>OX155965.1:6465967-6801367 GCA_944548615.1 Micropterix aruncella
TTTATCTAATCCCAAAAGCTAAAGCCGTAAATAAGTTTATGGATGAAAGAGAAACAGCCAGTATTAAGGCAGAGATAGATGATTGGTGTGCGGGTGTCATTGTTAGTTAAGATTTTGAGCCTGGTCCATCGGTATTCTTTTGTTTTAGGTTGGGGTTACCTAAACAAGTTTATGGATGTCTAAACTTGCCTAAGCTTTGTCTAAACTTCGGATGTGTAGAATTTCAATACTACATGGATTAATGAGTTGGACTTCGATATTATTATCTTTTTGACAACGGTACATCTTTCATACAAAACCGCCCATTCTCCTTTAGTCTACTAAGGTTTTTAATATAACATCAACATTGGGCTCGATTGCGTTTCTTCGTGAACTAAAATCGGAAATTAGTCGGTGTGAACGAGGCAGGGCAATACACTAGAGCGGAGTGTGAGATGACCAGTTGTCACTTGTTCGCATTAAAACTGCCCGCCAAGGTCAAATCTTACACTGTACGAAATATGCTCGAATTTATTCGGACGAGTGAGTATAAGTTCGGCAGGTGGTATTTATCGACGATCGTTCGTTTCATATTCCGCTCTAATGTATTGCTCTGTCTCGTTCGCTTGGACTAATTTTAGTTTTAGTTCACAAAGAAACGCAATCGGGCCCATTATAAGACATGCAGATGACACTATACTAATTGGCCAGTAGTGTCGAAGTACTCCAGTTCCACCTTCACAAAATTACAAGAATATGTGGCCAATATGTGTTTAACCGCCCTACATATACGAGCGTACGTGATACCTACTTCCGCTATATTATCATATAGAAAAAATATATAAAACTAGCTGACCCGTGCCCACTTCGTTGGGCGATAAAACATTTTATTTGTGATGAAATTATGAATGTGGTTTGGTTAGTACTGAGTGCTATGATTTATTTCCTGACTGCCAAAAGAAGGGTTATATTTTTACTGCATATGTATGTATTTATTTGCATGCCAATGTGAGTGTCTTCTCGTGAGTGTCTTATTTGTGAGTGTCTTATCTCTTTAACCATTTATGCAGTAAAAGTGAAATTATATGCAGTAAAAGGGAAAAGTCTTTTGTTTTAAACATTTGAGACGATAAATTTACTTATTTTGATATGAATTCATAATTGTTGATAATATGACCAATAAACATGACCTAACGATTTAAATTATTTTTTTAATATAAAAAACTACTTTTTGTGACTTAAATATAAAATTCAGACATATGCTGTCGCTGACTTTTTTGTAGGCATTATCAAGCTCTACAACTTTTCTTTAGAACTTAATCATATATCTCTCATCGTTAAGGCAGCGTTCGTTAGAAACGTTTTCGTTCGACCGTTTTTCCCGACTTACTTTGGAAATCCGACTACCAAGAAAAAGTCTTTTTATTTTTCGGAATAATATATAGCCTATGACACTCATAAATAACGTGGCTTTCTATTGGTAAAAGAATTTTCAAAATCGGTTTAGTAGATCCAGAGATTACTTCCTACAACGTCACAAACTTTACCTCTTTATAATATTAGTATAGACATATAAAAAAAATATAAATACAAATTTATGTAAAACCGATACCTATATACAAAAAGCTTATATACACCGCTTGATATTTTGTCTGGTATATTTTAAACAAGTATTGTTATTGATAATTCTAATGAAAAAAAAAACAAGGATTTACCTACTTTTTGAATAATAACCCGAAGGTAGGGCGATTAATCTGAACACCACAAAGACCAAGAAAAGTATATGATAGTCAGTAAATTACCTGCAAACACACCTACAGTAGCTGCTCAAAGAATTAGACTGGGGAAGACTGTTAGCATTATTTACCTCTGCTGCAATTTTATCGACAACTGGGATATGATCAAGAAGAGAAAAATCCAGAAGTGCATTCTTTAAGATAAAAAGGTGTTTTGCGGAAGAAATATCAACCTACACTTAAAAATCAATCTTTTAAAATGCTACGTATTCTCAATATAATTTTTATAATATTTATTTATGTAATCAAAAATATTATTTACAAAATTTCTAACTTCCAAGCCAGCCTAGCTAGGCCGTGCCCGTACCAAAGTAGGTTTACCGATTTTGAAATTTATTAATAATACATAATAATTATTATTATAGTAATACCAATGTACCTAACCATAACAATAATAAATACATATTTGTAATGAATAAACTACAAAGAATGTTTCAAAATATAAACAATTTCAAATGAATATTTTTATATTCATTTATTTATTTTAGGTAATGTACATAATATGCAACAAGCCTAAAACAGATCATAATTAATGTCTACAATAAAACAGGGATTACAATTTAACTTAAAATGAATAAACCCACAGCAAGTTATGTCACGCTTATATGTGATGATAATCCCATTTCGCCCAACTAAGTAAGAACTTGTTCCAGGGTAGACATTTTAAACGTAGGCAAAATAAGGCCAAATGTCATACATGCTTGTTTATAGTACATTAATATATATGTAGGTATTTTTCCGTTTCCTTGCGTCCTTTATTTATAAGAAAATTAGTATTTTTTGTGGTAACCGTATTTTTTCTTTGGTATATTTTATTTTTAATATCTTATGGTTATGGTGCTCTATGCCTTTGAGCAAATGTTGTCCTTTTCTTTTAGTAGTGGTATGGCGCTTATTTGCGAAAGCACCTGTATCACATGGTGATCTGGTAGCGGAGTATGGTGATCTTATCGTTTAATATAGTACAATAAAATTACTTTTGCATAAATTTGACGTATATGTAAGACCTATAATTTCATGGAATAGATTATTATTAGGTTTACAAAAGGGCCTGTTAATATTTAAAATATATATATAGTAGTGGTGTGTGCGAAATCACGTGTTACGGTATGGTGATCTGGTAGCAAAGTATTTGTGATCTTTTTGTTATTTAGAGTACAATAAAATTACCTTTGCATAAATTTGGCATATATCTCAGTCTTAAAATTTTCGGAATATAAGATTAGCGAAATCTTATAGAATTAGCAAATCTTATAAGATTAGCGAAAGGGCCACATAATCTTTAAAAAACTCTTAACATAACTTTTAGCCTTAATAAGGGGTCGAGCGTAAAAAAGTAGCTCCGCGCCAAACAACAATTACACAGGGCAACTAGATTTGGACTACGGCAATGTAAACTGTTTTTATCAATTCCCTAGACATTACAATTCTAAGAAGGTTACAGATACTGTTAATGGCGAAGAGACAGACGACGATCAGGACGAGCAATTCGATTGAAAAACATTTTTAATATGGAAGTAATACAATAAAAAGTAAATTAAATAATATTTTTGAATGATTGATAAAAAATTACCTTGGTCCTAAACAGTTTTTTTCTGAAATTATGATCCTAAAATCTTAATCCTAAACCAGGTCAAAATGAACCTAAACTAGGTTTCGTTATATATTCTCCGTATATAACACGCGAAGCAATTTTAGCAAACTTTCGAAGTACCTAAATACTCCGCGACGGCCATTAAAATTCGGTTGCGGATATAGCAGCAGAAGAACAAGAAAAAAATGTAGTATATTCTTTAAAGAAAGTTCTGTTTATTTGTGTAATTATAATGTCCAAACAATATTACAGCAACTTTTCCATTTAATTTCGTTTGTAGAGGTAGCATAAGTCCTCCGTCCCAACATCCCCTTAACATCCCAAACCGTAAGGGGGAGGGGGAGGGGGGGGGGGACTCCCCCTCCCAGTTTACAATAAAAACGAAGCAAAACTTCACGTACGCGTATTTATTATGGCGGAAGCCGCAGACGAGGGTGGCTCGCGACATAAATTTAATTTACGACATCGCTTACTTGCTGCATTATTCTTGTGTGCCCTTCTGTGAGAGAGCCGCTACTGCGCCGTGGAAGGGAGGGGTGGGGGGGCAAATATATGACTGTTTAATAGCCCCGACAGCGGTGGTTCGTCCCAGAAGTCCGCGCAAATTGTACCTACACGTAGTAAATTTGCCTGGCTTAAAAAAGTTACGTCATATAACGCGGAGAATTGATGTAATGCGAATACATGTTTTTTTATATATTTGAATGCTGTTTTATATGCATCGGGATGTCACCAGGCAAAAGCTATAATGGAGCAACCACTACAAAAGAAAACCAAGGACCTACTTGACATAATCAAGAAGAACCTTAAAACCACGATCGGTCTCCTCACCGAACACATGATCCTTAGAGCACATCTATTCAACCTTGGCTTGGCCGAGAGCAAGGACTGCCGAATATGTGGCGAAGAACCTGAAGACAGCATACACATCGTTGGTCGCTGCCCAGACCTCGCCGCTAAAAGACACAGTTTACTGGGACGAGCCTTTCTCGAACCCAGCGATCTGCCCAACTTAAAGGTCTGTGATCTACTTGGACTGGTAAGCAGTACTGGGCTACTAGCTGACCACTGACCTAACCACAAAGTGGGTAGTTACAAAAGATCTTATAGATCCAGGTGACATCAAGGGCTGGAAACAAGCCCCCCACTCCGTTTACTACTACTACTACTATATGCATCAAACTACTGCTAAAGATGGTTGAATATAACAAGAACTTGATTGTTATTAAATCAGCGCACTCGTTAAACCTTTCTTTCTTCTTTCTACATCCTAAATGACTAGCTATGATTCTGTCACATCATATACCTGTGCCAAACATACAGGGCACCCAGGAAAACATTTTTGTCAAACTAAAGACGTTGTGACGGAAGGCCGACTCTCACTGACTCCAAGATATTCGTTGTGAGAGCCGGGTGTCAACAAGTCCTTTTACGCCGTAATAAGATGCAATTTATGTTATCAGAATGTTTTATTTCTTATTGGTATAACAATTTATTTTTGGTGATTTGAATGTTATGCCGTATCGTACTATATTGCCAGTATAACGTTCCCGAATATTTATCGCGGCGCGCGGCGAGGAAGGAAAGGTTACCTTTTGTATCAGAAATTCTGTGTCTCCTCGATACTTGCTCGGGTCTGCAGGAGTGACAGACCTCAGCTTACTCAACTCGATAAGGAGGGAAGGATGAGGTGGTAGCACTGGCTAATGCATTGACCGCCTCACGAAGAGGCGTAGCTACAGAAGCACTCACTAGGAGATGATCACTCGAGGAATGATAATGGATTGGTCAAATGTACTGGTTTATATACCCTGATACATGACGCAATCCTGAAAGGAGTGATGAAATAAGTGTGTCAATCCGATCGATTTGGAGAAATTGGCATGACTCACCGCCTGTGACTGCATTAATTACCGAAATTGATGGAATTTAATAGCAGTGCACGTGCAGAAACGATTGTATTTGCGTTTATGAATTTCTACAGAATTCATTGGTTAGTCATGCTTTTGTTGACTGTATGTAGGTACTGAAGTCCCTAAAACGTCATTCATCGGCGTTGAAAACTATTCAGTTAAACCTGCATAATCTTTTTCTGTTGTTTACCGTCAATGTCAATTACTATTGTTTGTCGTCAATGTTTATAAAATATGTATATTTTTGTACCTCGATGAAATAAATAACAAATAAAATAAAATATTTTGCAAACCAGAAGCGACTTATTAGTTGCAATATACTCTCTTGTATGCTATACATTACAGCAGCGATTCGTAACCTCAGGTCGCGACCCAATACCCGGGTCGCGAGGGGTATTGGGTTGGGTCGCGGATACGACTTCTACGAATATTTTTATTTTGTATTGATAGGTCGATCGATGACACTAAACTAGAATAGTGACAATTATTACTAGTCACAGAACAAGGACTAAAGGCTGTGTTACTGCCATCTATTGTCCGATCTTCATCTGAGCAATGAAGCTGAAAAAGCCCTGCTACCATTCCCAACTACTTATTTATGTGAAGCAGGATTTTCATGCCTTGCTGTTATGAAAAATAAGTACAGGAATAGGTTGGATCCTCAGCATGATATTCGGTGTGCACTTTCTATAAACATAACTCCACGTATACATGATCTTTGCTCAAAAATACAACACCAGGTTAGTCACTAATTATTTTGCTGTATTTTTTTAAACTGTTTTAATGCTGAATTGTCTGATTTTAATACAGAACATTTAAATAAAGTTGTTATTTCTAATTTTACAACTACATCCTATAAAATTACATAATATATCATTTTAGTACCTGTCACTGGAAAATAAAATAAAAAATTAGATTAGGGTCGCGTACTTCAAATATATTCGTACTTTGGGTCGCCAGCCAAAAAGGTTAAGAACCGCTGCATTACAGCTTGAAATATAGGTACCTTATAATATACAGTGGTAATCGAGTATCTTGAAGGATTTTAGCTCATGATCCATATGCATAAAGGGAGCCAAGAAAAGAAATACATGTTGAAACCGAAGACTATCGTGGTTTTTTGATATTATAAATTAGATAATATAATATCCTCCGTGAAGTTTGCAGCATCCGACGTTTGGGCGATGTTGCAACGCCGTTATCCAGGGTAGACTGGACAACGGAATTCTGGTATACTGTGCTATGGAGCTAGTGTTGGATATCGAACTGTCAAATTAGTGGTGAACGGTTTCGTGCAGCTTGGGCCACAAGATCCATTTTGTTCTCGGATCGGCTCAACTCGCGATTCAGCTCCTATTCAGAAGCCTCCTCGAGTGGAAGGCTACCACGGGTAAGACTCCCGTGTCTCAGGCCTCAGAGCTGGTGGACCAGTTTCTCTCGGCGGGATTGCATCCCGGCGCCACTGGAAGGTTTGCGCACCTGTCGGCGAAGCCAATCGGTTGTGCGTTCTGACTAATTGCTGAAAGGGTCTAGAGACTATGGAAATACACTGTTTCCTAAGCAGCGGGGATGGATGTTCACCTGTTGTCATGCCACTCTTGAAATGGCCTTGGGCCACTCGACACCGTGTGGCACTACGGGCAAAGAACGCCCAGGTCCGCGATAAATTCAAACTAAATTACCGCTGTAATACAACAAGTAGAGGTTGCGTAAGCGACTTCGGACCCGTAACCAGTCGGGAGGACGGAGGTATCCTGAACGTTGATTCCAGACGGAGATATCCTGCCAAAACTGGTAGTTAGGAGGTGAGGCTGGGTTCCTTTCCCGGTGCCTCGCCGTAAAGCGTTGGTCTCTAACGAGTTGCTGGTGAACTAGACAGTAGATTGTCTCGTCCCCAAGTCTTCTACGCTCATCCCACGGCTGAAAGGACGATCTATATCGTTATGCCAGCTTGGGGTGACGGGTTCGCTCGTTGTAGTCGACACCGCCATCCTGTCAAATTGGCAATGGATAGGTGTTGCTCAGGGTGAAGGATAGTGTGATTCAGGATTCTTCACATTTTCCGCAAATTCGGTTGATTACGTAATCTTGGAGGGGGGAGGGATGAGGGGCTTAGACCGCTGATTACGTCTGTTGGCATAGGGGAGGGGGGGAGGCGGCTCGAAAACTCCCAAAAACGTGATTACGTAATATATGGACGGCCCCTATTAGCGAGCAAAGCAGACCGGAGCAACACGATATAATGCAATTTAATCTTTACTTCTTCACAATTTCACACATTGAATTGAATCACACAACAAAAACCAAATCACTAGAAAAGGAATACATTTACACACCATTACCAACTTATGAACGGTCTTATTTTCTAGATTAGTATATATGTACTGCTCCTAAACCCGACTACGAGTCACATAAACATCTAGTGCTATGATTGTAGAGGGAAGCGGGACCTAATCCGCGTCGGAAGGCTTTTTATCCGAATCATCCTGCCCGGCCTTAAATTTGTCATTGTTCTTGCTCAGTACCTTATCACCGTACGTCCCTCTCAACGTCATATACCCTCTATTCGGATGCGGCCAAGCGTTAATATATATTATAGCCGAGCACAGACTCGAACCGCAGAATTAGGAGGGATTCACGGAAGTACCCGCACTTGGATCATTTAAATCACTTGAAATGGAGACTAATGTTTTGCGAGGTACAGCGATTCCCAAACATTTTATTACCAAGCTCAGTCGTTTATCTATACTAATATTATAAAGAGGTAAAGTTTGTGACGTTGTAGGAAGTAATCTCTGGATCTACTAAACCGATTTTGAAAATTGTTTTACCAATAGAAAGCCACGTTATTTGTGAGTGTCATAGGCTATATATTAATCCGAAAAATGAAAACACTTTTTCGTGGTAGTCGGATTTGCAAAGTAAGTCGGAGAATAAGCGGTCGAACGTAAACGATTTTAACTAACGCTGCCTTAACGATGAGATATATATGATTAAGTTCTAGAGAAAAGTTGTAGAGCTTGATAATGGCTACAAAAAAGTCAGGGACAGCATATGTCTAACTTTTATATTTAAGTCACAAAAAGTAGTATTTTATATTAAAAAAATAATATAAATCGTTAGGTCATATTTATTGGTCATATTATCAACAATTATGAATTCTTATCAAAATAAGTAAATTTATCGTCCCAAGTGTTTAAAACAAAAGACTTTTCCCTTTTACTGCATAAATAGTTAAAGAGATAATACGACATAACCGCGACCGTATCGTAATCTATCTATACTAATATTATAAAGAGGTGAAGTTTGTGACGTAGGAAGTAATCTCTGGATCTATCGAACCGATTTTGAAAATTGTTTTACCAATAGAAAGCCACGTTATTTGTGAGTGACATAGGCTACATATTAATCCGAAAAATGAAAAGACTTTTTCGTGGTAGTCGGATTTGCAAAGTAAGTCAAAGAATAAACGGAGAATATTCTGTATAGCATTCAATTATTATAGCCGTTCTAAGTTCCACTATGACATAGCTGCTGCACCCAGGGATGGCTTGAGACAGAGCATTTTAATAAAAGCTTGTTTTAAAAAATGTGTGTACTATGTGTATTTACTGTAAATTGAAACATAACTCGCTGGAGGGCGTTATCGTTAAGTTGGCTAGATATTTACAGGCATGCCATTTCTCGTCAATGACATTAGCTTGCGCAAAATGCGACTTAAATAAGCTATAATGTGGCTTATTTAAAGTCTTCAGAAACCTTGAATTTAGAGTGGAAGTGTAACGGTACCAAAGGTCGCGATTTTCTTTGTTTGCCAGTGTCTGTCTTTACAGACAGAAAGTAATTTGATTATATTTCAAGGTTTTAAATAAAAATAAGTAGATAATACATCTTTTCAATTAATAACATATTATTGTCAGATGTCAATTTTCCTCTTTTCGATTTATCACCGAATTTGTAGTCCCAAGACTCAAGATATGTATAAAATAAAACAGTAGCTCTTCTGTTATGGTTTGTCGCTTGAAATGCTAACTTATTAACTTAGGAATGCCTAGCAAGGCGGGCTCGGTTGCACTTTACTGAGCATATTAGGAAAATATACATCTAAATAATTTATGCGCCATTTAACCTAGGCTCAGACAGATGTATACCTAAATTTAGACGGTATAAATTACAGCTAAATGTAACATATAATAGTAATTCCTAAATTGTACGCTATTTTTCTTTTGTTTGTGCTCTTGCACTTGAATGTCTATGTAACCAATAAATAAATTATTTATTTAAAAATTAAAGATATTTCAAATATTTTTAAAAGTATGTATTTTTAAACCCCTTTGAATTATTTGGGCTGATTTCTATTTTTGGGGTAATTTGCTTGGATTATCTGTGAGAATATCGCATTTCCGCATATTAATATACTATCCGGGTTTATATCTAAAATAACAACTTCTTCTTCTTCTTCTTCATCAGCGCGTATTCGCCCACCGTTGGGCATACCTACGCCTCTCCAATCACTCTTCACCCGGATCGGTTGTCCGTTTCCCTCATCCAGACTGGTCCAGCTATCTCCTTGATGTCATCTGACCATCGGGCCGGTGGTCTGCCCACACTTCTTCTGCCTAGCCGGGGTCTCCACTCCAAAACGCGCTTGCTCCACCGTTCGTCGTGTTGTCGGGCCACATGGCCGGCCCAAGCCCACTTCAGCTTGGCCACTCTTTGACCCACGTCGACCGCCTTCGTGCGCTGTCTGATGAGCTCGTTTCGGACTCGATCGCGCAACGATATGCCAAGCATGACTCGCTCCATGTTACGTTGCACCACCTTAAGCTTGTAGATCATCCCAGCAGTCAGTGTCCATGTCTCACAAGCATACGTCATAGCCGGTAACACACACTGATTATACACCTTTGTCTTGAGCGATTGGGGAATTCTGGACTTCAGCACGAAGCTCAGCTTCCCGAAGGCTGCCCATCCCAATTGTTTCCTTCGCTTTATCTCTGCCATCATCGAGTCCCGGCCGAGCTTTATCACCTGTCCTAGGTATGTGTACTCCTGCACCTGCTCCAGCGGTTGTCCATTCAATGAAATGGGATTCGGTGTGAGATCGGCTTTCGCCATAACCTTTGTCTTGTCCATGTTCATCTTAAGACCCGTTCGCAGGGACGCGTGATATAGTTGCTCCAGCATGAGTTGTAGGTCTTCGGCACATTCAGCGATTATAACTATATCATCCGCGTAGCGCAGATGATTGAGATACACGCCGTCAACGTTGATTCCCTTGCCACTCCAGTCCAATGTCTTGAATATATCCTCCATAGCGTTGGTGAACAGCTTAGGGGATATAACGTCACCTTGTCGGACTCCTCTTTTGATTGGTATAGGGTCTGTTAGTTCTTTCAGCTGTACGGTCATTGTTGCCGCTTTGTACAAGCTCTTCAGGATCTGTATATACCGGTAGTCTATATGACTAAAATAACAACTTCTAATATAATATTAAATATGAATGCTGCTGCTATGTTTGGCATGGAGCAAAGCGCCCCGTCCCACATTTAATATTCAGCGGTCGTCTCTCCTTATTCGTGAGGGTATTTTGTATGGAGAATTGCAGCTCTGGCAGTGCACAGTAGATCTTTTTAGGCAATCCAGGTGTACAACAATATTTTCGTTAGTTTTTCGTTATTTTCGTTAATAGAGTTATTCAAGCTGCTGCCAGTTATTCGTGCTCCTGCAGTCGGCAGCAAACGCCATTTTAATCAATTTTGATTATGTTTCACTCTGAATCGGTACTGACTTTATTAAAAACAAAAGTATAAATTAAATACAGGCAAACTTCGTACAGTTCCTTTCCTGACTATTTTTATTTTTGTTTAAAAAATGTAACAAAAATATATTTTGCGATTAGCCGTGTTTCTACACGACTGCCCAAAAAAGGAGTGTTATGTGTTTAGGATTCATCTTTGTATGTTTTCCGTTTCTTTATTCCGCCATAACTTCTAAACGCTGGAACCGATTTAGAACTGCGGCATATTGTTGTCCTCCCGATTGTCAAAGGCACGTGCCGTAACCCCTTGCACTCATTTAATAAAGGAGAAAGCAGCGTCCCCAACAGACGTATGCCTTTGTAGTGAGAATAAATCGCCATGTTACGCAGTTCGTGTTGACATTCATCATTTGACAGTTTAGTTTTTCTCGTTCTTTCTCTTCGCGGCCGTCAGGAATAGATCCGGTAACGAAGAGAAATATTTGGAATATTAATTTAGCAAAAGTGTTTAATTATTACAACGTGTTTAATTATTACACTCCACAAAATATCACCGATTTTTAAATAACCGTTTTCGGTTCGTACGAATTTATTCCAATCCAACATTTTAGAAAATTATAAAAATACGGAATTGTACTCGGAAAAAATCCGGTATATATTAATGATGAAACCTTGCTTTCTTATTCCGCAATAATTTTAAGGCGCTTGAACAGATTTAGAAGTGTGTTATATTATTAGAATCGTTATGTCACCCCGACTGTCATAGGGTACTTAAACAGTCCAAATGTCAAAAAGTACTTGTATAAATAGCCAAATGTCAATAAAGTAACATCAATATATCAAAAGTCTGATTGAGTACATTCCGGGATATATATCTATCTATATAGATAAATATATAAACCATAAATATTTCATAAAAAACCGTAATAAAGATATTTATAAATACAATAGTTCACTTACTGAAGTCGTGTTTTCTATTCTTTTTAATATTTACTTGACCATAGATACATATAAAGAAACTCTACTTCCTTACATATTTTTAACGTTCCGTACCAAAGCGTAAATACGGAACCCTGTTGGTAAAACATCGCGGTCTGTCAGGATGAATATCGCAATCGATTATCTCTGCGGATTTAAAGCTATCAACATAAAATATGGCATAGTTATATTATTATTTATAAGCGAAGAAATATTATTTACCTACTTTTATGGTTTTATGGTTTCACCATAATTATTTATTAAAAAATATATATTTTTATCGATTTAAAACTTTTAATGCCATACAAGTCTTAATAGATACTGAAGTTTAAAAATCGAGATGACTCGATGGATTCTAAGTAAGCAATGACCGGCTTTTAAAGGGACGATTTTCATTCTTCTTCGAGTTTATATTGCTATCATTCCTTGGCGGTTTGTTTAGCCGTTTTTAGTAAGGCGATGTTATTTTCGCTTTGGACGTTCTAGGTATATAGTCTTCGTTTCTAGATATGTAGTATTGCGAAAGAATGCAAGGTACGCGGCGTTGGGCGGTAGCCAAAGCAAATATGAGCACGTCTTTTAGACATGTTCACAAGCGTCTATTAGGAAATGGAGTCATTTATATACCGAATTATGGTGCATGAGGAGAAATCGATAGATTGATTTTGGGTTATGGGACGGGACGGGACGGTTTCGGGACGGGATTGTTAAAGAGATTGTGCGAAAAAGGGTTAATAAATATTAAACAAATAAATTTATCGCTAAAGCATCAATCGTATAAAATTAGGATTAGCCTTAAGTTAGTCTAACTACTTATAATATTATACATAGAAGCGGCGGGTCGTCGATCGATTAAAAGACGAGCGGCCATCTGAAAATTTGTGTGCGAATGTGTGCGAACATCTTTGGGAGGCGGCAGGACATCACCTCGTTGATTGTGGGTTGGTTCGATCATAACACTAGTTATTAAAGAGTTATGAAAGATTTATCTAGTTATTAAAGGGACCAAAAGGGGTTCACATTTTTTAACTTAATCATTATCGGCACATCGTTTGAAAGCGTTAATTTCGCTGATTTCAAAATAATTTTATTTTTATTTTTCATACATTCGTCACTATCTGCGATAATTCTTGTTGCAATTTTTTTCGGCACCCTGTAAGGCTCTGAAGTTTCTTCTTTCTTTAGTAAGGTTCAACGTTTCTGAGGCATATATCAGGCCTGATCTGATAAGTATATACGAAGCCTACCGTTTATGGAAATAATATTCAGGATGGTTTTGAATCTTTTGTTTCTTTTAAGTTTTCTAATAAAGGTTTTCTTTTTTTCTCAGGTAAGTTATTCATGTCTGCATACGATTAAGCTTCTTGGATCCGTGAGTCAAGTCAAGTCCAGGTGAATTTTACACTTTTTTTTTGTTTTATAAGATACAAGCTGTACCCACAGCTTCTTGTGCTGCTGAAATTTCATTATGTTTATTATAACTTTCCCGGTAAAGGGAAAGTATTGTGAACGCGTTAAAAAAATCTAGGCGAAGAGGAATAAATAGGGGAAGGGGGCCAAAAGTGGGCACCGTCATGTATTTCTTTTTCTTTATTTCTTAAGAAAACATACAGCGTTGCTAACTATTTTACATATGTGATCGTAACAATCAATTTGTGGCCGTTTACTTGTTTTCTAGGTATTGCAATAAGTGTTTAGCAATTTAAAATAACTTTAATTAATTTAAGTTATCCAATCCGAAGGAGTAGGGATAGAAAGGGAATGGATTGCATTTTATACATACATACACATGCTTAAATACGTATACCAACACATACACATTCTTGAATACATGTGTATACATACATAAATATAAATATTAATATAATACATACACAAATAAATAAATACCTAAATATTGAAAATAAATACAAACATAAATAAGTCTTCATATAATATAATAAATTAATTATTCTTTATGCGCATTTTCTATGGTTCTATTTAATTATATTATATAAGCAGTACGATTTAATAAATTAATGTATATATGATGGAACCTAGTTTCATATAAGGTTATAAGACGATTTTTTGTGCATAATTAGTATTTGCGCGTTGCAATTCGAATGTTGGAGGAGCTCTAATGGTTCGAGGTAAGATGAAAAATAACGAGTTTTCTACGAGGCATGAGCTGTCGATGCTATTATTCAGGATTTTATAGAGGAAAACCATATCCGCAACCGTGCGCCTGTCCTCGAGCGAGTGAAGATGGAAGTGCCTCAGTCTGCTATCATATGATATTGCCGAAAATCCTAGATATTGCCGAAAGCCAAAGATGCCTCAAGAATCCTTTTTGGACTCCCTCAATTCTCATTGTATAGACGCTGTATGTATGTATATGTATTGGAAATATCTTCGACCGGCTCGGATAATGAACGTGACCTGCGATTAACTACACTCCAACCGCGTCTAAAGTTCGCACTGTGCGACGGCTCCCTCTTACTGGCATTACGACTTGTTTTTACTTCCACCTGCCACTCGACGCTGGCTTTTAAGCTGCGATATGATTCCGCGGCCATTTCTTACCATAAGGATTTGCTGCCTTCTACTAAGTGGCTCTTTCCCCGCTAAAACATGACCGTAAGCTTACGCCGTCTAAAAAGAAACAAAGAAGTGACGTTTTAGGTGCAATAAGCGTTGTTAAGTATGCGTCGCGCGAGGTGAAGCTTTAGGTAAGATTGGTGTAGCATAGGTAAAAGTTACAAAATAGTTTATATTTAATTTTCAAACTACAAAGGGATACGTTATGTGGAGGGAAATAAAACCTTATTCATGAAAGATGGGAACCTCGAATCTGTGGTTGCTTGTAGGGGATGGATTAAACCATTCAAGAAATATATTTCCTTGGAAATATATGATGTAGTGAAGAATGAATTAATTTGTGAATTGTACTACCCCAGCTAGTAAGGATCCTTAGACCGTAAACTTGATATATACCTTTAAGGAAGGAAGGAAAATGTAAACCAATCGACCAGCATACTATAAACTTAAAGCCGATATAGGAAAGTAGGACGGTGAATATGTAAGATTTTGAGGGCAGTAAATAGTATTTATCGTCTTTGTGTCTATCCTTCTTATTTCTTTTGTCCTTAATATTCAGTATATTCTGGATATTTCTGCCTTTTTGTTTGACGTTTCCTTGTAGCGCTGATCCATTTGTCTATTCCTCTTCACTACTTTCTGTATACGTTTCACCCATTTTATATATTTTCTATACTGCTTTTCATATTTCCGCTTTGTCTTGTGCCAATTCTTCCTCTTCTTCCTTTCTTCCATGTATATTGGTTTTTTCTATTTTCTGTTTACCTGCTGACTGCCTCCATACAGCTGTAAGTATGTAATATGCGTTGACTTCCTGCGAGGGATGTGGCCGCTGTAGTTCTTAATCTTTATTATATAGGTACATGTAAATATATTTAAAAATATACAAAACACGACTGAGGTTACAGAATGTTAACTATTGTATTTTTAATTATGTTTATTACGGTTTTTTGGGAAATATTTGTGGTTTATGTATTTATCCATGTAGACACATGTATAGTTCCGGAATGTACTCAATCAGCACAATTGGACACAACACGTAGACACGTAATGACACTAAACATATAATTATGTTAATTGATTGACATTTGGACATTTGAATATTTAGACAACTACTCAATTGATATTTGCACAGTTAAGGTACCCTATGACACTCCGGATAACATAACGATTCTAAAAATACCACACACTTCTTAATCTGTTTAAACGTTTATAAGTTATGGTGAAATAAAGAAACGGAAAACATACATAGATGAACCCTGAATACATTACACTCCTTTTTTGTTGGGCAGTCTTGTTTAAAATAGGTACCTATAAGTAACATATAGTAAAAACTTGCCACACGTCTTGTCAATGTTGTCTCCACGTTGGACATCCCAACATAAACCGGAATCTATTGCGAAACCGAGAAAGTCAATGCTAGATACCTAGGAAATCGGTTGACTATCATACATTCTAATGACGACTTTTCGGAGACGAAATTGCATAATATGCGTGTTGACAAGAAGTCCGTTGGCTGCTAACCAAGTGGAGGGATCGATACTAGAAATGGAAATATCTCGTTCCAGAGTTGACTGGGCTGGAGAATTGATGATAACACTGGTACAGTCAGCATATATAAAAAGTAAAGCCGCGTTTTCACTAACGGACATTTCTCCCACGACTCTGTCGCCCGACACGCAATTTACGTGTCCCGCGCAATGTCGCCCGACCTTTGTGTCCCTCGACAGTCGCCCGACAGACTTCGAATAGTGAGGACGCGTGTCGCTTTGCGCTCTTCCGAATAATTATGTAAGCCGCACTCAACAACACTACCTCCCCGGGCAACATACTGATCACCACTGGGTAGTAAAAATGGGAAGTCTATTATAGGCTGAAACATAATAAAGGGGAGAAATGTAAGCCTAATGGGTTGAGCTTGATTATTGGATTCCTAAAAAGATTTAGCTATTTTATTGGTTTTGATATCATGGTTAAACGAGGTAGAATTGGCCAATCAGAAACCCCTCCGCGACAAGCCGCAAACGAAGCCCATTTATATTTGCAAGATGGCGTCGCCATGGTGACCCGCTGAGAGGCCACCGGCGAGTATCAAATTACATTTAGTTTCCTTTTAAGCCACGACCGGGACGGGAAGCCGTCCGACGCTTTACACGCCGCAATGGCCGCAAATGTAGGCAGATGATACATAATAGGCCGAGAGCCTGCGCCAAAAATGTTACGTCGTCTTATGACAAAACACAATCTGTTACCCTTGTTGCAGTTTGGCCACTGAGACCAATTTACGTAAGGAAAAGTCGGCTTCGAACCTGTAACCAGTCGGGAGACCGGAGTAAACTGGTTGCAACCGGTAGTAAGAGCGCGAGTGTCGGCCTGCTTATCTCGCGATAAGGCGTTGGTCTCTTACGGGCGTGTGACGTAACTAGGCGGTGATCTGTTTGTCCTAAGTATTCTGCGCTCACCTGGCATGAGACAGAATGATCTAATAGAGTTAAAACTTCTTGAGATGACGGGTTCGCCCGTTGTAGTCGACAGCAAAGGGACAAAATCCGTAAAGTCATAGGTACTATGACAGGCCACTGTCCCCTAAACAAACACCTGCTTACCATAGGTGTGACAGACAGCCCTCTATGCAGAGGATGCATAGAGGAAGAAGAAACGCTACAGCATGTGCTCATGGAATGCAGGAGCGTCGCAGAGCAACGGGCAAAAATACTACAATCTCCAGCATCTGTCCCGGAGGCCAGTAGCAACCCAAACAGGCTGGTAACCTTCGACAGCCTGGGTTGGCTGGAGTAACATCAACACAAATAGAAACATGAGCCACGCACGACGGCCCAATCAAGAGGCCAAGTGCGAGAAAAAAAAAGCCCAGACAAACTAACTGTAGTCGACAGCTCTAGCCGTTACCCTTGGCCTCTGACGGGCATGTTGACTCTGCTGGACGGCAGATTTGTACTCATCCCAAAGTGGTCTACGCTCACCTCACGGAAGATAGAGCGATCGCTTCGTAACCAGTCGGGAGGCCGGAGAAATCTTGCCGAAACTGGTGCCGCGAGTTCTGCCCGCTAGATGCACATTCCCGGTATCTCGCGGTCAGGCGTTGGCTTCTCGTAACTAGACCGTGGACTGTTTCCTCCCAAAGTCTTTTACGATCACCTCACCGGAGACAGAACGATCACTATCGTTAAAACTTCCTGGGGTGACGGGTTTGCCTGTTGTAGTGCCTAATGTAGTACAATTAAATATATATTTTTAATACAAAATTTTTGACCATAAATTTAATTTATAGAACAGCAACTTCATAGGTAAGGATTGAATATCTAAAACAGATTAACTTACATATAGTTATTAGCCATTTTATCGTCTTTTTAAAACAACTGATATTGCGTTATAAAAAACCGGTTAGAAACCCCGAAAGGCAGTGCATTTTGTCGCTTGCCCGTTTCTCCGACAATAGGATTTGCCCGGAAAGTAGAAGGTAAATGTGCGCTTGTAGGATTTGCTGGTGGCGGAGTATTCTTTCATCGTAATCCCCCTATTTGGCGAGGGAGTAATTGATTTCTCGTTCCACCCTCTCCACTTGAAAGGACTTCTAAGGTACAAGGGCGAAACATGCACACTCCTTGTTACCTACATGTTACTGACTCATACGTATATTGAGAGGGCGGCCTAAGTAGGGGAGCAAAATAATAGTGGGCCTTCTTTTGGTGATAGTATTAAATCTGAAGTATTCCTAGACGTCAATAAATAAAATGAGTGGCACCTTTTAGATCGACAACGAAAATGCTCTCGATTCTATTGAGATTTAGGATCTTTTACTACTGTGTTCAAAAACTAAGACCAATTGTCAGTTTAAATTGCGCTCGAAATAGAAATCAGTTGGTAGCACGGCGACATACATTTGTTTCAAATTTCACATAATAAACGTTTTTAGTATTTGAGGTGCGCTTGAGTTTGTACAATGCAAAAATGATGAGTTTGTACGATGCAATTTCTTTTTTTCCCGCGTAAAGGGTGCGTTCAAAAGTTGGCAACACCCTACATCGGTTATCGCTTTTTTAAACAGCATGCTTTTTATTCTTGACCCTTCCAGTTACAACTGCAACTGCTGAAAGAATTTTCTCAAAATTGAAACTGATTAAAAATTTACCTAAAACTTCGATGGGACATGAACGCCTGTCACTATTGTCCATAGAGTCATCATCAGCTATAAATGATTTATTAAATCAGTTTGCCGAAAAAAAGGCAAGGAGAGTGTATATTTAATTTAAATTATTTGTAAAAATTTTGTAAAAAGTGACAGATAGATAATTATGATGAATAAATATTTCTTTTAATTTTATGCAAACATTTTTTTTTCGTTTGTGAGAAATCTTTACCCTTCCTAAGGACCCCCAAACAAATTTTTATTCGGGGCCCCGCCAAGGCACGCTACGCCACTGGATCTATGCTTATGCTCTAACAACAAACGATCGATCGAGCTAATGTCGTGCAAACGGCAGCTAAGACCGAAAAGATCGAGCCAAAGTCGCTCAAAAATCATGGTCATGTTAACCGTTTTTTTTTTTCGATTGTCGCGGTGTTCAGAATTCCTTTCGTCGGGCCAAACTGTTAACAAAACATATTATTTGTGTGTTATGCGTCGTTTGCGACGAAATTTTCGCTCAAGACGCCAGAATTGTGGAATGCCAAATCTTGGTTTTTGCACCAAAACTAAAATTTTTGTCTAAAATTCGACCCATATCGTTTTACAATCACCGTATCCGTATCCTGATTTTACACCGTATGACTTCTGGCTATATTAAAAACTCAAAAGGCCGCTCATCTATATCGTTTTGTCTCGATTTAGGAGATACAAGCTGAATCGAACAAAGCTTTGAAGGCCATTCCAGAAATCGACTTTAACAACTGTTTTGACGATTGGGAAAATGTTGGCATAAGTGTATGGTGTCCGAGGTGAACTACTCTGAAGGTCACGAGATAGATTTGAAGAAATAAAGATTTAAAAATAAATGGTCTTACTTTTTGTACATGTGGCATATCGTAATCCCAATTCAAATCCCATTACAAAACCATGTAATAGGATTTGTAATACCTGTAATACTTTTTTACAACCACTATTATAAGTAAACGTTTTAATACATGCCGGCAGCATTAAAAATGACACTATTTCACTAGTAAATATAGTCTGGCAGCCTTCAGTTCTGAATTTAGACTAGTAGTAAGATGAAACCTACCTTATATTTATTTTAGTGCTCAATCCGAACCTAACGTACTTTTCAAAACGCTAGCGCTGGGATCGAATCGGTTTGTATATGACTCCTCTAAACGGCTCATCCATACGATGAATATAACTAATTAGAGAAAAAAATCAAATCAGATAATTCGTATAAAAGTAAAAGCCCTAATAATGTTTGCCTAAATTCTGCCACAGCATGTTTTCCCGACTTCTGATATTTTTTTGGAAAGTACGATAGCTTCTGTAAGTACGATTTTTCCTAACAGTACGATAGTTTTGTAAAATACGATATTTTCCCAACCCTGCCTGAACTTGCTCGAACTCACCCAACTCATTACGCACCTCCACCCGGACCTGCCCTGATTTACCCTACTCACTCCGGATCTAACTTGCCCGGACTTACCTTCTCATTTCGCACCGACTTTCCCCGATTGTATAGCTAAAAATGTCATTTCAGGTCCGTTTGTATGGCAGCTTCCATTTCCATCGTCAGTACGGAACCCTAAATCTAATTAACTCTTCCCTTTGAGGAATATAATAGATTTTCGAAAGAATTTTGCGCTGCGCGCTCTCCGCCCTCTATCTCGAAAACCGTTGAGAGCATAAATAAATGTTTGAAGCAAAATTTGACAAACATTCTACGGTTTTTATCAAAGATGTTAACGTCATTGGAACAATAGAAACCTAGATAATTGCGAAAAATCGATTTTTGTGACCTTTGACCATGAATAACTTGAATAACGATGCAGACACTATATTTTAAGAGACTTTTGAGACAATGTTTAGAACGCTAAAATGAAGGCGTATACTAGTTTATGTATTTCTGTTTTTTGGATAAATATAAGTGGCTTTGCGCTATCCTTGTATTGCTGTTTGTCAGACGACCAAAACTGCGATGTTTTGAGACCTATGTGAACAAACAAAAACCAAAACCCAGGATAGGCTAGAATGCAAATAGACTCTTGACGAAGTCGAGAATCACATTGAGCTGTAGTGCTAATACCGATGATGATTACGACACTCTCTGTCCTAAGCTTTTCACAAATGCTTTTAATATGCAATAAGTTTTAAGGAATCTGAAGACATTAGTGCTTCTAACCAGTGACGGCTCGTCCTAAGGAGCGCTGGTGCGGTGCACTCCCACAAAAATTTAAGCAATTAAATCAATAATTACCCTGTACACTTTTTTTTAAATAATCCATCGCTAGGAACAATAATCCGACCGACTAAGTGGAGCGCCAGCGAATACGCTCCTATGAACCAATGTTCAGTACAACAAACAGCACTGAATGTAACGAGTGCGAAAGAGAAAAATCGACAATCTCCTGCACGTGAAACAAAAGATTTTGTATCGAAATTTAGCAGTATTAAGAGCGCCGCTCCAACGGGTGAACAACGCGCATGCGCTCTCGGCTCGCTATCTCGCTCCCACCGGGACGTAGCCAGTGCGGCTACGTTCATACTGTTGCCGAACGTAAACAAAATTAAATGTCAGTCAGTGTCAATAATTGACACTCGCGCGCGAGGCAATATCGAATTTTGGCACTGTTTGACTGTAAATAATTAGAAAAATAGCTTGTTTGCATGTTATTTGGCGGTAACAATAGAACAATACAGTGTGTCGTACATAAAAAACTGTGAAAAGACTTTAGAAGTGCGTCTCGAACTAAAATCAAAGGGGCGACCGCGTCCTGAAACAACGCTAACACAAACGTGTAGTACAAAATCTAAAACTTATACACGTGTTTTCAAACCTGAGCAGTATACCAAAACACCGTTGTTATGTGGGTGTGAAGAAACGAACAAATTGTTTTGTTTTCCATGTCTTGTGTTTGGAGCCGGCGCGGGCGGTGGTGGCGAGACTGTATGGACAGAAACTGGTGTTCAAGATTTAGCGCATCTTTCAATTAAAGTGAAAAAACATTCGCAATCTCGATTTCATATGTTAAATGAAGTGCAATTGGCATCTATCGGGCGACAAGATATTCGAAAGGCGCTCGATTCTGCTTATCGAAAATCTATTCGAGAGTTCAATGAGCGTGTTGATGAAAATCGATATATTTTACGTCGCTTAATAGATTGCGTGGTATTCTGTGGTGCATTCCAAATTGCATTACGGGGACACGATGAATCTACGGAATCTCTGAATCCCGGAATATATAGAGGCTTGGTTGATTTTGTGTCAGAGATCGATTTGGCCATGAAGCAGCACTTATCAAGCAGTTCTGTTTTTAAAGGTACGTCTAAATCAATTCAAAACGATATTTTGGATGCTATTTATGAAGTTTGCAGATGTGAAATACAGATACAAATAAAAAATGCAGATTTTGTTGCAATTCAGGCAGACGAATCAACTGATTGTTCTACTATTCAACAGCTGGTGTTTATTATAAGGTATATACATGATGGTAAAATTTACGAACGATTTTTGAAATTTTTACAACCTAATGGTTATACATCAGAAGTAATAGCGGCTGAAATCATGAAAGAGCTTGATTCTTTAAATATTGATTAAAAAAAAAATTATTGGACAGAGCTACGACGGAGCTGCCGTCATGAGTGGAAATACAAATGGCGTCCAAAAGATTATTAGAAATATCTACCCATATGCTTATTATGTACATTGTTACGCGCATCAACTCAATTTAATTTTAGAAAAATGTGCATCGATTAACCACACAGTACGAAGCTTCTTTTGCAATTTGCATGCATTTCCATCGTTTTTCACGCGATCGCCGAAAAGATCCGAATTTTTAAAAGAAATCATCCACAAAAGAATACCTGCCGCTCCACAGACAAGATGGAATTATAATACACGTACAGTAAAAGTTTTATACGATAACTTAGAGCCCCTGAAAGAGTGTATGCAAGCAATAATGGACAGTCGTAACAGTGACCCAAAAACATTTAATCAAGCTCAAATGCTCCTTTCATATTTAAATGAAGACAATTTTTTATATTGGCTAAACTTTTCGCGACGCTCATGCCCCACTGTGAAATGCTGTTCAAGTGTTTGCAGTCTCGATCCCTTGACTCAATTAAAATTATGAAAGAAGTCACTAAATTTGAAAAGGTCGTCAATGAATTGCGTGATGCTGTTCCACCGCCTTCGCCTAAGAAAAAACGTCGGCCTGATAACGTGAATCATTCAGCTATGAGAAAAGAAGTGTGTGACATATTACGAATGCAGATAAAAGACAGATTTGTTCATACAGACCATTTATTGGCGTCCAAATTGTTTTACACTGACAAATTTTTAGACTACAATAAGAGTTTTCCGGATGATGATTTTAAGAAAGTGGTAAACACGTATGATTTCCTGGAAAAAACTAAACTGAAAAATGAGCTATTAGTCATTTATAGCAGAGAAGATTTTCACAACGCTGACGGCGCCGTTGCTTTACTTCGACATTTTATGGAATTTGCATTAGAATCCGTATTTGCTGAAAGCATGAAACTGCTAAAAATTATTTGTACCATTCCTATGACGTCAGTAGAAAGTGAGCGCTGTTTTTCGACGTTAAATAAAGTCAAAACGTTTTCACGCAATACTATGGCACAAGATCGTCTGAATGCATTGTGTATGATAAGCATAGACTCAGACTTTCACAAGAAAGTGATAGATGTTTTCGCTGGACAAAAAGACCGGCGAATGGATTTTATTTACAAATAAATGTAAGTAATTATATCCTGTTTTTTTTATTGCACACCCATAAAAAATATTCACGAGCCGCCTCTGCTTCTAACCAATCAACTCAGCCACCAGACGAGCTTTTCTAAAGCAAAAGTCATGTCATTTATGACCACAACCCTCAGTATTCTACGATATTCAAAGTTTTTCTCCTATTCGTATCGTCGCATACCTCTGCGTACCCGTGCCTTGTCTATATATTTATTACATGACCATAAAGAGCACGAAGCTGGGGCAAACATGGACTTGAACTCTGCACCCGATGAATATAATTACGAAGCATCACATCCTCCGCGCAGAGCTTGCACTGTCGAACGTCTTTTAATAAGCGTGATTAGCGATGACGTTTTAATTAGTTATTGAAACGACGGTTGCTAGGCTACGAATTTTAATTATAAAAACATCCCTAAAGTGTTTTTGGTTATAAACATTGTTTATTTAGTAATGTATGGAAATATTATCCTAAGCACGCGGTACACGCCGAACCGGTGGACCTTAATCTGTCTTTCCCGTCAGGTCCAGAGGTGGAGTACGACAATAATCCGCCGGTTAATGCTGAAGAGGAACTGTGATAGGAAATACTGGTAATTTTTCTGATGCATAATTTAAGTGTTTTTTTACAAACAAATGTACATATTTGGTTTACAGACAAAATATATTATTTTTATTCAAACCCTTGCTAGCATGTTTCAACTAATCATATATGATTACGGAAGCGGGAGAAAAATAACGAAATGTGTATATAAATACAACCAAGTATGCCATTTATTTACCACCGATTACAGGGTTAGTTTTGGAAAACTAAATCAGGCAGATGGCCTCTTAGGTAAAATGCGAGATTGCTGGCGCGCCGAACGGCAAGGGTATGTCCAAAAGCTTCCCGTCTAACACGCTACCAGTTACTTCAAATTTCTTCACCCAGGCCAACATGGTATTGCAATATGGTGCATGTCCATTTTGACCTATATTGGATTGTCTTCGATAGACACGCTGCACTTCCATGACAGATAAGAAAAAATTCGTCGTTAATAACTATGAACACAACTAAAACGTTCTTGCAGTTCCAACGCTCCATTGCGCCTTTCTCACCTTTGAAAAGATATTTATCACCTTTTAGAAACTGCAACACAAGATTACTCCCATTTAATTTTGGGATTCTTTCTTAACTGCTTTTAGTTAAGGATTTACTAGAGAATATTACGTGATGCGATTACTTAAAACCAACAATCTAACAATTAATCAAAAAACATCAATCACGCGTATCCGATAATTAAACTATAGAGTTTTAGTTAGCCCTAATTGTGTACTCCATTTGGTTTATCTATCAACCCATTTGACAAATCTCAATGACAATAGACTGCGTTGTATTGGTGCCGTTGGCTGGCGACGCGAATAGTTCAGTGACACGTCCGCTGTACCCGGCTGCCCATTGTCCAATAGTCCTGCTCGCAATCACGCGATCTTTATCTACAATTAATCTGATTACTATCCGTCATGCAGCCTCTCTATATTCTCTCTCAGAGGCACTGTTTGTAATGACGTCATAATTTACTGACGTAATTTTACATTATCTTATTCGATCAAATAGAAACACCTTTCTTACCTTCTTAAAACAAAATAAAATACGATTTTCTTAAAATATATTCGGCAATAAAGTAAGCCTTTGTTATTAAGATAAATATCTGAGTATCGGAAAGTTGAACATTAAAAACGCTTAAAACATTAGACTTAGAACATAAAAAAATGAAATAAATTTGTAGATGACTTTTAACTCACTTATATTTAAAAGAATATTTTTTCTATTAACTGGATACTCTAAAAATATTAGTTACAATGACCTCCGCTTTATGATTGATGATTTTAAATTCATTGATTTTCTATGTTGACTATTTATATATTGAATTCTGTTAAATTAATATTGTCGTTGACTTTGATGGACATAGCCTTTTCATTATTTTGATTATTGACTTTTTTGGTTGTTGTTATTGTTTTTGATTAGTAATAGTTTTTTGTAAATCATTGTCCGAAAATTTGGACATTGGATTGTCTTATGTGAAAGATATATCATCATACAGTGCAGTGATCATTGTAATATAATCGATATAATTTGGTGCTGTTTATTTTTTTTTATATTTTCAATATTTGACTATTTGTTATTATTCTCTTTTTATGAAGACAATGTTAATTATATTATCAAACTTCGCTGTTTTCTCTGATCTGTATTTATGAACTAATGTGACGATTTCCTTGTGTTATAAAATACTGATTATGATGATGATGGTAGTGGTGGTGATGATGATGATGATGATGATGATGATGAAGATGATGATGATGAACTCAGACACCATTAGATGAACTTGGTCAAATATGGATGCAGATTTCGTCGCTGATGAGATAGAGAATGCAATTTCAATATGCTAAAATTTCAATATGCTTCAATAAGAAATAACTGCGGCAGTGTCCAACACTGGCCGAGATTTTTTTTATTTTGATCATTGACATCCAACTGTTCCGGCCAATCTGTTATTCTCGGCATGTATTGAAATTGCGGAGGTCTCTATCCCTTGACTCTGAAGTTAGTTGGTCGCTAAGCCAATGTTTAAAATTGGATTTCCGCGATGAACCGCCCGTCGCTCGCTCTGATGCCGACTAGCCTGAGCTAGATTTCTGAGTAATTGCTCAAACGTTGCGCTAACGCTGAGCCTCTGTCTCAAATTCATACTCACTCGTCTCATGTAGAAATAGGTACATTAAATCGGAGAATTCCACTTATCTTGCTTGTAAATCCGAATTCCAGGCTATTCATGATATATTGTAGGTATACATACATTATCTATACTAATATTATAAAGATTTAAAGTTTGTGACGTTGTAGGAAGTAATCTCTGGATCTACTGAACCGATTTTGAACATTCTTTTACCAATAGAAAGCCACGTTATTTGTGAGTGTCATAGGCTATATATTAATCCGAAAAATTAAAAGACTGTTTCGTGGTAGTCGGATTTCCAAAGTAAGTCGGAAAAAACGGTCGAACGACAACGTTTCTAACGAACGCTGCCTTAACGCTAAGCTAACGTAGAGCTTGATAATGCCTACAAAAAAGTCAGCGACAGCATATGTTTAACTTTTATATTTAAGTATCATAAGTAGTATTTTATATTAAACAAATAATTTAAATCGTTAGGTCATGTTTATTGGTTATATTATCAACAATTATGAATTATTATCAAAATAAGTAAATTTATCGTCTCAAGTGTTTAAAACAAAAGACTTTTACTGCATATAATTTCACTTTTACTGCATAAATGGTTAAAGAGATAAGACACTCACAAGAAGACACTCACAAATAATGATAATATAGTCAAATTGGCATGCAAATACATACATACATATGCAGTAAAAATATAACCCTTCTTTTGGCAGTCAGGAATTAAATCACAAGTAAAAAGTTTTACCACCCAACGAAGTGGGCACGGGTTAGCTAGTATTGTATATATGACTAATGTTTCAACGACTTTCTGCTCATTCGTCCCTGATTTTTGCAATTCTGGTTATACTTTGCCCTCTTATTACGCAACATTTTCTGAAAATCGGGAAATTTTCCATATTTTTCCATTTATGGGCTCATTCTTTTTGAGCTTTTGAGATATAAACAAATCCCAGGATAAGCTGTAACACATAAACTCCTCTTCAAAACAAGACTTACTTCACTAGATCGGAAAATTAGTCTCTGATTTATTATCGCGTTTATGTAAACTTTTTTAATTAATTTGCGAGTTTTACTATTACGAAAGTAGCAAAAAAAGGATATGAGTCAGATTGAGTCAGATTAATAAAACGCCGATACAATTAAAAGTCGCTTTGTTATGAAACTTAAACCACAGTATACCAGACCACAGTATAACACAGTATACCAGTATACAGGAAGTAGTTTCTTATGGGCGAAAATGTGATATGATTTGACTTGGTTTTTATTTGATGTGCTAACTTGGGTTGTCGACTACAGCGGGCGAGCCCGTCACCTCAGGAAGTTTTAACGATTACTCGTTCTATCTCCCTGGAATTGAGCGCAGAAGACTTGGGGACAAAACAATCCACCGCCTAGCTACGCCACGAGCCCGTAAGAAACCAACGTCTTAACCGCGAGATAGCCAGGAATGTTACCCGGCGGGCCGACACTCGCGCCCTTACTTCCAATTGTGACCCGATTACTCCGGTCTCTCGATTGGTTACGAGTTCGAGGTCGCTTGCGCTGTCCTCTCCCTTACGAAGCGGTGAAACGGTGTTTACCGAATCTATCGCGGACCACAGCTTCCTTTGCCCGGCTGTTCACCCAGGATCGGATGGCCGATGGTAATTTTAAGAGCAGTCGCCTTAAGATCCGCAACCACCCCCGCTCTATAGGAAACAGTACTGCTTCCAGACTCCCCCGACTGTTAGTCAGAGTGGCTGCTAGTCGACTGGGGGCTAACGGGCCCATGATGAGTTGGCCACGATGACCCATGTGTCCAGGGTCGGTCACACTCACGGGTCAACACCCATCCGACGGCCTCCTCGCATGGGGTGCGAGTCCTGGGTAGGACACTGGGTCAACCAGTCTCCCCTGGGAATCAAACCTCTGGCGCCCCTGGACGGTCTGCGCACCGTGCGGGGTTTGCTCCAATCGGTTGTGCTCTCCGACTAACAGTCGGGGGAGTCTGGGAACTGTACTGTTTCCTATAGAGCGGGGGTGGTTGCGTACCTTATGGCGACTGCTCTGGAATTGACCATTGGCCATCCGATCCCGGGTAAGAGGCGGGCAAAGGACGCCTTGGTCCGCGAAGATTGTACGGTCTGCGCACCGTGCGGGGTTTGCTCCAATCGGTTGTGCTCTCCGTTTCACCGCTTCATAAGGGAGAGGACCGCGCAAGCGACCTCGAACTCGGTACCAATCGAGAGACCGGAGAAATCTGGTCACAATTGGAAGTGAGGGCGCGAGTATCTCGAGCCCGCCGGGTTACTCCTGGCTAACTCGCGGTAAGGCGTTGGACTCTCACGGGTTGTTGACGTAGCTGGACGTAGAATGTACTGTCCAAAGTCTCTACGTTCACTGCAGGGCGATAGAACGACTAATCGTTAAAACGTCCTGTGGTGACGGGCTCGCCCGTTGTAGTTGACACCGCAAGATGTTAGTCAGAGTTTTTGGCAGCTAATGGGCCCATTTGGGAGCTAATGGGCCCATGATGAGGTGGCCACGATGACCCATGTGTTCAGGGTCGGTCACACTCACGGGTCAACACCCATCCGATGGCCTCCACGCATGGGGTGCGAACCTGGGTAGGACACTGGGTCAACCAGTCTCCCCTGGGAATCAAACCTCTGGCGCTCCTGGACGGTCTGCGCACCGAGCGGCGCAAGCCAATCAGCTGTGCTCTCCGACTAACAGTCGGGGGAGTCTGGGAACTGTATTGTTTCCTATAGAGCGGGGGTGGTTGTCTACCTTACGGCGACTGCTCTTGAAATGACCATTTGCCATCCGATCCCGGTTCAGAGTCGGGCAAAGGACGCCTTGGTCCGCGATAGATTCGGTGCACACCGTTTCACCGCTTCGTAAGGGAGAGGACCCCGCAAGCGACCTCGAACTCGGAACCAATCGAGAGACCGGAGAAATCTGGTCACAATTGGAAGCAAGGGCGCGAGTGTCGGCCCGCCAGGTAACATTACTGGCTATCTCGCGGTAAAGGCGTTGGCTTCTTGCGGGTTGTGACGTAGCTGGACGCTGGATTGTTCTGTCCAAAGTCTTCTACGTTCACTGCAGGGCGAAAAAATCGTTAAAACGTCCTGTGGTGACGGGCTCGCCCGTTATAGTTGACACCGCAAGTTGTTAGTCAGAGTGCACAGTCGATTGGCTTACGCCGCACGGTGCGCAGATCGTCCAGGAGCGCCAGAAGGTTGATTCCCAGGGGAAACTGACCATAAGGCCAGAGTTCTACCCAGGCTCGCACTTCATGAGTGGAGGCCGTCGGATAGGTGTTGACCCGTGAGTGTGACCAACCCTGAACAGAATGGGTCTTCGTGGCCAACTCAGCAAGGGCCCATTAACTCCCTATTAGATGGATATTGGATGTGCTAGCCTTTAGACACTAACAGATTTCGTTGAGTTGGACTTAGAGCATGTCAGAGGCTTTTTGATAGTCAGGGCCGGTCGAAATAATAGCAGTGTCGAGAGACTTAAGGTCTTTGGTCAGAGGAAGATCTGCAGTGATTGATTTTAAGATGCAGTATCCACTGGTAGTATCCATTTCAGTATCCATTGCAGTATCCATTGCAGTATCCATTGCAGTATCCAAAAGTGCAGTATCCACAGTTTTATTTGTTAGAGCAATCCTTATGGCAATACTTAGCACATATATCTCCAGATTGTGACAGATCCACATGTATGAAATATTGTTTATGATAATGAATGAATGGAATCTTGATTGCATTATATTACCCATACATATGGCGAACACAATAGATCAGCAATGGTCGCAGTGTTACAAAACTCATAAAGACCTTAGGAAAACCCCACTCAACAAATACCCATACATACAACACATTATATTACATTACATATATAATAGACATATACCATATTACACATATAACTCTATATTATTAGTCATTATATTACAATATTATTTATTTATTTATTTATTTATTTATTTATTTAGTAACACATCTAGTAAACAATTAATGTCATATTTGTAAATAAGATGTTAGCAAGAAATTGATGCGACGTTATTTTTAATGTTTGACACAGTCGCCTAACTAGGCCTAGGCCTGTTCTAAGGCAGACTTTTAATGACGATATTAAGTGTGCACTGTCAACTTAAACTATAGTTAGTACTTATTTTTAAATCGACAAATATGAAACTACAAATATTTACGCATATACAAATATAGATAGATACTCATATACATCTATAGATTATATATATATATATATATATATATATATATATATATATATATATATATATATATATATATATATATATATATATATATATATATATATATATATATATATATATATATATATATATATATATATATATATATATATATATATATATACATATATGTATACGAAAATAATAATAAAACCAAAATAAATAAAAATTTTAACTAAAATAATATACATATATAAATCAAACATATTGATATAACGCTTACATACCTATAATAGTCATTTAAAATTATCATGGTAAAAACTAAATACTAAGTACTAAATACTATCATTCAAAATACAACAGTCAGCATATTCCCTAAACCGTCCCTATCCACCTCCAACAACCAATCGGTTAGTGATTTTTTAAAAGTGGATGTGTTCTCACTACTTTTAATTGCTTCGGGAAGATTGTTGTACAATCTAGGGCCAATGAACGTGAAATGGCGCTGTAACACAGATCATTAGTCTACAAATTAACATTTAACGCTTTAAAGTCAAATTGCATCACCTTTAGTAGAAAAAGAAACCATTTACAGCACCGACGGCGGTAGACATTGAAAGGAAGATGGCCGTGTCTGCCCTGTCCATCAGTATGATGGACAGTGGTTAATAAGACATTCGATTCGCTGGGGGTCGTGTCGCGAGACTGTAAGCTCTTTAGGGGGGCGAACGTGTACAAATATTGTACTTCGCATACGTTCACAGTATCCTCGTGTTCTCCTTCGCAACATGGAACCCGCGTTAAGGACAGCATAGGGAGAGTTAAAAAGCGTTTTGTGGGGTACTTCATTATCGAGATTATCGAGTGACTTATAGGGACCTACAAGAACATGCTAGCCCTCATAGGCCTGCAGACACTGGAATAGAGGCGCACCGTCGCAGATATTGTTTTCTTTCATTATAAAATAGAGATAAGTTTGTAATATCTAATTAATTTCTATCATGATTTCATTGGCTTACCCGTAATATCTAGAAATATTATTAATTATAATGAAATGAAATTAGAAATTTAAAAAAATAACATAATTAAATATCTCAGTAGTATTTTAAAATGTCTACTATATGCTAAATCTAATATTAACGAACAAGGAGTAAACGGGAATCCCACAATACACGCAGACGTGATGATGTTATCCTGCCTAAAGTACGCCAAAAGTCCCTTGGATATTTGAGCTATAAGCTCTTTAACCAGCTACCACTCTCCACAAGAAAGATGGAAACAAAGGCGTTTAAAATTTATTAAACAAAAGCTGCAATCCACACATTCTTTCTATAAGCTGGTTGATTTTTTTGAGCATGCCAATTCTTTCAAATGGGACTAACATTTATGTAGATTACAATGTGTAACGTAACATACTTGATCATATACATATATACGTTTTTTTTCAGTTTTGTTTCGATACTTTCTATTGTGTGATTATTTTTTGTATAAAGTGCCTAAGATGACTATTAATATTCTTATAATAATTATCTATTTTATGTACATGGGTTCAGCTCTATATTTTTTTTTATTTGTCTGCCGTGTAAAGCCGACTTTAGTCAACGCTATTGTTGAAATAATATTTATGCTTTTATAGTTTTATATATAAATATATAATATTATATATAAATATATTAGTAGCAACTGACGAATTCTAATATGCGATAATTAGCTTTAATTGATAATTCATGCTTTTATTGTATATTCTGAATGAATAAATTGAATACTCAATACTGAATACTATTAAAATAATCATTGAAATGACCTGAAATAACATAGCAATTACAAAATATATGAAACGAAGTAACTCAGTATTGAACTCGTATTGAACTTTTTGAAGAAAAAAATAAAGACGTTACAAATTCTAGGGGACCCCTAACAGGGGTCCCCTAGAATGTGTAACGTCCCTTCCGGGATGCAAAAGGTACGGCCGAGTTTTACCTCACAAGTTTAGGGGTCAACGATAATATCGAAATATATTTAAATTCCGCATACAAAACAAAAATTAAAAAAAATATTATATATTATTTTCAAGTAGTTGATCGTAAACTAAATTTTTAATGAATTTAACGCATTACTGTTATTATTTTTAAATATTCCTCCAGTGAATAAAAACATTTTTTAATCAGCCAGGCTTTCAGTTTCACATTTAAAGTTATTCGTTATGGGTAATTTATCGCGGTTGAGCAATACGATTTTTAACAGTTTAGTACAACTCAATTAAAATTATTGATGTTTTTCACTGAATTTTCTTTTCACGACAACGTAATGATAAATACAAACGGAGCTGCCATGGAATTCACCGACCGGAGTCGGGCCCATCATAATACTATTTTTTTTTACACTTCTGGGGGGTGAGCAGTGGATTCCGGACTTACGAACCGGCTGTGGTAGGTTTAGGACAGCTGTCTTGCCACATGTGAGCGTTCACCTTACCACCCATTCACTCCCCCTTCGAAGCCATAGAATTTGAGATGCGCAAATTGCAGTTTTAGATAATTTTTCTAAGAAAGAGTTGATTATTTTTCTGGAAAGGCCAAGATCTTTAAAGAGGTGAAATAGAGATTTAGCTGGCAGGCCACGAGCGCCAACTTCCACCGCGTGAAGGTGAACAGTGAAGCCGTTCCGGGTTACGGCATTTGCAAGATCATGGTATTTATTTAATTTGTACTCGTGGTCTTTTGGGATATTTGATTCCCATGGAACAGTTAATTCTACAATAAGAGCCACCTTCCGAGATAGAGAGTAAAGAGTTATATCTGGATGGGGGGCTGTGCATCCGAGACTTTCAGGGAATTTATACTGCTTAGAGACCGAATTAACCTCCAGAATCCAATCTGTAGCTTTCTCGATTATTGAGAAAGGTTTTGTAGTTAAATGTTTTTTGCCTTTAGAGCCATCCCGCACAAACTGAATTGGGGGTTTGGAGGATACAGTCAAACCCTTGTTGGCACGAGCCAATGAGACTAATTACCTCGCGAATAACAGCGAGAACTTTGTCATGGCGGTAAGTGTACCGTCCTTGATCTAAGGCCACCTTGCAGCCAGCTAGAATGTGTCTAGCTGTGCAAGGGGTATTGCTACAGAGGGGACAAGAACTATCCTCGGCAAAGCTCCAACGAGCGAGGTTACTGGGGTCTGGAAGTGTATGCTGAAAGGCATTCAAATAAAATTTCAGCATCTCTGGCGTCCAGTCATATAGCATTACCTTCCAGTGCATTGGAGGCGGAATGCAAAAGTCCCCAATTGTTGTCCAATCATTCTGGCATTGAAGGCCAATAGCATGAGCCATACTCTTGCTGTCGTAATCTCCCCGCAAAAGAGACTTCTTCAAGTCCACGTCGCTCGTGGTTGTACTGCCATACCCCAGACCAGTGCCATTCTGGCTGATTCCCGTAAGGAACTTTTTGTGGAAGTCTACGCGGGCTTGTAGATCATTTGAATCACTACGGCCACTTATTACGTGCTTCGATATTGCCGGATCTTTGGAATTGCACAGAATCGAATTTTTGGTTCTGCAGTAATTATTACGGCGGATAATTAAATTACTGCGTTGCGTAATAATGACTCCCCGCTGCGCTGCTCTACATGTCTAAGCTTGCGTCTCAATTTTCATCTTTTCCGGTTTCGTCCAAAAATTTCCATTGATGATTATATTATCCTGGTTCTCCCCGTACCAAATTTTGACTTTTCCATTGCTAACCACTAGGGATATATAGTGCAGTGGTCTCCCGTTGCCTTCTGCACCAGACATTTTAGGTCTATTTAGGACCTTAGGCCGCTGAGACCTCTTCAACCGGTTGCCCAGTTGGGAATGGCTATATCGCTATTGACTCGGTCTTTTGCTATGTACTTTTGCTTCCCATTATAATTAGACCGATATGCAAACGGCGATCGAGTACATTCGGGACGCGTCCTGTGTCGACCGCAGGTGAATATAGACTGCATAATTGCACTTTATTCACTACATTTAATAATTATAATTAATATTTATTGTTGAGATTTTTTTTAAATATGCTGTCACTATGAATTTAAATTTGGAATTATAATATAAATTATATAGATTACATATATGTAATTTATATTATTATAGATGTGAGGGTGTATCAATTGTGTGTGTGTGTGAATGTGTTACTATTTTTGAAATGTTATGAGGTTTCAGTTTCGTTCATCCTTTACTAACTAACCACTGAATGAGATTTTTTTAAGAACCACCTGTGTCAGTCCTGAAATATCGAAGCGTTTTCCTAAAATATTCATTAATCTCGGAGGAAGGTTGTCCAAACATTGAGCACATTGGTGTTGTCTAAACGAATGATATTAAACAATTGAGGGTTATTATCCATTCTCTTTACCAACTTATATAATTATATAATATATAAATATATTTATAATTATATATTTATATACAACTTATATAAATATATAATTATAAACGCCCATTCTCTTTACCAACTTCAATTCCCATTTTTAATAGAAAGCATGATGTTTACGTAAATAGGTAGGTAGATAAGTGAGGTACTAATTCACACTTGTGCCATGCACTGTGGCAGATAGGGAAAATGTTCGCGGCAGGTGACGTTGAAAAAAACCATCAATCAAGCTTCATACTCGAAGCGAATATAAATTTCGTTCAATCTAAAGCTGTCGCCGAAGCGGCGAGAGAGATTATGATGTATGAGTTTTTTAAAATAAATATAACCGCGAATAAACCAGCCCGTGCTCATCCAGAAACACCTCCCTCATCGAATATCTTCTTATTCTGATGCCTTTCTTCGGGGTTCGATTATTCCCACAGCGATATTTTCGTTTGTGGCAGCTGCCCATGAATAATAAATTAATAGTTTTAAAAAAACACTAAAAAGACGCTTTTGGGCTATGATATGATATTCACATACACACGGCTATGATACGATATTCTATCATGGAATGCCAGTGCCTATCTTCCGGCTTCATCATCAGACCTTGAAACCTAATCGTGGTCAAAGTTCATTCCAAGACTTTTCTAACAAGTCCAAATACAGCTATGATACGATGTTCCATCATGAAGTTCCAGTTCATATCTTCCGACTCCATCATCAGATCAGTTCGACAGTACCATATTATTGTATTGTCATCAGAACTACAAACAGCTGCGAATTTTCATGACGCTACGATCCTTGGAAGATGGTTAAATTAGTAATCTTAGATTCCATTACATAATTACATACAGGTCGACCTAATAAAAGCGTGTTAAAAATAGAAACTTACTAATGTAGCACCACGACCCGAGCCGGATACCGCTTTTTTATATTTTTAACCGACTTCAAAACAGGAGGAAATTATCAATTCGGTTGTATTTATTTTGTGTTTGTTACCTCAGAACTCGAATTTATAAACCGATTTAGAAAAATATTTTTTTATTTGAATGGGTATATTTCCAGATTGGTTCGATTTGTAACAAAATCCTTTACTGATGATCGGATCCATGTGGAATTGAGGGAACTCCTCAAATATTATCATATGAAGTTGAAAACTTACATGTTTGTTCGGTTCCGATGGTAATGCATTATTATGGTAAACATGACGTGATTCTGCACCCAGGGTTGGCTCCCGACGAGAGGACTCCTCAACGGTCAACAGCACAGACTCGAAATTTTGCATACGCATTCAGTTATGATAGCCCATACTAAGTTTCACCATGACATGGCTGCTGCATCCAGGGTTGGCTTCCAACGAGGGAACTCCTCAACGGTCAACAGCACAGGCACGAAATTTTGTATACGCATTCAATTATGATAGCTCGTTCTAATGACATGGTTGCTGCACTTACAAGAAAAATCAAGTCGTTTTTTTTATTTTTTTCGTAAAAAACGATTGTTACATTTTAAAAAACATTTTTTTCACGATTTTTTATCAAAACTTGCCTTTTTTATCGTACAGATGTATCCACCGGTTTATTTAAACAAACCCAATATATGGGCAGAATCCACTTTTATTTTCGACATGAAAACGTCTATTTGGTCGTTACAGAGTTGGCCGGTCGAAGTTTCTTATGTGACAAAATACTGACAGATTTGAATCGCTAATACCTACAAGACTATAATATATGAGTAATGGTAGGGCCTACAATGGATAGATCATATTTGTATATTTGTCGCGCAGCATGTGAAGCATGCGCGTGATAGTCACGAATTAGCTTTGTGTATATACAATGTTTAGTTAGTGTAGCGCGGAAACGCATTGAACTAGGACGTTGATTATATGCAGTGTATTTGTAAATAGCTCACAAAGAACTACTAGAATCTAAAGTGAGACTATAAAATAGTGGCCGAAATATAAGTGAAACCTGATTTTAATCCTTTGTACTCGAGCGACTGCGCTACGGAGCCAGGGCAGTTTATTGCGTCCACTCGAGCGGCGCCGCTACGGCAGATAATGAGCCCTTGCTGAGTTGGCCACGAAGACCCATTCTGTTCAGGGTTTGTCACACTCATGGGTCAACACCCATCCGGCGGCCTCCATGCATGAAGTGCGAGCCCGAGCAGGACTTTGGCCTTAGGGCTAGTTTCCCTTAGGAGTCAACCTTCTGGCGCTCCTGGACGGTCTGCGCTCCGTGCGGCGTAAGCCAATCCACTGTGCACTCTGACTAACAGTCGGGGGAGTCTATGATATAAGCAGTACTGTTTCCTATAGAGCGGGGGTGGTTGCGGACCTTACGGCGACTGCTCTTGAAACGACCATCTGCTATACCCGATCCTGGGTGAACAGCCGGGCAAAGGATGCCGTGGTCCGCGATAGATTCGGTATACACCGTTTCACCGCTTCGTAAGGGAGAGGACCGCGCAAGCGACCTCGAACTTGTAACCAATCGAGAGACCAGAGTAATCTGGTCGCAATTGAAAGCAAGGGCGTGAGTGTAAGCCCGCTGGGTAACACTCCTGGCTATCTCGCGGTTAAGGCGTTGGCCTTCTGCGGGCATGTGGCGGAGCTTGGCGGTGGATTGTTTCGTCGAAGTCACTTCACTTCACGTGCGTTCACTTCACGGGAGAGAGAACGACTAATCGTTAAAACTTCTTTAGGTGACGGGTTATCCGGTTGTAGTTGACAGCACTATGGCGCCGCTACGGCGCCAAGGTGCCGTAGCAGCGCCGCTAGAGTGGACGCAATAAACTGCCCGGGCGCCGTAGCGGCGCTGCTCGAGTACAAGGCTAAGTTTGTTTGAGTATAAAATGATTTATACCTTCCCTAGTATAGTCGAAATCGACTCGAGTTGCTGGTTCGCCCATGCAAAAAAGGCCTCGAGTGCAAAGGGTTAAGTTGTTTTTTCTTTACTACTCTCTTAAAATATCTGGTGACTATGAAATACCAAATGCCATTTGTGTTAAACAAGCGAATCTATTCTGTTTAAGAGATTTTTCGGGATTGTCAGTTTTTATATTTTAATGGTTTTTTAGTATAATATTAGTAAGGATTTTACAGATAATGATATTGATAGACATATAATGATAGCAGCAAGATTCACAGCAAGAAGCATAAAAAAAAGAAAAACAAAATGTCAATGAAATTATAACCGTTTGGAAATTTATATTCATATATTTGAAATACTTATTCCATGCATTTTGGCCTAATTGAAAACAATATGACTATATTCCAACAACGGAGAGAAGTACATCAATTATAAATTGTTGCTAGATTTGGTCCGTCTAATTGTGTCGAAAGTCTTTTCAAATTCAAACATGTGTGAGGGACCACCCCTCACGAGACTCCAGGTTGTTCGGTGTGAGGTGGTGGTATCAACTTACGAGTTATCTCCGTATTGAAAGGCGGTTTTGATGTGAAGTAGAAGGAATTTATTGATCGAAGGTTTGAATATTGCCGGTTATAACACTTGCCGAATAGTTTACGTTGACGCGAGTGTATAGATGCGCGACTGCGGTTACGAGGATATACAGATGAGGATTGTATGTGTGCTCCTAGTATCTTGTACTGGGCACGGCTCGAGTCTGTGGGATTACAGACTGATGCTTCGAGACTCAGGGAGAACGAGGAAAGGAAACCAAGGAGTTGGATTCGTTGACCTAACTCGTGAGAGAGAGTGCCGAATATGCCGTCGCAACCTTGGGGGAAGGTGATCACTCGGGGAATGATAATTTGGTTGCTTTTTCGCCGGTTTATATAGGCCGTGAAATGATGCAATCCAAAATATTCCGAGTAAAAGTATTGCTTGATCGTGCTGATTCATAGCTGCACCTGTCAAAATAATAGCTGAATTGTGTCTGTGGATTTCACTGGAAATCGATGTATTTGCTGATCGCATGTAATGGACTTAAGATCCGTTACACATGTGTATTAGATGGCCAATATATCTACAATTATAAATCCAGATGTAAATCCCGATGCTAGATGCGCTCTTCTAATTCCTAGATGTTGCGAAGTCCAAATTGCTTAGTGTGTCCTAAGTCTACCTCTATTGACCCTGCTCTGCAGAGTCACATTTGCGGAACCAATGATTGAGATGCGATTACGCGTCGGTCCTTTTAGGTCCTGCTGAGCCCCATTCGACACGTTCGCCGCGGACGCCACGGTACTCGGATGTGCGTTCTTGCTGAGGACGCGGCCGCACTGGGTAAAGGTGCCAGCGGTTTCTAAGTTAGCAAAATACGAAAAACGCGGTTTAAGTATTGTACGCGTACTTAAAAATGCATGTTGCGATATATGGCATATATTTCTAGTTGTAGCTAATAGCACAGTATAATAATTATTACAGTTTTCGGCTCTTTTGTGGCGCTCGATACCGCCGCCGCTGTTTCGTCGCATTTGTCATTCGTCTGTGTTAGGTCTGTCACAATCTGTCATTCAGCTCCTATTCAGAAGCCCCATTGTGTGGAAGGCTACTCCGGGTAAGAATCTCGCGTCTCAGGCCTCACGGTTGGTGGATCGGTTTCACCTGGTGAGATTGCCTTTCGACGCTACTAGGTGATTTGCGCACCGTTCGGCGACGCTAATCGGTTGTGCACTCTGACTAATTGCTGAAGGAGTCTGTAGACTATGGAAATATACTGTCTCCTAAACAGCGGGGGTGGAAGTTGATCTGTCGCCAACCACTCTTGAAATGACCATTAGGCTACCTGATCCTGAATTCAGAGCCGGGCAAAAGATGCCTTGGTCCGCGATAGATTAAAACTGAATCACCGCTGAACACACGATAGGTAGAGGTCGGGCAAGCGACTTCGCACCCGTGACCATTCGGGAGGTTGGAGGTATACTGAGCGTTGATTCCAGACGGAGATATCCTTCCAAAACTAGTAGTCAGGGGGCTAGGCTGCCCGCTGTTACCTTTCCTGATGCCTCGCTGTGAGGCGATGGTCTCTGACGGGCTCGCGACTTCGCTGGACGGTAGGTTTGTACCGTCCTAAAGTCTTCTACGCCCATCCCAAGGCTGAAAGAACGATCACATATCGTTATACCTGGAGTGACAGGCTCGCCCGTTGTAGTCGACACCGCCCAACTGTAAGGTGAGTGTTTCTTTCGGGACGAAAAACTCAATTTTTACGTGCAAGGTCTTGATCCATCTGCGATACCAGAAGAATCGGTTTTTCACAATGTAGTTGCCTATTTACATATAGCTAGTTTAAACTGCACTTAAAGTGTGTTAACATTTGTGTAACTCCATCTCATTCGTATGCATATATTCTCCATTCTCTAGCATCCGCTGAGAGTTTCTGTGTGAGAGAGAGATGACTATTATTTTCATGTAGTCGTCTGGCGAGTACTCGCACGAGCGGCTAACGGCTCCACCCACCAAGGGACTTTCTTGCCTGCTACGGCACCAGCCGGCTGACTGCGATAGCCAGGAGCAGCAATTAGCCAAATGACCCATTTTACTAGCAATATTTTTCACTTTCAAGAATATTGTTTCCTTTTTTCGGTCAGCAAATAAACCCAATTATGCATGTAGCTTTTTAAATGCCTATTATTAGCGGGTCCGATGTCGTGTTAGTAATAAGTAGATATTTGACTAAACATAGCGCTGCGCGCCGCGCCAGGCGGCGATGGATAGTGACGCACTATGACAATTCTCTCCTTTCAAAAGGTATAAGACCAAGCTGTGATTATTGTATTGAAATTCAAACTCACGTCTGTTTTCAGTAAAACGTTAATCCTTCCACTGTGTGCAACAAACGAGATATCTTACCCCCTCCCCCTTCTTCACTCCTCTCCCTCCTACCTCCTTCCTCCTCCGCCTTGCAAAAGTTCACGCTTTTAAGTTGTAAACTTTTCCGTTCGACATCCTATGCAAACAATTAAATAAGATAATATTATCGTCCAGTGCGGCCCTGTCCCCCAGGTTCGCAATGATGCGGAAACCCTCTGGCAGCAGATCGAAACGCTCCATCCGTAGCCCAGCATCCGGTCAGCTGACAAATATTTATATAGCTACATAAATGTATACTTATACCTTTTGCAAGATAAGTCAAGATGTACATACATAGGTATGTCCACGTTTGAGGAATTTTGTTTGTATGTGTACAGTATACTTATGATAACAGAAACCAAGGGATACTTGAAACAAGTGCACCAAACGAAGTGAAATCGGAGTTTCACAAGGGAATACTCTGAGATCAACCAGTGGCGGATACATATGGGGGCGCGGGGGGCGCGCGCCCACCCCTTGGCGCGGAGGGCCAAGTACGATTCCCGCCTGCCCTCGTATCCATCTGCAGTTAGTTTATTTTAGTTAGTTATTAACTCCCTTCTACAGTTTGGGAGTTAATGGGCCCTTGCTGAGTTGGCCACGAAGACCCATTCTGTTCAGGGTTGGTCACACTCACGGGTCTACACCCATCCGACGGCCTCTACGCATGAAGTGCGAGCCAGGGTAGGACTCTGGCCTTGGTCAGTTTCCCCTGGGAATCAAACTTCTGGCGCTCTGACTAACAACTTGGGTTGTCGACTACAGCGGGCGAGCCCGTCACCACAGGAAGTTTTAACGATTAGTCGTTCTATCTCCCTGGAGTGAGCGTAGAAGACTTGGGACAAAACAGTCCACCATCTAGCTACGCCACAACCCGCAAGAGACCAACGCCTTAACCGCGAGATAGCCAGTAATGTTACCTGGCGGGCCAACACTCGCGCCCTTGCTTCCAATTGTGACCAGATTTCTCCGGTCTCTCGATTGGTTCCGAGTTCGAGGTCGCTGGCCGATGGCTTCACCCAGGATCGCATGGCCGATGGTCATTTCAAGAGCAGTCGCCGTAAGGTCCGCAACCACCCCCGCTCTATAGGAAACAGTACAGCTTCCAGACTCCCCCGACTGTTAGTCAGAGTGCACAATCGATTGGCTTGCGCCGCACGGTGCGCAGACCGTCCAGAAGCGCCCGAAGAGTGTTTTCCAGGGGAACTGGCCCGCAGGCACAGATTTCTACCTGAGCTCGCACACTTTGGTTTTATCTAATTTCCATTAATATTTTTATTGAGTGGATATTTTTAAATCAAGTTGTATTTGTACATTAATTTATTCTGTTCTAGCATTTGTTTTTATAACTTTTAATATTTTTAATCGGTTTCTTATTACTCTATTTTAGTATTCAAATAAACGTATGTGAGCCTACCTTAACGCGGACATCTCGTGCGACCCAGTTAGGTTAGGTCTTATTACGTTTTATCTGTAACTGGGGTAGCGAACGGTTTCGTGTAGCTTGGGCCACAGGATCCACTTTGTTCTCGGATCGGCTCAACTAACGATTCAGCTCCCATTCAGAAGCCTCTTCGTGTGGAAGGCTACACCGGGTAAGACTCTCGCGTATAAGGCCTCTAAGCTGGTGGACCGGTTTCTCCCGGCGGGATTGTATCTCGGCGCTACTGGACGGTTTGCGCGCCGTTCGGCGACGCCAATCGGTTGCGCATTCTGACTAATTGCTGAAGAAGTCTGGAAACTATGGAGATATACTGTCTGCTAAGCAGCGAGGGTGGATGTTGACCTGTTGCTATGCTACTCTCGAAATGATTTTGGGCCACTTGATCCCGTGTGGCAATACGGTCAAAGAACGCCCAGGTCCGCGATAAATTCAAATTGAATTACCGCTGTAATACAACAGGTAGAATCCGCGTAAGCGACTTCGGACTCGTAACCAGTCGGGAGGATATCCTGAAGGTTAACTCCAGATGGAGATATCTTACCAAAATTGGTAGTTAGTGGGCGAGGCTGCCCGCTGGCTACCTTTCCCGGTGCCTCGCCGTAAGGCGTTGGTCTCTAATAGGCTGCTGGCGAGCTAGACAGTAGATTGTCTTGTCTCTAAGTCATCGCTCATCCTAAGGTTGAAAGAAAGATTACATATCGTTATACCAGCCTGGGGTGACGTGTTCGCCCGTTGTAGTCGACACCGCCCTATTGTAACTGGGATTTTATAGACATTAAAAAAATGATATTTTTGAATTGTGCAATGAATACATATTTAATCAGTTTATTGGATAGGTATTTTTTGCAATTATAAAAATAATGCTGAATACAACCACCGATAAAGTGATGTTAGCAAGAGGCTGTTAAAAAGCCTCAGGTTAAGTGTAAGTGGAAACCTTTTTCTTATTTTGGTAAATATCGCTATTAAAAAACAGGGGCGTCAATACAACAAATCATCCAGGGTGCCATGTACCTTAGAACCATATCTATTCCCGCCAATTGTTTCGGGTCGTTTTTCGAAAGCGGATTTTTTTTTATTGCAAAAAGTTTGGTCTTAACTATTATTATTTTATTTGTGTTTTTAGTTATATAACGAGAATTTCAGCATGTTTTTGTGCAGTCTGGAATTTGTCCTATTTTTCCTATGATAGCAGATAAAATACTACTACAAACAGATTAGATTTTTTCGCATTATGTATCTGAAGTACGTGAGCTTTCATCTCTTCACAGAGCTCCTACATTATTATAGTTTATTTGTCGCCAGTGTATTCAACGACGAAATTAAGGGATCCTCTAGGAATTTCTGCAATCTCAACTCCGCCGTGGAACTATGAGGCGAATTGTTAAAATGCCGCTTGCATATTAACCCGAGTATTAAGAGCTCCCGGGAGATTCCTGTACGCATTCCGAGGAAGCACCGGAGATCTCCTCGTCTTCGCGGCATCTCAGTCGAACACTGTATCATTTATCTATATAATTAATACGGTCGGTAGTTGTGATCTGATACCTAAGTATGTATGCAAGGTTGCCAAAGTAACTAAGATTCGTTATTTTCATAAGGCTGATTTCGGAATTAATTCGTATTAAGAATGAGCATTAAATCTTTATACAGTTTTGAAGTGATTTTTGAAAACATTTAAATTAAGTTTGTTTGTTTGAAAAGCTTTATTGCACACACATAAGAGTACAATGTGTTGGGCCTATTGCCAAGTGGCAATATCTTACGGCCATTACTCCAGGGTTATTGTGACTAAAGGTTTATGTGGGCAAATTGATTCACAAGTAATAAATGAATACACTTACATAATAGTCATCATAGGATAAAATATAAAACAGTGGTTAGTAACGTATGACAACTCGATATTGAAGGGAGGAGTGGAATATAAGGACAAGCAAAGGAGACGGGAGGGGAAGGGGGTATTCATGAGTTGAGTAAATGTCTCTTTAACGATTTTTTAAACCCGCTCAGGTTTTCAAGTTGTCTTATCGGTAAAGGCACGGAATTCCAGAGTCGGGCCGCCTGCACTGCGAAAGTCCTAGACATGAAAGTTGATGAATGCTGAGTATAGCCAGTAATAGATTTTCCTGAGAGTACAATGGAAGGCCATGAGATGAAAGCGGAGAGAAGAGATTATACAAATAAGTAGGACAGTTTGACTGTAGTACGCGGAAGAGTAGGACGAGTATGTGAAATTCCCGACATCGTCTAATGGGAAGCCACTCTATTTGCCTGCGAAAGTGTGATATGTGATCAAACTTCTTCAGGGAATAAACAAAGCGAATACATGCGTTTTTAATCCTATCTAGCTTATCGAGTAGTTCTTCATTCGCATCTAGGTAGGCCACATCAGCATAGTTAAATAGCGGTAAAAGAAAAGATTGTGCCATTTGGCGTTTAATACAAAGAGGTCTTCCAGAAACCCGGGGGTCGTCGCGATGTTCTCTGCTAGAAAACAGACGAGGAAATAACGACCGAGCTTAGGCGGTATAAGCTAACACTCAGTAGGGAAACTATCTGGAAGAGGCTTCAGTGGCCTGGAGGGCCAAATACTCTCCGAAAGTTCTGGTGCAGAAGTCAACGGGAATCCACCGCACTATTTCCTCTAATACTCAGCTTCAAACGGATAAAGAAGTATGAAAAGCTGACTGCCAACCGTCACTAGTTGAAGAGGCACCTAAAGAAGAAAATAAGAAATCATTCACTTCTTCAAAAATGGATTTTAGGTTTTTGAACGTTCTGTGACTTGATGGAGAAAAAACGTTTTTAATATGATTTTTTTTATTAGCGAAATGAATAAAGTGAATGTAAAGAATAGGAAAGAAAAACAAATTCGTGGGCTTGAAGAAAAACAACGTGTTTCAAAATTGAACCAAATATAATGAATCGATGTAAGAAAATTTGTCTTCGCGGCGTATAATTATATATATAATAGTTTAAGAAATGTAAATATAACAAAAAATAATAATAGTGTATTAAGGGAGGAAAATATCAGGATCGATTAGTGCTGTAATGGCCCTTAAGTACCATTACATGCGATCAACAAATGCATCGATTTCCAGTGAAATACACTGACACAATTAAGCTATTATTTTAACGCGTGAAGCGATGAATCAGCACGATAAAACAATACTTTTACTTGGAATATTTCGAATTGCATCATTTTCCGGCCTATATAAACCGGCGAAAAAGCAGCCAAAGTATCATTCCCCGAGTGATCACCTTCCCCCAAGGTTGCGACGGCATACCCGGCACTCTCTCTCACGAGTTAGGTCAACAGGTCCGGCTCTTTGGTTTCCTTTCCTTATCTTTCCCAGTCACGAAGCATCAGTCTGCAATCCCACAGACTCGAGCCGTGTCCAGTACAAGATACTAGGAGCACACATACGATCCTCATCCATATATCCTCGTAACCGCAGTCGCGCATCAGTACACTCGGGAAGCGTTATAACTGGCAATATCAAACTTTCAATCAATAATCTTCATTCAAAATCGCCTTTCAATACGGAGATAACTCGTAAGTTGATACCACCACCCCACACCTAACAATTTGGAGTCTAGTGAGGGGTGGTCCCTCACAGTGCTGTCAACTTACTAGTGATAGCGCGCGCACTCGTCGCGGTTTAAGTCACGATCAGACAAATATTGCTTTCAGAAAATAATAGAGGGCCTTAAAATCAGTTAAGACCCGCATGCTCCTGGATGGTTTCAAATTGTAGAGTAAAAGTCGATGTCAAGAAACTAACCTAGCTAGCCCTAAAGAAACCACCACCATTTTGAAGTGATTCCTCTATTACGTTGACCTCCCTCCTACCTCAGAGGTTGTGAGCAGCGAATAAGCGCTCCAATAGCGCACAGAAACCTGCCGCAGACGCACAATCCTGCGATGCAATATTCAAGAAAGCCGGTTCAATGGGCCCGGCTCAAGAAAAGCTCCACAAAGGCGGAAATATGCCTAGTGGAAGACGTCACCGGCCTGTATCGACTGATACGGATGTGGAAACTAACATTTTTTGTCATGTTTTCGAAAACCAGTTTTCGCTGGTCATTTCGTCAAATTTAGGTATATACTGAATAAATTGTTAGGAATTTGACCTGATAAGATTATATTTCCATTTGAAATTAGTCCGCAAAACATTTATTACAAAAAGGTTTGCTAACAACAACAAAAGTAGTCGCTAGCGGTCGGAAATTCCGTACTCTCCTAAGCAGAAGTCACCTTTAATTACCTGCTAATAAGCACTTATTTCATCCTTTTCGAAATTTTATCGGAAATCTTTAGGAAAACGTTTCATTTCTTCGTCGTTTCAAGTCCTTAATTTCGTCGTCCCTCGATAACTTTCTCTCTTTTTTCCTCTAACAAAATGGCCGTCATTTCATTTGTAAAATAGCTGACACTTTTATTCATATTATCTTTCATATATAAAACATACATAAATATGTGTTCCATTCTATTTTCAGAATATTGGAAATATTAATTTATTTAACATTTGTACATGTTTCGCATTTTTCATACCAAACTACAGTGGTTTTAAATACTGAAAAAAAATACGTACGAAAGATGCCGTATCTCCATATAAAATGCTATATTTATGATACTGTCTCTTTCAGAATTCATAGTTTTAGGGCAAATTAACCTCTTTTTTTCTTCTTCGGAAAACGCGCACAATTCACAGGCGTCGTGTTATTTTTAACCGCGAAAACTAGTTTGCGAGAAAAAATATACGATGTCTTAAAGTCAATGTGAATGAATGGAGTCAGTCACCTATGAATTGCTAGCTTAAGAAGGAGAAACCAGAATAATAGGATAAAAGCTAAAGAATTAATCCAACTTGTAAAGCAATTCCAAGACAGCAAAGAAAACACTCAGGAGCTGGCACCACACAAAAAGCTTGTCACAAAAGACAAATAATCAAAATTTTGTATTTGTTGTCATTTATTAACCGCCCTACCTATGCGAACATACGTGAAACGTCCGCTATATTTTTGCTAGAATGCAACAACCGGTATCACGTACGTTTGAGTACAAAAAAAAAATAACTCGAAACCGTGTACGCTATACACCAAATTGTTCCTACGATTCTAAATACAAAACAGCATAATAAATGGGTCTTCTGTGTAAAAAAAAGTCTGGTACATTATAAACAAATAATTGTTATCAGGATTCTTAACTGAATTATTAACAAAATTAAAAATAAATTGAATTATTCTATACTAAACTGAATTATTCCCAGAGTGATGGGGTAATTGTCTACGTAAACCACTACCATTGATTTTATAGTGTTATAAAATCAATGCCACTACATTCAAAATATTATAGCATCGGAATTAAAACTAGAAAGAGCTAACTGCTTACTCTTGAATATAAACAAAGAAATTAATATGATTGATATATATAGAAGTCCATCTGCTTCTAATATTTCACTATTTCCAGAAACACTTTATAGCCTTCTCCATGATGTGTCTTCCAAAGAAATGGTACTGTGTGGAGATCTTAACATTTCATTACGTGAGAAAAAACACAACCAAGTACACGACTGTCTGGATCTAATGGCTTTACATGGCTTATATTCCTTGATCAATAAACCAACTAGGGGTGCAAATTGTCTCAATCGTGTTATGTGTCGAACAAAGAATGATATGCTATCATATTTGAAACTGCCATTACTGACCACTAAACTCTGACGATTTTACTAAAAGAGTCAGAATATGAAAGTGAAACGCCTAATAAGAATATAGAAACAAAAAAACATAGCGTAGATTTTGATAGTTTGTGCAATAATTTGGCAGAGGTTAAGTGGTGGCCAGTGCACAGTGCTACTAAAGTCGACGTTGCTACTGATTTTTTTATAACAACTCTCACTAAAATGATGAAACTTAACACTCGTACTCAGCACCACAAAATATCACATAAACATAGGAAACTGAAACCGTGGATCCCTGATGGGCTTTTATTTTGTAAATTCCATTTAGTATCGAAAAATAATCCTGACGACCTAGTTTTAAAGGGCAATTTCTTAAGGTACAGGAACTTATGCAAGCATTCGATTAAAAAGACTAAAGAGGAGTATTATAAAACTGAAATTGCTGAGAACAGCAATGACACAAAAAAAGTGTGGCAACTTATAAAAGAAGCTCCTAGTATTTCGAATTCCAAGCATACAATTTGAAAGTAAAATGTAGACAATCGTATTATAACATCCGCAGATAATCCATATGAAATTGCTAATATAGTAAACACGCATTTTGCTAGCATTTGCAAAATGCATAATACGTGCACACGTTTTTTTCTTTTAATTTAAACAAAACGTGTGCACAGGTATTTTTTTTCTGGTACGTCTGCCTTAGTACAGGCTTAGGCCTAGTAAGGCGGTGATGACCTAGTGCTCAATGCGTTGCAGTGTGCTTTATTTTTCGCTATTGGTCCAAACACGTATTTCTTTGATAAAAATAAATAAAAAATAAAGTAAAAAAATCTAATAAATAAAACCCAGCGATTTTTACCCACTTTTTGGATAATATATAGGGCGTAAACCCAAAGGTAGGGCGGTTAAAAAAAAACATTGCCTCGCTGTTTTCGCGCCGATTGTTCTAGGCTTACGTCTTGGTAAAGTTTCGCAAACTTCGCCTCACTTGCTTGTGAATTCGTTTCGTCGTGCACTTTGTTGCCGATAAGTCAGCTTCCAGCCAGCGATCGTAAACTAGGGAGTGGAGTTAAATTTTTACGATTATTGCAATGGCGCGAGCCTTCCGTCGAATCCGCGTCCGCCTCTAAAACTTAAGGGCTGACTCCGACGTACAGCTACTATGTCACCCTCCTACTTTGTGACATTTTTCCGCAATATGGTGTACCAGCGATATGTAACCATTTTTCCAAACGATGTCGAAAAATAGCAAATTTTACTCTTATTCGCTTCCTCGAAAATCGGGCACAATTTACAGGCGTCGTGATATTTATAACGAAATAGAACTCAGCAGGTTTATAGACGCTCGTTTTTAACAACAAATAGAGTTGTCAACTACAACGGGTGAACCAGTCACCTTTTTAACGATTGGTCGTTCTATCTCCCGTGAAGTGAGCGCAGAAGACTTGGACAAAACAGTCCACCGTCAAGCTCCGCCACATGCCCGTAAGAGGCCAACACCTTATCCGCGAGATAACCAGGTATATTACCCAGCGGGCTTACACTCACGCCCTTACAATTGCAACCAGATTACTCCGGTCTCTCGACTGGTTACGAGTTCGAGGTCGATTGCGCGGTCCTCTCCCTTACGAAGCGGTGAAACGGTGTATACCGAATCTATCGCGGACCACGGCATCCTTTACTCGGCTGCTCAACCAGGATCGGGTAGCCGATGGTCGTATCAAGAGCAGTCGCCGCAACCACCCCCGCTCTATAGGAAACAGTACTGCTTCCAGACTCCCCCGACTGTTAGTCAGAGTGCACAATCGATTGGCTTACGCCGCACGGTGCGCAGACCGTCCAGGAGCGCCAGAAGGTTGACTCCTAGGGAAAACTAGCCCTAAGGCCAGAGTCCTGCCCGGGAGGCCGCCGGATGGGTGTTGACCGGTGAGTGACCAACCCTAAACAGAATGGGTCTTCGTGGCCAATTCAGCAAGGGCCGATTAGCTCCTAATTTTCCGTTTTTAACAACAATTGAACTCGAACCGCAATATTTTGAAATAACCGTAAGAAGTTGTTGTATCAATTAATTGTTTAGAATAGAGGAGTCACAAGGTCCGCCAGTGCAAGTGTGACAAATGAGTCCAAGAATTAACCCAGACTGACTAACAAATCCAAGAATCGTCCCACGCATCCAATAGGCGTCGGTACCGATAAATGCACACAGCATGATCAAATTTGATCAGACATTTCACTACTGGATTTACGTCGCTCGCCCCTTCACTAGGCGTTATCTCTCCTGGTGCTACGGTCACTTCCCTATACGCACTTCGGCTACGACCCCGCAAACAGGCAGAATCAGCGTTCAATCGTTCGGGTCATTACAGTATTCCTCAAAGCACGGACAATATAGACGGGGGTTGAGAAACCAGAAAATGCAGCAAAAGCGGGAAAATAAATTAGAGGAGATAGAAGATATTGAAGAAAAGTTGAAGATTCAAGCCGAAAAAAGTGAAAACTGTCAGGACGCCATGAGACGAGAGAGAGAGAGAGAGAGATCAAGAATAACTAAAATTTTCTTAATACAAAAAAAAATATGATTAGCGGTCATGTTGGTTCAGAGAGAAAACACTAGCGATCATCAATTAATCATCCTTTAAGCGGAGCAGAATCGATCATTCTCATTTCTCGTTAGCAATCGAAAAAGGATGCATGCGGCTCGCGGACCGCGAGTTGAACACGAGTGTGGCTGCTTCACCATTTTGCTACACACTGTACCTGTAATGCCTTATTTCACTACGTGAGTAAGGACTTGAGCTGAGCAGCGATCAACAAACGGGCAGTCGCCACCCACCCGAAGGCTCCGGATTCTTGCTAAGCCGAGAGGTGTATGTTGTTGTTCCTCTTACAGTACATTGTTTATTTATTTATTTATTTTCAGGAAAACCAACAGCTAATTATAATTTAACATAGCCGGACTAACATAACAGAGAGCCAATTAAAGGTTTTCACGTTTAAATAACGTTGTAGAAACATATGTGATCTTTCAATTAAAGCTATTGATTAAAAATGCATCAAAAATTATTCAACAATTAATGTTAAAAAATTCACTGTTCAGCCGCTGCCTAGCTGAGTTAACACTCGTACAGAATAGATCAAAGTGTAATGGCATTGTAGTATGTGCATTTGAAAGAACCTGAATAAAACCCATATTATAATGTAGAAATATTACTGAACTACTTGTGCTTGCGGATACATTTACATAATATCGACCGCATGCCATATTATTTGCTAGACAGATATGCCAGCTTAACCTAAAGAGTGTCCCGACAAAGAGACTAGGGCCAGGACCAAATTCTTTGCAGAACTTGATGTCCCTCTTGTTTGAAAGCAAAAATTAAATATTAAAATATCCCAAATTACTTGTTTGTGTTTAATTTATAAAACTTCAGTGTATTTTACATTTAAAAGTCGATTAACATTTTAATTACTTAGCATTAAAAACATTTTTAAATTAAAAACAAAATTACGGTCGTTTTTTCTCCCATACAACTTTTAAGTGTCCCCATTCCGATTTTTCACACACCTTGGTTAGTTTTAAATAAAAGAAAACACTGCAGCATTTGCGGTCTACTTTAATAATATACTTTGTTATGCATTTAACAATATTTCGACATATATGTAAGTTTGCCAAAACATTATATTTTATTATTTAAAAAACAAATTGTGCTTGTCCCAAATTTAGTTCCGTTGTGCGACATCAGTTGTGCGACGCGATTATAGTTGCAATTAGCGGTGTGGCGACGGCCGATTCATTGTTTAGTTGTTGTGGGAACATTAGTCCTCAAGCTGGCAACAGATTTTAAATCCCCCAGGAATCCCCCTACCAATTTATTTATCTGTCAATCGCGGGAGCGTGTTGAAGGTCGCCGCATGTCATTGCAAAATTCGGATGTTTTTCTTTGTTTTGAAGCAATAAGTGGTGTTCATCTTGTTGTTCATCTTGGCATACTGTGAGTATGCCTTTATGAATTCCGTTGTGCTATACATTTTTCCAGTGTGACACATTCCATTGTGATCTCCGTTGTGACACGATGCAAAGAATTTGGTCCTGACCCACTAGTGTTTTATAAAACCAGATCGCCACAAGTTTGGCGAATGTATGCGCGGCTCCGTCCGTCCAGAGATACTGTACAGATTAATTTAATTTTTGTATATTTTCATGGATGCATGCATGCATGTATATTTAGCATCAGTCATGTTTCATTCCTATAACGTCCTCTTTTAAAAGTGAAGCATATACACCGATAAAAAATGTAGCATCATCAAGATCCCCAGACGGAATTTAAAGTTCTAAACGCACTTCATAGTAGCTTGAACAACTAGAGCTGTCAACTACAATGAGCGAACCCGTCACCTCATGACGTTTTAACGATATTAGGTCGTTCTGTCTCCCGTGAGGTGAGCGTAGAAGACTTGGGGACTGCACAAATCTACCGTCCAGCAAACCCACGAACACGCCAGATTCCAACGCCTTACGGCGAGGCACTAAGAAAGTCACCCAGTGGCGCATCCTCGCCCCCTGGATACTAGTTTCGGTAGGATATCTCCGTCTGGAATTAACCTTCAGGATACCTTCTTCCTCCCGAGACCGAAGTCGCTTACACGGCCTCTACCCGCCGTAATACAGCGGTGATTCAGTTTGAATCTATCGCGGACCAAATCCATATTTTGCCCGACTCTGAATTCAGGGTCAGGAAAACTAATATTCATTTCAAGAGTGGTTGACGACAGGTTAAGATCCACCCTCGCTGCTTAGGAGACAGTATATAGAGTTTTCAACTAGAACGGGCTAACCCGTCACCTCAGAAAGTTTTAACGATTAGTCGCTCTCTCTCCCGTGAAGTGAACGCAGAAGACTTGGACAAAACAATCCACCGTCAAGCTCCGCCACAAGCTCGTAAGAGGCCAACGCCTTAACAGCGAGATAACTATGTAGGTGTGTTACCCAGCGGGCTTACACTCACGCCCTTACTTCCAATTGCGACCAGATTACTCCGGTCTCTCGATTGGTTACGAGTTCGAGGTCGCTTGCGCGGTCCTCTCCCTTACGAAGCGGTGAAACGGTGTATACCAAATCTAACGCGGACCATGGCATCCTTTGCCCGGCTGTTCACCCAGGATCGGGTAGCCGATGGTCGTTTCAAGAGCAGTCGCCGTAAGGTCCGCAACCACCCCCGCTCTATAGGAAACAGTACTGCTTCCAGACTCCCCCGACTGTTAGTCAGAGTGCACAGTCGATTGGCTTACACCGCACGGTGCGGAGACTATCCAGGAGCGCCAGAAGGTTGATTCCTAGGGGAAACTAGCTCTAAGGCCAGAGTCCTACCCGAGCTCGCACTTCATGCGTGGAGGCCGCCGGATGGGTGTTGACCTGTGAGTGTGACCAACCCTGAACAGAATGGGTCTTCGTGGCCAACTCAGAAAGGGCCTATTAGCTCCCAAAAATTATCAGCAATTAGTCAGAGTGCACAACCGACCGGCGTCGCCGAATCGTGCGCAAACCGTCCAGTAGCGCCGGGATGCAATCCCGCCAGTAGAAACCGGTCCACCAGCTGTGAGGCCTGAGACTCGAGAGTCTTACCCGGAGTAGCCTTTCGCACAAGGAGGCTTCTGAATAGGAGCTGAATTGTGAGTTGAGCCGATCCGAGGACAAAATGGATCTTATGGTCCAAGCTGCACGAAACCATTCGCTACCAAATCTTGATCAGTGTAGACCTATGCGGTATCACCATCTTGGCGTTTAATATATCCAATGTTGAGATATCTCACTTATCTGAACGACAGCTAAACATCCCGTTGAGTCATGAACATAAACAATGTCTTTTCAGCATCGATTACCGGTCTTTGAAAAAAAATACTTTCTGGTTATAAATAAGATGAAACATCACTAAAACGTCGGATTTAAAATATATTTTCCTGTTCTTGCAAGGTTTCTAGTATATAACAATTCCTGACGAACGCCTCTCTGAATTTCAATTTCAATTTCAATTTATTTCCAAAAAAATCTTAACAGATTGTAGAAACCGTATATTTAGGTACATTTAAATTACAGTCTATTAGTCCGTTTTTACAATATTTAAATTTATCACCACGTACATACAGTTACTTCATTATTGCTTATAGGGCATCAAAATCATTTTTAAGGTTTATTTACTAAAACCACAAATTATTTCAACGATATAAATGTAACGATGTTTGCCGACGACACTAGTTTAATTTTTGCCGGTAAAGATATGGAAGAATTATTGATTAACGTTAAAATTAATCTATTCAAACTTAATAGTTGGTTTGAGAGCAACAACCTAACACTAAATGCGTCTAAAAGTAACTTCATACATTTTACAAATCATCGAAATCGGAATAAAGGTTCGCCAATAATACTTTCAATAAATAACACTGCCATTCCTCAAACTCATTGTACTAGATTTTTAGGTGTTCATGTCGACGAACTTTTAAAATGGAACTTTCACTGTGAAAACCTCGAAAGTATTAAGTCGGGCATGTTATGCTTTAAGTATTGTAAGAAGGTCGTTGGATGAATTGCAAACAAGAAATGTTTATTTCAGCTATATTGAAGCTATCCTAAGTTATGCCATTACGATCTGGGGAAATTGTTATGCTTGTCATAGGGAACCTATATTTATACTCCAAAAGAGAGCAGTGCGAATAATTGCAAAGGTGAAAAGGGAAGAGTCGTGTTGACCCATTTTTAAAAGGCTAAGAATCCTCACCTTAACCTCACTCTATCTCTTTAAGTTACTGACTGAGTTTTTTAAGAATAAAGAAACACATTATAAAAAGTTTTCAGATACACATACTAAAAATACGAGAAATAAATTAAACATTTTTATACCGTGTATTAAACTAAACACAGCAAGGCAAGACACAAAATACTCCGGGCCATATTACTTTAACAGGCTACCGGAAAGTTTAAAAACAATTCAAGTGGAAAGCTTATTCAAAAAGTTACTTAAAGAATTCTTATTAGACAAAGCTTTTTACTCGATCGATGAGTTTGTTAATTTTAAATAATTTTTAAAATTTTTGGCCATTTTTTTTGACATTTTTAAGTAGCATTTTTTAATTATTCTGACTTTGTCTGATTTTAATTTCTTGATTATTTTAATTTGTGGTTTTAGTAAATAAATCTTTAAAATGATTTTAATGCCCTAAAAGCAATAATGAAGTAACTGTATGTACTTGGTGTGTGTATAATGTAAATATTGTAAAAACGGACTAATAGACTGTAATTTAAATGTACCTAAATATTAAGTTTCTACAATCTGTTAAGATTTTTTTGGAAATAAATTGAAATTGAAATTGAAAATTGAAATATATAGGCTCAGCAGAAGCTGGTTGTAGCTGTAGTCTTCACGTGTCTGTAGCTGAATATGTCTAATAATGACGTCGATGAATTCTACGTGGCTCGCATTCAGACTATCGATCCGTCTCCAATACGAGTTTCTGCACAATACATAAATAAATAGTGATTGTCTTATCTACCCCTATTTTCCTTCTCCCTCTTTCCCCTCGGTTCCCTGCCTTTTCTCCCTCCCGTTTTGGAAAGTTGAGGGATTAGGTCTTCGCGACCGGATGATCCCGCCAACTTTACCCCCGAAATGTGGAGCTTAACAGGAAAACTTGGCGACATCTTTGCATCGCACGCGACGCCCGCGGAATATTTGCCGCTTTCGAGGATTACACAGCGATCGACGGCAATGTAACTTGAGCGGCGCGGCAGCTCCGAATTAGAACGCGCATTATATGCGGGTGTATAATGAGGTCATGCTATGGGTTGGATGGATTTATTCAGATGTAGCGCGCAGCTTAGGAGAGAGAATTAATAATACTGTCGAATTATCTGGTGCACAACTTAATTACAGTCTTGCCAGAAATAGTAACTGCGTTTTGGGGAAAAAATATTTTTATTGCAACACAGTAATGTGAGAATAGTAGGGGAAATAATATATCTGGAAAACTCTGAAAAACCAGGGCGTAGAAAGCAAATACATAAGAATCATAAAATAAATCTATAAAAATACCACAGCAACGGTCCAACTGGAACAACAAGGAGAAGAGTTTAGTATACAGAAAGGTGCCAGGCAAGGCGATCCACTTTCTCCAAAACTTTTTACGGCAGTGTTAGAAAACATATTCAGAAATACAGACTGGGAAGATTTTGGAATAAACATTAAGTGATTAAGCATAAATCACCTAAGATTCGCCGACGACATTGTGATATTCGCTGAGAGACCAAACATATTACAAACTATGTTACAACAACTACATTGCGAAAGCAGAAAAGCAGGTCTATCCATGAAACCAACGAAGACCAAAGTAATGACGAATGCATTAAAGGAAGACATAGAAATAGGACAGATAATATCGATAAAAGACCAATAATCAAAAGAAATCGATAGAAGAATAAGCAATACTTGAAAACGGTACTGGTCACTAAAAAAAATAGTTTAAAATGAAACGATACCAATTTCAGTAAAAGGTAAACTTTATAATACATGCATTCTCCCATGTTACTTACGGATGTCAAACTTGGCCTACCACGAACAAAAACAACCAAAAGCTTATAGTATGCCAACGAAACATGGAGCGAAGCATGCTGAACATAAGGCTACAGGACAGGTGGACGACCTCAAAAATAAGAAAAATAACAAAGGTGAGCGATGTTTTGAACAAAATTAGAAAACTCAAATGGAACTGGACTGGTCACATCACGAGAACCAACAAAGAAAAATGGACGAAGGACGTAATGGAATGGTATCCTAGAAATGGGAAAAGACAAAAATTAAACGTCAAATTAAAAGATGGGCAGATGACTTACCGAAAGGATGGCGAAGGTTGGCTTGGGACAGAGATGAATGGAAGAAAATGGGGGAGGCCTATGTCGAAGGACAACCTGATCAAAAAACTGGCTGCTGAAGAATATTATACCTTATTTAAAAACTAGATTTAAAATTAATAAAATATTTTGTTTTATCACATAAGGCAAAACTGTACAATACGGTCAGCGAATAAAGGCTTTTATTATTATTATATTATTATTAGTAGGGGGAAGTCTCCTAACGCCAGACGGCACCTAGCATCGGACACTAATAGTATCTCGACAAGTTGCGCGATCGATACAAAAACGGGTGAAAATGGTGCGGGGAAGCGTACGCTTTTCCTTTTCCTACGTTTTTGTATCGATCACGCCGCGACTTGTCGAGATGCTATTGTGTCCGACGCTAGGTGCCGTCCGGCGTTAGGGGACTTCCCCCTAAAACTATATTATTTAGGGATATGTCCCAGTACCGTCTTCCAACAGGTGTATTGTACTCAGACTAGTGTTTCTGCTCTATTACTGATTCTATCACGTAACATACACGTTTGTATTACATTGGACATCGCATAGCCTCCAATACGATAATGCGAGTTTCCTCGCTTCTCGGAGAACCGTTGGGTTTATAAAAAAATTTCTGGAGATTTTATAAGCAGGAAAAAATCGGTTATGAATCGTCCTTCGTCCTTCGTTAACTCGAGTCCAAATTATTAATTTACTTTCCCAGGAATCAAAGATTTATTTATTTATTTAAGAATTAACTACTATAAAATATTGATTTTGCTTACAAAAATAACAGGAACCGAATGACAAAACCTTAACCTTATTGAACCTTATTGCTTATTTGATCAGTCACCCAACTGTCACCTAATTGGGACTAGCCCGTTCTAGGGTGGACTCTAATATTACAATCAATTATGGACAAGTTTTAGTAAAATGCTAGTAACACTAAATTGTCCTAAAATGTGATCCTCGAAAAATATATTAAAAGGTAATGTAATTAATAAAATGCAATTCCATTGTATAATCGGCAATAAATATAATATAGAATTCGATTAAATAGACAATGACAAACAGAATAGTCCTAAAACTAAAATAAAGAGAAAAAAAAAGTTATAAATAAGAAAAGAGAGAAAAGGTCATTAATATTTAAGAGGCCTATTACAAAATAGCGTAGGTATTCTTTTAAAATGAGTTTAAAAAATGAACGCATTTTTTTTTGGATGTAACTATAAAAGATAGGAAAAATAAATAAATAAATAAATAAATAACTATTCAACCCTGGGAGAAAACCGCGGCACTGAGCGCTCTTCTCTTGCGCAAGCAAATATATACACAATTTCTAATTGTTTTTTGCAGTGTTTTCTCCTTTCTAATGACAATAATTTATATTATGTCGTATTGCTAAAAGAGTGATCTTTAATATAGTATAACTATTATATAAGAATCTTATTTTATTTCTGAGAAAATTAGAATGATACAGGAAGTTTTTTTTTTAAATTTTGTGTAATTGTAAGTAATGTATACCTTGGATATGAGGTCAAAAAACGAAAAAATAAGGCCGCTATGGTCAACAAGAATACATGACGGACATAAAAAAAAATAGTATACGGTTTTCGTTGTAGTGATATTACTGTATTAAGGAGCTCAAAGTTTGCCTTCCGAGCGTTTTACGAATAACGACTTTCGGAAAATGGGCTGAATAAGTAAATAATATTCGTTATATCTAAAATTAAAGGCCGCTATGGTCAACATCAAGAAATGGTCCAGGTAATTCAGTAATTAAAGTTTGTAGAAATCTCTTCATTTCTTGGAATTAGAACGCCAAAAATCCACTTTTCTTGCCTTTCTGGAAAAAATATGTGATAGGGCTCTTAATATATGTTAAGTAATATAAAATTTAATATAGATGGATAAGTTTCTTGATCAGCGGAGACCCTCAAGAAGCTGTCCAAGCATCCAAGCCATCCATCCAAGCGTTTATTGTGGCTGTTGTGTAAAAATTTCGTATCGAACTTACTGTTTTAAGGCGACATGATACCTGGAAACGACCATATCTGAAGAATTTTAGTTTTGTGAGTTTTTTGCAAAATATAAGGAATAATTTAAAAAAGTTTCTAAGTGAATCCCTCGATAAGGAACCAATTTAAAATTTGGACTCAAAGAAGTTGCTCATTGCCTTGGACATGGCTTTAAACTGACTTCGAAAACTTGCAGGCGCGTTTACTCCTACAATGTAGGCGTAAACGCCTACATTGTAGGAGGTGAGTGTGTTACATTATAATTTCATTATATTGACTGGTTAATTCTCTAGGGCAGCACTTAGCCACATTTTATTTATTTAGGCCCCAAATTAATTACAATTAATTAAAACTTGAGAGCGCTCTTAGTGTTACGCTAAATATGCCTTTCCATTAACACCGTTATACCACAACTGCGTAAAGATAGTTATACTGTGCTAGCCCTGCGATAGAGCATTTAGTATGCGCCTAGTAGGCGGCGCGAGCGGATGTAGAATCTGCGCTTGTCGCTTCGTCAACGCTGGATTTTTATTGGTCTAACCCTACAAAATTGATCCCGCACGTATTAGAAAAAAAATGAGATAATTCGAAAATATTTTTTATTCGCTTCCTTTAGCGCAAATGAAATTGCATTCGGACCACTCCTATAGTAATGTACTCCATTGCCCCAAATGCCTGCACAACCAGCACCCTATTCGTCTACTACACGGCCGCCATAGTATGCTTTTTAGTACGTGTACGTGTTACGTACCTACATACACCGCTTGTACGTGTTACGTACCTACATACACCCTAAGAATCTTACCCCCCGTAAACGTTATCATAAACAACTGCTGGAATCCTCAAGTTCCCCCAAAAGTCAACCCTCGGTCTTCTATATCTCCTGCCCAGGTTTATAATAATTCGAGCTAGTGCCGGCGCGGGCAAGGCGCCCTCGCCCTTCCAAGCTTTGAAACCTGCCTTCTCTATCACTGTATAAGAAAAATCATAGAAAGGCTTCTCTATTGAGCACTGCGAGCTAATTAACTTGGACTGCTACATGGTTACACCGTAAATTGAAGTAGTTCAGCGATGATGCTCATTTTGAGCGACGATTAAAAGCAAGCGTTAAATTGCGTTAAATTGATCATAAAAAACCTAGCTCAGCTGCCGATACAGTCAGATACCCATAAACACTTTACCAGGGGGAGAAATAATCTGATTCTTCCTCGTCCAAATCTAGAACTTTACGTCTAGATTTGGACGAGTATCAAGAACAAGGGATCCGAATTACGTCGGAATTATATGCTACAATAAGCTACCCTCTAGCATAAAAAAATATGCCGCGAAGGAAAAATGCTCCAATTTAAAAATAAACTCAAATTATATCTCATTGAAAGAGAATTGTACGACACTAACGATCTATAAAAACTGTACGCATCTCGACTATATCTCTTTCTGTAATAGGTTTTAAAACGATTTTCAATTTGACTAAAATGTACTGACTCTTTCTATTATTAGGTAAGGACATATTAATTATACCTTGACTATTTTTATTTGCAATATGATCACTAAGACATTTTATTTTACTTTCTGACAACCGTCACATTTTTTTTTTTGTTATTTTTGACATTACATTTATTAATTGTATACTAAAAAAACTTATTTTTATCGGTATTTTAAAGAATTAATTACTCTGTGTTTTTTATGTGGTAAACTAAATGGTGAGACTCGATTTAATTCTACAATAATACCTTCTTTATTCTTACGAGTATCCTTTTATGTTTTGATTATTAATAGAAGAATTTGATCATTAATGAAGAATTCAATCATATCACGGCCAAATGTAAATGTAATACAACTGTCTATACAACTATGTATTAGTTTTTAGGACAATAAATTATTTGATTTGATTTGAAGCAAGCGTTCAAAGCGTACCTTCAATATGCCAGGCAACATTACAATTATACAAACGGAGCTCGTATGAATGCGGCGCTACGGTCACCAATACGGCAAAATGGCGACATTGCATTTGTTAAAATATATATCTTAGTTAAAATATATAATACTAGCTATTGCCCGTGGCTTCGCTTCGCAAATTGTTTCGAATCGATTTGTTCATTTAAGTAGGGTGGCGTTTATTTGCCTTTTTACACGCTACCTTTACATATATAGTGCTAGACGTTCCCCCTCGGATGCACGCCACCTATATCGTAGAGGTACGCGTCTTGTTCCTCGCCACCCGCGCCGCCTTTCGCTGAACGCTAACCTTGCTGAGCCAGCAGCCGCCGCCGCCGCTTGCTAGGTATTTCGGGGTGCTTGCACGCTTTACTAATTTTACTTACTAAAAACTTACAGTAAATGGCTAATTTCATCTTTAATAACCAACCACCCGTGATAATAGAATGATTTATTTTGATAAGGATTCTTATTTCATTGCTCATGCCTTCAACAAACACTGCCTACTTATTTTTCTTATTTTTTTAAATATAAAAGCAGTTATTTTAGCTTTAATATAGAAGTTAGATACATACTGTCGCTGATTTTTTATAGACCTATCTGAGGCCTATGTTTTTGTCGTATATTATTTTCAAATATATCAAACCGTTTCGTCAGCGCACGGCGATAAAGCAACTCATCAGATCTTTTTTCTTCGACTTGATTTACAAATATCATGATTTCGTATTTAAAACCAACATTTACCACACTAAATTATAGTCTATTATATTATATCTTAGTGTATGTAATTTTACATAATATTTCTATGATTAACAAACTTAATCATTGAAATATTATTGCAATAAGAGCTCGGCCATATCCCACGAGGAAGTACATCGGCATGACACCAGAAATAAAACCCACTATCTCCAACCGTTCGTAGCACGTACTGCCAAGTTCCAGGCGACTAGTCGATATATAGGCATCAAACTTTTTAATAAATTGCCTGAAAGATTAAAAGCGATAAAAAACCGATATTTTCAAGAGATCCATCCGAGTTTATCTCCTTAAAATTAACATGTATGCTCATAACGACTTTTTAAAATATTTTGAAAATACATAGCATCGTATCTAACCATTTAATCTAATAATAATAATAATAATAAAACTCTTTATTCTTAAGAAAAGGCGAGCTTATTGCCTGTAGGAAATATTTTAGAGCTAACCTATATCACATCTATAATCTAATACACATTTATTGTCAATTGTTTTGTTGTAAACTGTTATGATATAGTCTTTGTTTTTGTAAATTGGTAAATTTAAAGTTATATATTTTATACCATCTCTTGGCTAAATTGAGTAACTAGTTTAAGATTAATTTAATGTCATTCCTACACAATTTTAATGGTTGTAATGGAAATAAATACATTTATCATTTATCATGTGTAAAATTATTATGAAATATAACTATTATGAAATCTAAAGTTTTTCATAAAGGGAAATAGGGAAACCATATAACTCTTGGTACCGTTTAAAATATGTATTAATTATATATCATTAAAAAGGTCTTTTCATGTTGTTGTTACATCAATTGTTGTTACGTCGGCTCTACTCTAAACACTGTCCGTTTTTCAAAAAAGAGAATTTCCGTTGGTATGGCACGTAAGCGATTGCCTGCCTTATTACTCAATAATCAACAATGTGACGAGCTATGTGTCTTTAAAAAAAGGTCTTTTAGATTCAATTATTACTATGTCAGTTCAAATCAAAACTTTGTCCATTTTCACAAAACAGGTTTTCTGGTAGTACGTTACGTAAGCGATTGCTTGCCTCTGAAAAACGTCTTTGTCAAAAACCGTCGGGAATTTTAAATAAATCAGAAATATTCTTTTAACGGCATATAAGTCATCGCTATTGGTAGGGATAGCGAAATGCTCATTGTTCTTAACGGCGAATATATAATAATAATAATAATAATAATGCTTTATTTAAGAGAAAGTAGTACAAAAAATATGTCTTAAAAACTACCCAACTAGGTTAATGCCCGTACTAGGGTAGATTCTTTTCTTTTAAATTATGATGCGCACGTAATTTTATACTGCAATTATAGAACTATGGTGATATTTACATGTTTATATAATATTAAACATTATACATAATATTATTCTCATTTATATATAAATATATACATTTACCTACTTGTATTATTTACATACTATTATTATTTACATACATTAGCAAGGCATTTGTTTTATGTACATGCAATGAATTTGTTTTTAATTCGATTGTATTCAAAATCTATATACATATATAAAACAAAGTTGGGTTTGTTCGAACACTTATAACTCGAGAACCATTAGACCGATTTTCATGGTTTTTGATTTGTAGTATTTGTCTCCGACCCGAATAGCAGAATAACGTTTAAAAACGAAAATTGGAAAATTTACGTAAATTAAAATAAAAGAAAAAACATTTTCCCATACAAAATGTAAATCCGTATTTTTCTCATGGTCAGTTTTACGTGGCATGTTCACGTGTCGGTAAATCATGCGCTTTATTTGTTCTTGCGCCTGATAAAAAAAAAACAAAAAATATAATATATCACAAGGTGATTCAATGAAGAGAATTAAACCGAGTGCATCCCATGCTAACAATAGTTTAATTTAATCGTGTATTGCTGAAACGCGACTGATATACTTAATTTTTGTACTTTTATATTTCTTTTTGTCTTATTATCTTAAATAAAGTAGTGAACTTAATGTTTATTTTGTATTCATTGTATTACTTTCATAAAATCATAAATTTATTTCAGCTAATCTGCAACACGACATTCATTGACTGTTAGGCGGTACGAAGTTCGCCGGGTCAGCTAGTTATTATATATTTTTTTGTTAAATATTAAACTTTTGATTTGAACATATTTTCATACTTGGCCTATCTCCCGCTTTCTTAATAAGTCTCTCGACTCCGCCCCAATGCCTTATTAGCCTCGTAGAATTTTAAAACGTTTCGATTAGGTAAACAAAATTTTCGTTTTTCCTACCGCCCGAATAAAAAAGTCACTAACGAGGGAATTTTAAGTTCCGAAAGTCATTGCTCTCCCTGCTTTCTAGAGGGCGTAAAATCGTTGACCTGTCCCCGCGTTAAATCAACTCCAGAAAAAATATATACTGAATCTGCGATCTCTTTCCTCTGATGGCGAAATTAATGTTCTTTCCTTTTTATTTTATGTCTTTTATATGCCAATATAATTATCATGGGAAAACATTTTGCTTAGCGCACGGCGGACGCATTACTTTTCGAAGTCTTATATTCGAATGAGCGGTAAGATATTTCAATCTACTGGGTTTTGTGATATTCATATAACTTGAAATTCTTTAAAGATATCGCCATTCTCTGCCTTTTTATAAGACTATCGACCCATTTGGTATTCACATGAGCACTAGAAATGGATCAAAAATATTCCTTAGATTCTTGAACTTTTAAGGCAATATTGGTATATTCTTCATTCGTATCCGTCAGAATTGTTGAGAAAAATTTGTTTTTTTGATAGAAGAAAGTTATCCCATTGTCAAATTACTAAAATAATTGGGATAAAGTAAATAGGCAATTTTAAATAGTCAAATTGATGATAAAAATAAAGTAAAAATATTATAAATAAAGATTTTTTAAACATTGATAAATAATATTTAAAAAATCAAAAAGAACATTAAAAAATCAAAGATAATCTTTCTCAAAACTGTCATTAAAGAATGAGTTTAAACTAAAATATCAAGCATATAGTGTGTTGTCATACGCCCTTAACTTATCATCCACTATGGGGGTTCTACGTAAAGTACCGTTAATAAGAGGATTCAGAATACGAGATTCTTTTGTACAAGCTTTTATTTACCTTGCAATGTATGTTACTTAGTATGTATTTTTGTTTATGTCAAATCTGGCAAGATATTAGAACTACTTCCTCTTATCCTATGAAGTTGTAATTTTACACATTGGTTCGGTTCCGATGACAATTTATTTATTTATTTAAATTATTTATTTATTTCACATATCTTATCTAAGGTTACATAAGGAAAAGAGTTACTTTCTAGTTAAATAAAGCGATAAGTTGAATCAATCCATCCCATAGAACCCGAGGCACGTCACACATCTAACTAGGCTTATGCCTGTGCCTAGATGTGCGATTTAAGACATACGTATTTAAGGTTGCGAGCTGACATTAAAGTTTATTAGTATGTAGTTATTCGTTATTAAGTAGTGTTTAGGTACAATATATTAAAAAATATACTAATAATAATAATAATAATAACAAAGGAATAATATAAAATCGAAGACTATCGCGGTTGTTTGACATTATAAATAGGATAGAAAACGAATTTACCGCGTGAAATTTGTAGGACCCGACGTTTCGGTGACGTTGCAGCCGCCGTTGTCTAGGGTAGACTGTCTACCCTAGACAACGGCGGCTGCAACGTCACCGAAACGTCGGGTCCTACAAATTTCACGCGGTAAATTCGTTTTCTATCCTATTTATAAAGGAATAATAATAAAATAATAGATAAATCATTCATCGATAATATATATTAAACAAATTAAACCACAATTGATAGTTCTCTATCCGTTCCAGAGCGTCCCAACTCTAGTAACCATTTATTAATTGCATTTTTATATCTCTCGATGTTATCTAACATTTTAGTGCGTTTATCTAATTTATTGTACATTCTGGGTGCAATGTACCAAGCCTGCCGTTGTGCGAATGCCGATTTTACCCGAGGTATCTCATAATTTAAACCTCCCCCAGCCCTCGTAGTTTTTATTTGCTGGCTGCGTACTTGGTCTTATCTAAATTTATGAAAATGAACGAGCAGCTGTTTAACGAATACTTGCCTTATATCAAGCACATGCAATCCGTTGAACAGCTGCTCTGAACAATGCATTTTTCTAGTGAGCATAACCTGATTTTACCACCAGGATCAAGGCTACTCTTCCACGGTCATCAGCATAGACAAACAATTTTGTATACGCATTCAATTATAATAGCCAGTTCTAAATTTCACCATGACGTGGCTGCTGCACTCAGGGGCTACCGACGAGAGGACTCCCCAATGGTCAACAGCACAGAATTTGTATACGCATTCAATTATGATAGTCCTTTCTAAGTTGCACCTCGATAGGTCTGCTGCATCCAGGGTTGGCTTCCAACGAGGGGACTCCTCAACAGCACAGAATCGACATTTTGTATGTATGCATTCAAATATAATTCATTCATGGCTGCTGCACCCAAGGCTGGCTCGGGACAGAGCATTTTAATAAAAGTTTGTTTTTAAAAATGTGTTTTTACTACGTTTAAAGGTTATATTTTAAGTAACTGGGCTCGGCCATCGCATGGGATAACTTGTCCCACAATGATCGTCTTCTCCTGAGCTGCTATGGAGTGTCCAACGAGTCAATTTTAGTCAAGATAAGAATTAACGACGCAGGTCCCGTATCGACTAACTTTCTGTTTTGGACGACCATAGCTGCATCTCCCTCTTAACTCCACGGATACGTTCCTGCAGCACGAGAAACTACGTCACAACCGCGACAAATCTAAATCAAATACTAATACCCGGAGTGGATAATTCGAAAGCCAAACAAGTATGCGAATCGGCTAAGCACGAGCGTCGCTTCTACAAAGGGGGTTTGTCTTGAGGGGTTGTAGGCGTTTGGGGTGGTGAGGGGGTGGGAGATTCCCTCAGCGACAATGACAAACTACTAGATAATTATACAATCCCGTTCCTCCGTCTGCGCCCCGAGGAGGTGGGAGGTAAAGTCAAGTTGAGTGAACCCTTACCTGACCCTCTCTCTCGCCTAATACGACCGGCGGTTAGGTTATGTCAAGAGTTACCGTATCACAAACTCTCAGTATGTATTTGAGCAATCTTGGCAGAGTGACACAAACACACATACTGAACCCATGGAGGGGGTAAAACAAATAAGAATATTTTTTTAATTTATTATCATTAGGTATATTGTGGCTAAACAAATTTGATTTTTGGGTTATATAAAAGCATTCCTTCATGCAAATTTCAATTACTTGTATTTTCTGCATATATATCTAATTGTCACTTATTATCATTTATAATTGTCACAATATCTAATTGTCACTAATTATTTATAACAAGCCAACAGTGAAAATGTAACAAGAACAAATTCAGTTGTCCTGTACTAAATCGACCATGCTGATCGCGAAATCGACCATTAAAATCTCCGATTAGCTGTAGTTCTCGATATAGGGAGGAGGGGAGGGGGGGGGGAGTACGTATCAGTCAATGATAAGCGTTTCCTTTGAGCCTTCCTTGAGAAAATCTTCTATAAAAATGCAAATATAATGGTAACTTTTAGTTATCTTTTTAGTTCATCTATAAAATAAATACATGTGTAAAAATTAATATCTTAGTTTATTTTTTTTTGTTTTAGACAAAATTATGCTCGCTATTACCGGCGCAAGCAGATACCGTAATTTCTGCAGCGGTAGAAACATTTGCAATTTAATATCTCAAAAATAGCTTTTTTTACTATTAAAAAAAAATATTTATATTTTTCAAATGTTAATCAACCTGATATTAATATTATTATCATTTATTTATTAGTTTCAAATAGTATTCAAGAGCTTTACAGAGGAATCTAATTCGCCCTTGAATATTAAAGCTAGAATGTAAGTCTAAAATTAAATGACTTACATAATTAAATTAGTGCTAACATTGAACAAGAAAAAAACATAAAAATATAAAACTAAATAAAAGACAGATTGTTATAAACATGAGATAGCAGGGAGTTGCCTTTTTAGCTGCCAAAGGGATATACAAAAGATATCTATTTCTGTGGGTAAGGAATTAAGAAGAGCTATAACCCTTCCCACTGGCCTGTCTACAAAAATATTTGTACGGCGGTACAGCACATTAAACAATAGATGCGATCTGCTCGTTGTGTAATTTACCGGTACGTACAATTCAAACTTACATAGTATCTCTGGGAAATAAATAGTTCCTTGAATTAATTTATGTGCAATTAGTGAAATATATCGACGTGTTTCGAGACTGTTGTATCCTACCATTCCTTACACAAAATCGGACGGAAATAAGTATGGATAAATATTGTATTTTCTGTAATAAATATATCTTAAAATTTTTCTTTGAATACGCTCTACCATCTGATATAAAATATTCATGATTATATTTCAACTTTGAGTAAAAAAAAACACGAAAAACATGTTTTTTTTGGGTTTCTAAACCAGGCTCCCCCTTAAAGCTGGCGCCCGCAATAAACAGCTATACGTGTATTCATAAACACTACGTTTAATTCGAATGGAGTCAATAGTTGATTAACACGCGGAGGGGCCTTAACTGCATATTCAGTGCATGCCGCCAGTAGCAACTATCCAGAAAAAATTAAAATAGCGCCATGTAGCTGGGGCTTCAAACCTTCAAAACACTCCGCTTTCTCCGTCAAATTGGTCGCATTCAAAGGCCCTCGTAGGTAAATCGTTCTAGAGGACTCGGAGCTTTCATTATCGAGTGGCGCGAGCTTCGCTCCTCCACGAAGGGCGCCGAGGGGTGGGGCATGCGCGGGGAGGGGTGGACTTACAGGTGAAAAAGCGTTCACGCCAGAGACGCCTTTTTCGACGCGCGTACCCTTAAATTGTTGGGGCGGCGACGACGTCACCGCAAAGCTTCTCAAACTTTCGTCCCACTAAAAGCGGTCCGTCACGACTCTACAGAAATTACCCGCCATTAATGGAGCTATAGCGGAGATACATCTTCTTCTTTTTGTCTCCTTGCGGGGGCGGCTGATTCACTGGGATAAATATAACGATGTAATACACGGAAATACGCATGTTTCAACACGGATTTTTTTTTTTGGTAGTAGTCTTTATTCATAAAAAAGATGCAAATTACATGTCACAGTTCCCCACTAAGGCTAGTGCATTTCAGTGGGTAACTAACAATAATTTGTACATATCTGACTTATATTATCTATTACCTATTATACTTTTATTAACTATTATAACTTTTTACGTTAAGTAGATGTATTGACTTCCTAACCTAACCTAAACTATCCTATATCTCCTATCATAACTAGCTGAATATACACTTATAAATATTTACAGTAAATAAATGCTTTTCCACTAAATTAATATACCTACTTACTTCTTAATCTAACCTAACCTATACTAAATATCTTGGTATACTTACTTTGTTTACAAAAACAATAACAAATGATTACATTAATAAAATGATTCATACTATATATCTATACTTATGCCCTAACATAACCTAACTTATCTTAATTAGCTAATGCTAATTTAGTCTAATAGATTTTTAGTTATGCTAATGCTTTTACATATTTATGCTAATTTATACTAATATAGTTTTTAATTTATCCAACTCAATATATTGATGAAGATTATGTATTTAACTCGTAATGTAGTCGATACGTATAAATTAACATAACGCGTAACGGTGTTGGCGTGACGGTAGTTACCGTGTCGTATTGTTAAAACATAATGTTATTTCGTTACGTCACCACCTTGGGATCTCGCTTCTGAGAGCATGATAAACATATTACACTCATCAAAAACCTCTTAAAGGAATTCAATAAAAAAAATCTGGAGTCTAGCTAGATGTAATCACAAAACATTTATACATATTGGGCTCGATAGCGTTTCTTCGTGAACTAAAATCGGAAATTAGTCCATGTGAACGAGACAGGGCAATACGCTAGAGCGAAGTGTGAGATGACGGTTGTCACTTTTTCGCATTAAAACTGCCCGCCAAGGTCAAATCTTACACCGCACGAAATATGCTCGAATTTTTTCGGACGAGTATAATTTCGGGAGGTAGTATTTATCGACGATCGTTCCTTTCATATACCGCTCTAACTTATTGCTCTGTCTCGTTCGCTTCGACTAATTTTAGTTTTAGTTCACAAAGAATCGGGCCCATTATATTCACTTAATTTAGTTCATGGACATAATTTTATCTCAAGTATATTCATTATAATACCTATATATCATACTTAACATTAAATATAAATATATTTATATACATACATAATATATTTTTATCTTTTTTGTCTCTTCCTTTAACATCACTTTCTATCCTGATTCCCCCCCCCCCCCCATTCTCAAGCGGAAACAATATAAAATTATATTGCGTTCATTTTGTATACATTATATATTCGGAATCACACTAATGGATTTTTGTCACTTTTAAATACGTTTTATTACATTGTATGTAGTTCTGTTTGGTTCCAGAATAAAATAAAATAAAAATGTAGTATACGTACGGTTATAGCCGTACAAATGGATCAAGTTGAAACTACTATAATGTTATTTCCGTATTAACCGTAAGGAAAATGTTGATACATATAATCGAATATTGGAGTTTCTACGGAATTCCTTGAAATTAAACAAAATTGAAACATCGTTATTCTATATAAAACCATAATAACTAAATGGTAATGTAAGAATCAATCCAATATTTTTCTTAGTGTCCTTGAACGGCTTCTCTGAAATCTATAGGTCCAATTTTTTCCATTGCAATCCCTTTGCACCAGTACATCGTTAATCGTGGGTATGGAATAGAACCCATTAGAGCAAGAATACCAAAAAGTTTCATTACTTCTGCTCGCGAAGTCTTTAGTTCATTGCCAGTCTTTCTCAAGTGATACATATTTGAGCAGTTACTCATATGTTCGAAGAATGTATCATCCATATATTCATTAAAATATTCAATTGGATTTCTTACTTCCCTGCAAGGAAGTGATGTGAATTCGTGAGATTTTTCTAGGAATGGTAATTGCTTCCAAGGTTGCGGTTGAGATATATAATGACGTCTTTTAGAGGTACCATTAGACGATGTAGCAGATCTGCGGGATGGTACAGATGGTCCACGGTTAGTACTGGTCCCAGTTTTGGCAGTGCTAGTGCTGGCAGTAGTAGAGCGCTTCGATGTGCGAGTAGGTTTGGCAAGTGATCGATTAGTATTATTCTGCTTTGTAGTACGTACAGATGGCCTGGGGGAAGCTGGTAAAATGTTGCTAGATGTTGGTGCGGAAGGCGCTGCTGCGACCTCGGGGGAAGCTTTGGTGAGCGAAGTGCTACTGGAACAGAGTTCGGAGGGTGTAACAGCGAATGGTTCGACAACGGATTGATCTGCCTCAAACTCATCTCCCTCAAGCATGGAAATAATTGAGTATGTATATATCTCTTCGTCGAGATCCAAATCTTCCATTTCTGAGACGTTTCCATCGCCCAAAAGGTTTTCTATCTGCTCATCGTTGAGTGGGCGCCCTAAAAACATAAAAACAATAGTATCAGAAACAAAAAATATCTAAAACTGATGACAAACATCAATACTTTACAAAACACTATATCTCGGGTTAGGGCCGAATATACACGATCGTGCACTTAACTTTTTGCCACGTTATAGTTCGTAATATATTCCATCTATTAATTTACTTTCTACTAATTTACCTCAGTTAACTTATTGTCTAACTAAATAAATCATTACACAACCAGCTATTTAACAAAACATTGATAAAATTGGTACTTACGTGAAGCGTTGCTCCCGCCAAAAAAAACCGCCATCGTAGCCAATGATCCAGGCGAGACTGATGCGACTGACTCGCCCGCTGTATATTTTTCTAGTTGCTCTAGCGTTTGCACGATCGATCGGTGTCGTCCCCGTTGCGAAAAGTTGATTACCGCGAGCTCAGGATTTTCTCTAAATTATTTGCACGATCGTATCGAGCCGTCCGGAAAGGGTTAAGTAGTGCGACCATTTCTTTCGAGTTCTTTATTGCATCCACTGTCTACTGATAAATTTTCAGCTTTTCTAAAACACTTTGTGGGTACTAATTAAAATTACATCTTTTCTAGTACGCCAGCGATAGGTGTCCCGGAATCTGGCCAGCTGACTCTACCCTGGCATTCTATGATCAAGATCCAGAGACTGAACGTAATAGACTTTAGCGTGCAAGTTTAGCTCTATAGGTTAGCGTATAGGTTAACTGTAAAATATCTCCTGCAGGAAATAAGCTCGCTTTTTCTTACGAATAAAGCGTTTAGTTATTATTATTATTATTGCAAGGACAGTTCACTGTCTTACTCCACCGCCAAACCCGTAAGACACAAACGCCATATAGCCAGGCGCTGGGAAGAGGACATAGCGAACTGACCTCACCTCCTTACTACCAGATTTCGACGGACTTCTCCATTCCCCAATCTGAACCCAGATAAGAAGTCGCGTTAGCGATTTCTACCTGATGTTAGCAGTAATTCAGTTCGAATTTATGGCAGACCGTGGCGTCTTTGCCCGTCAACGTAACAGGGGATTGGGTCGTCAACGGATAGAAATAGAAATAGAAATAGAAATATTTTTATTGTCCGAAATTGTGGTGGTACATTTATGGTGATAATGCGTAAAACTATGTATCTCACAATTACCTGTTATTAAAACAGATTGACAAATTTACTTATCTGCTAAATTGACTTATCTGCTAATTATAATACCTTATTAAAAATGTAATTATTTCACTGGTTTAACATGAAAAAATCTAAACAGACCGGATAAGTAGAACTAATAGTAGAAGACAATTAGAAAAAATAATTCGCCAATAATATAAAAAATAAAGAAAAAATCAAAATCAAGGAATAATCAAAATTCCGCCTATAAATACGAAATGTATATAATTCAAAATGTAACAGTAGAAAACAATTAATAAAAAATAATTCACCAATAATATAAAAAATAATGAAAAAAAATCAAAATCAAGGAATAATCAAAAATCCGCCTATAAATACGAAATGTATATAATTGAAAATGTGTAATCTTCCTAATTGAATTATTGTAAAAACAAAATGAAAATGCATGCCTACAATATAATATTATGAGAAATATTCGTTTAATGTGTAAAAGCTTTTATCGACAAGCCATTTTTTCAACGCTGCGGTAAACCCTTTTCCTTTTACTTCTCTGATATTTGCAGGTAGGTGGTTATAGATTTTTATTGCATTGTATAACATTCCTTTTTTAAATAGAGTTAAATTTGGCTTGGGTGCTTGTAGCTCATGTTTATTTCGTGTGTTATAGCCGTGTTCAACATTGTTTGTTTTGAAATACTGATCGTGGTCCCTTATAAATTTGCAGGTTTCCAAGATGTATATCGATATAAACGTTAGCACAAACTCCTTTTTAAATAGTGGTTTGCAGCTGTCAGTCTTTGGAATTCCACATATTATTCGTAAGCATCGTTTTTGTACTATGAATATTTCCTCTGCGTTTACCGAATTGCCCCAAAGCGTAATTCCATATTTTATGCAGGCGTAAATATATGCATAATATGCATATTTACGCCTGCATACTTTGGTTTCAAGTTTCAAAGGTGACTGATATCAGGTCAATAACAACCCCCGTTGCTTGCGAGTCTGGAAACGTACGTTTCCAGACTCCCCCATCTATTCGTCGTAGCGCACAGTCGATTGGCTAACGCTGCACGATGGGCAAACCGCCCAGTATCGCCCTCGACCCAGTCGCCCCAGATTAGATCATCTGATCCCGACTGTCCATGACTAGGCTTACAGCCCCAGGCAGGGTTTACAGGTTGCTAACCGATTAGGATCGTACAGTGGGCGGTGTCGACTACAACGGGCGAACCCGTCACCCCAAGCTGGTATAGCGATATGTGATCATTCTTTCAGCCGTGGGATGAGCGTAGAAGACGTAGAGACAAGACAAATCTACTGTCTAGCTCCGCTAACTAACGGACTGTCGGCGGAGCTCTGCCAACGGTCCGTTAGAGGCCAACGCCTTACGGCGAGGCACCGGGAAGGCTATCCAGCGGGCAGCCTCGCACCTTAACTACCAGTTTGGAAGGATAGCTCCGTCTGGAATTAACCTTTAGGATACCTCTGTACTCCCGACTGGTTACGGGTCCGAAGTCGCTTGCGCGGCCTCAACCTGTTGAAGTACGGCGGTAATTCAATTTGAATTTATCGCGGAATTTGTCCTTTGCCCGTAATGCCACACGGGATCCGGTGACATATAGGTCGTTTCAACATTGGCATGCCAGCAGGTCAACATCCAACCCCGCTGCTTAGGAGACAGTATATTACCATAGTCTCCAGACTCCTTCGGCAATTAGTCAGAGTGCACAGCCGATTGGCGTCGTCGAACGGTGCGCAAACCGTCCAGTAACTCCGGAATTCCATCCTGCCAGGAAAACTGATCTACCAGCCGTGAGACCAGAGACGCAATAGTCTTACCCGGGATAGCCTTCCACACGAGGAGGCTTCTGAATAGGAGCTGAATCGTGAGTTTAACAAAATGGATCTTATGGCCCGAACTGCACGAAACCATTCGCTACCATTAGGATCGTACAGTCGCGAAAGCACACACAGTAAACTTTGGAAACATGAATTTCATACTCAGTAAAGCTTTGTAGAACTATAATATAAATAATCCCCAAAGTCGTTCGGCTTAAATCTCGGTTCTTTCTGCGCGCATCTCTGATCAAAATTCACGTCGTGTCTAGGCGTCTCGTAGGCCGAGAGAGGCTCTCGCAAGCAAATGTCGGGTCGTAAGGTAAGCCTATTGCTGCTGACAGTTTGGGAGGCGGCCGCAGCCCCTCGCGCGTGTAGTATATTAAACATCGCGCACCTTTTTTAATGAAAACGGGGGCGAGCCGAGGGCGCCGCCAGAAATGCGATTATAAACGCGAGAGCATAAATATTCAACAACAAAAAAATGCCGAGTAATTTCTTCCCCTTTCCCGCCAACTTTGGTCGCGGAACAGGTGAACAAACCAAGGGTGAATCGAACAGGCGAAGCACAAGAGAGATATAGATTTTGTGGTTCCATTTATTTTTCGGCAAAAATAATAGAAAAAACGGTTGTGTCATCCCAAAATTTTCCCGGCAAATGGCCAAGGACTTATGGAAGGATTTTGAGCGTGATGTCCCTTCGAGAAAGAGGTTGACCTGATTGAAAGGGATAGTCGGCGACGAGCGCGGATAGTTAGAATGCAACGCATTAAACCATAGAGGTATAAGTACTAGACCGCGCAATCAGCCTGAGAAAGCGTTAGCCGAATAGAAAGAGACCTTTACATGGCCCGGTGGCATAGTGGTTATGTCGCCTGATCTTACATTGTAAGGTCCCGGGTTCGATTCCCGGCTGGGTCACCATTTTCCGTTGGGATCTAATTAACGGAATTGCATTTTCAATTCTGTCGATGGAATGCAATAACAAGACACACACTTACAGACATGTTACACGCACGCATACATATAACACGTCGTAGTAGGGTTGGTTGTAAGAGATTGTCTTATGACAATAAACCCGCCCATTGTGACATTTTCACAATAAAGAGTATAAACAAACAAACAAACAGACAGCAGCATAGGGTACTACCTCTATCCCTGTTTAGTCGCGCATGCACGGGACAAACGCAAATATATCACTATGGCAACGCTTATACCATATATCACTATGGCAAAGATTCGACCCCATAAATCTGTACTGTGGCTATGCTGTAGATCAGTGTTTTTCAGCCAGTGGGTTACTACCCCCTGGGGGGTCGCGAAGAGACTCCCGGGGGATCGCAGACTATCTAAAAATATAAATCGAAAATATTACAAAATATTTATTATATAATACGCTAACATTTACAGTTCCGGAAGAGAAAAATTTATTATGTGATTTTTTGCTTTTTTTTTACAAAACTTTATTTTGATCTAAGATGGAACCAGGTGAGTACAGCTTCGTAAGTGAAAAACAGTTAATATTAATGCGGATTTCGCATTGCTTTACCAAAAAAATATTTATTGATTACCTACTTACAGGTTAAATAACTTAAAAAATTGACGGGGAATGATGGCAGTTGATGATATTAATTGTTAGACAAACTCTTAAAATTATGAAAATCGAGAACGAGCCAGTGGGTGGCCTAAAATTCGCATTGTGCTATCATTGATTTTAATCAATGTGCTATACAAAGAACAATTTTACGTTCCCTGCATAATCTAGGAAGCTAATGAAATAACAAGAAGCTCAAAGTTCGATAGAGGCAAAGGTTTCAAACTCTCTAATAATGCTATAATATTATCATTGTTTTGTATCCCTAGAACTTTGAAATATTTTCACATAGGTATAGAATAAGTTTCAACAATCTGTAAAGATTTTAGAATATAAATGAAAATTGAATTGAAATTAAAATTGAATACGTGGAACCCTCTCGGTTGTAACCTGGCCGAAACATCGGATGCTATAGATTTAACGGATGCTATAGACTTCAAGCGATAAAATATATATTTTTTCTTATTTATAACTGCTGGATGAATTCCAGGTGAACAGACGAAGAATAATATCGGGACGGTGTTTTTTAAAATACATATGATTCGAGCATGAGACCCTCATTTCATCATTTGCAATGATTCACAATTGTCCCGCTCAAACATGACACTGCTACGAAGTTACCTCCTGCATCCGTCCAATCAGCGAATGCAAATAAGGCGGGAAATTCGTCTATCAAGATGGCGGCTGGCAGATTGATTGTGCCGCCGCCATTCCAGGACCCTAGCGTACTTCATGGCGCCGCGAGACACAGGTGGGGGGGACTTTCACCGTCGTCCCCGTCAGGCACGAGGATGCGGTCACATTAACGAGCGGAGGCGGGAGCTTGAGCGCCTGTGATGATGACGAACACATTTAACATAATATAATATATGTTATTCTGGAGTCCGCATTGGTATTTATTAGTTTCGAAATTGCAAGAAGGATGGTCATTTTAATTCTCCCGGTCAGGACGCAGCCTATAAATACAGTCAGTTGTAGAAGTTTTTATATTCAAAATTACCAATGCACTTTAAAAAAGAAAGCATTAAGTAAAAATTTAAAAAAATGTTTTTGCTGAGACGTTGCCAACATTAGGAAAGTCACAGCGATTTTCAAAGCTTTCCTAATCTACTATCAATTATTTCGTTATGGTCGATTTTTATATCTTTAGCTAGTTAATTGTCGAAATCAGAAAATTTTCGATTTAACATTATTTATTAAAGAAATTATTTTAACATCTATAATAGGTATTTTACTTCGAAAACAAACAACGATTAAAAAATAAATTTATTTATTTAATAGTATGAAAAATACATGTAAATAATCAGCAAAATTTACTCAATTTGATGTATTGTTTACAAGCTATGCTGCTATAATCAGATAATCCTACCATGCTAGCGAAGGTTTGTCTCTTCGTTCCGGATAATTATAATCAAGCTCGTTTACATAATTTGTTTACGGAGCCGTCCTCGAGAACCAACTTAAGTCGGTCGAGTCCAAATTAACGGCATATAAATGCGCTATGTTTTTTTTAAGGTTTAATACTTTATTCATTTCATTTTTGTACATTTAGCCCCATTGTTATCAATGTTATAAGTAACTCGGAAAAATTGAACACCGAAATGCAGCTAATGCTCATTGCCCACCTAACTAGGACTAAACTGTCCCGTATCTAGGCGGGTCAGAGTAATTAAAATAAGTAATACAACTTATGTAACAATTAGCCTAATTAACGTGAAAAAACCTTTTATTTTTATAAATAATGAATGTACTTAATTAAGATTGATTAATATATAATTATAAATAAATAACATTATAATACAAATCAAAACAATAAATTTGTACGAATAATACATTGTAGGTAATACAATATGGCAAATACACATATACGTAAAGACGATTTAAATAAATAATAAATGATATATGGTATAAACATATTTATAATTTAATATAATATATACATTCAATTATAAAAGCACTGCTAAAAAATATGAAATAATATAAATAAAAATATGATATGATATACTATTAATATATACAGCTTTCATTTGACATATTCATATCTCCACTGCGAGCCCACATCTCTTTAAAGTGTAAGCATTGCTCTACTTATTAATTGCATATTGACATCAGCTTTGTTTTATTGTTTAGGTATTATACCTGTACTTACATATACTAATGCTTTTTATTTTATGTACCTATAGTCTTACTATTTCCGTAATGATGAAATTCTGCAATAAACTAATAAACTGTTTAAAATATTGTGCTAGCGCGCGTAGTACTAGATCTCAATTTTTTTATTGTTTTTTTTTCAGACCTAATCTTTCAGATAATTTAATCTCATTAATCGTATCTTTTTAGCAACTCGGTTTGTCTTGTATTGTAATGTATGTTGTATGGTTTATATTATGTGTGAAAGAGAAATAATTCTTAGTTTATAAGGTACATCTCAACGACTTGGTAGTACTGTAATGTTGTGTGTAATATATAAATAAACAAAAAACTAATGAAAATGCTCTTCCATTAATTTTACTTAATAAATTTTCGATAACGATGAATTCTAATATGCGATTATTAGCTTTCTTTGATTAATTTTGCACGCTTTTGTTGTATATCCTGAATAAGTATAATAAATTAATACTGATTGTGGTACTAAAATTATACAAATTACAAGATTTAAATTGTCAAAAAATTAGGTATGGCTATGTTCAGACAGTATTGTTCTTGTTACGTATGGATAAAGCTGCTTTCACAGTTTTGGAAATCAGATTTAAAGATAAATAAAATACTTCAGTAGCCGAAAAATGACATTATATGCGTGTTTTATTGAAATATGTAAATTTCGAAAAATGGAATGAGTTGCGAGCTCTAGTAGTTATATCAGGAATGTGAAACGAAACTAGTAACCAATTGCAGGTAGTCTAGATTATGTTAAGTAGGTTGCTAACGGCTCGACTATTCCCTTTACTAAGCATTGTAAGCATCAACATGTATATAAATCCCTAGGTATATAAAATTACAGAATATCTCATCTTCGAAGTTGTTTGACTTGTTTTGCAATTTCGCCCAGTGCGGAAGCTCCTCGCTGAAAAAACTGCGACTAAAATCCGCGCTTTTTCACATTCATTTTGGTGCGAAAATACCGTGCTGCTTTATGAATGAATTTTCCGAGTCGCGGTGCGAAAACACGGTAACACAATGGAGGGCGTATGGGGGAGGAAGAGGAGCATGTAATCCATACGTATTATATCGACCACGGCGAATTTACACAGTATAATAGGATGCCCCACTCTCCTCTGACGAGAATTTTGTCTATTTTGTTGATGTGAAAACGTCGCGTCTGTAGATTTGGTTTGATAAAAAAGGAGCCAGGTGAAAATTCTATGCAACGAAAATCTCCCGAATCACGCGACGCGATAACTCCGTGAATTAGCAACCAACCCGTCCACCGTGATAATAAATCCAGATAGATCATACGTGTAGCATTCTACATTCTACATTTAGCATTCTACATGTAGCATTTTAGCTAATGAGTTTATTGCGGTAGCAGATGCAATTTATAGGTTTGAGCGAAACAAAATACTTGTATTTCTTCAACTAAAATCCCCTAAAGGAATCGGAGATTGAAACTTTTTCACGTAAAATACTATGTCTCGGACACGACTGAGCCCCGCACACATTTTTTTTGTCTTTTTGCACTCGATTTGATATTGCATGCGAATGGTGTATTTGTGTATTTGCATGCGAATGGAGAACTTTGGACGTAGAATGTTCATATCGCTCTCCTCTATCGTGTAGTCTCTTAATGAACACCTCCACGATCTTTTCGAACCATGAAGTTCCATGGTCTTGTATTTCAGTCTTGTACTCTGACAATTTACTCAAAATTCCTCGTCATAATGCTAATTTCTACATCTACTCTTTCTTTGTCCATAATGCAAGACTCTGGAACGTAAAATCGTAGCTTAGATTAGCTTGTAAAAATCTGTGCGGTACACGGTATCATACACTTTCCCAAATTTTGTTTTGATGATGTTACAAACAATGCGTTGCTGTTCTAGTTATCGATTATAATAATCGCGATTTTCAAGTTCGACTATCAAATTCTTCATTTTCTAGCAAGAATTTTAAAATTGTATATAATAAACTTAATAACCGCTAAAGATATTCTGAAAAGGCATTATTTTAAGGTTTTTAATTCACATTTGTTTTCTATTCTAGCATTAATAACAATAAAGTTAGAGACATATAAAATCGAAGACTATCGCGGTTGTTTGACATTATAAATAGGATAGAAAACGAATTTACCGCGTGAAATTTGTAGCACCCGACGTTTCGGTGACGTTGCAGCCGCCGTTGTCTACCCTGGACAACGGCGGCTGCAACGTCACCGAAACGTCGGGTGCTACAAATTTCACGCGGTAAATTCGTTTTCTATCCTATTTATAAAGTTAGAGACATTATTCTCAGGTTTCTAAGTCACGTTTGCTGTCCATTCAAGCAATAATGATAACGGAGTTATGAAGTATTTAATTTTTAGATTGTAAAATTTTAAATTTTAAATTTCTTCCATCTTCATCGGGTTTTGAATTCAAAACCCGATGAAGATGTCGAAAAGTGACGTAGCCAAGAGTTGAAGACGATGTCCTCAGAAGTCTGTCACATCTATTTATTTTTCTATGGCCAGTTTTATCGGATTTATGATTTTTTAAGTTTTAAAAAGGCCGCATTTTGAAATGAAATGGCGGATATAACTCAAAAGATTTTGAAATCTCGGCATTAAGATGAATTAATTTTCTAAGTACTTTGGTCGTAATGTGTCTTGTAGTTTCTGAAAAACAGTGATTACAGACACACGCTGTAGAAACATTCTTTTTCGGTAAACAACATTGAAATCAAATGTATTATAAGCTGGCGCACGTTTTGATTGCGACGTCTATCAGTCTTTTTTACTGTCTTTTACGTCTTTTACGTCTATACTGTTTTTATTTTTTGTTTCCAGGGTCGTACCCATCGTGACATGTCCTTAAAGCAGCTGGACCAGCACTTGATAAGGTCTTACCTATCTCGCGAGCGCCACTTCATCGTTCTCTTTCCTGAAGGTGGATTTCTGAGGAAGCGAAAGCCCATCAGCCATAGGTAAGTAACATAAGTCAGCTATTTGGGTGATATATATTTCTATAACATATTAAAAAGAGTGCCTGTTTAACCTAAGGCCAAGCATAGGCACTGTGTTGTAGGTGCTCATATATGAGTTCAAGTTTTACGTTGGTTTGTTGCTGTCAACTGCAACTCGGGATTGTAGAAGTGACCACTCTGTGCGATGTTTGTCCGGAACGTTTGTATAAAAGTACAAAAAAAATACATTTAATCAGTTAATACAATATTTTCCCCTTCAAAAGGCTTGTACTGAAAGGGTACACTTGCGCCATTGCCATCCTTTAACTTCTCTGTCGGAATCGCCATCGATTGCATCGTTACTGCCTTGATGTCCTCCGCGTTCCCTAAATGCTGCCCCCGAAACACCAGCTTGCATTTTGGGAAGAGGAAGTAATCGCAAGGGCCAAAGTCAGGCAAATAAGGAGAGTGTTAAGTCACGGTAATTAAGTTTAGGGCCAAAAACTTCGCACAACAAGTTTCCTGTGGACAGAGGCATTTTCGTAGTGGAGGATGCCCCTTAAAACTTTCTGTAACTATCTCGCCAGGTACAGTATTTGAGACAATAACTTCTCTTAAAACAACATTGAAGTCGAAGCGAGCGACGTCACGAGTCCTAAGGGCTTCCACAAATCGTAAACGAATACTAGGCATGGCACATAAGCGTCGTCCACGCCGACTGTGCTGCCGTTGAAAGAAATTCGCATAAGCAAGCGGGCAAGCGCGTCGTCACATGGCCGCCACTCCGCCGACGCAGATATTCAAACGTTAGAGAAATTTAACAATCCCATCCGCGTAACGCTAACTACAGGCGTTTCCGTTACATACCTTCTATTCACTTTCCTCGCACCCTATTCCCGCTAAGCCTAGCCACTCGAGAGTACGCTTACTGTTCTAACTAAGTAAAATGTGCGCCAGGAGAGACGAATTCTAGGTGAATATTGCCAAACAGAAGTGGAAGGGCATCCTGAACGAGAATCGCCTTTGAATTCTCGGCACACCCGCAACCTCTTCAACCGCTTGTTTACCGTAGAGCCATCAACACATCCTGTCCGTAAAATGTTACGGCCAGTTTTTCCAAGAAACGCGATGTAATGCGCTGCTCTTCAATGTATATGTTACCTTGTCTGTTTCTACCTTCCATATTCATATTCATTTTATTAGTATACTGGTATACAAGTCAGTTACAGATTCAGGACATTCAAAGTTCAAAGTTCAAAGTTCATTTATTCCAAAAAACCCGGTAAGGGTATAGAACTTACAATTAATAAATACATTTTTTATAATATTCATATTTTAAACATATCATATATCTGGCAAAAATAAAATTAAATCAAGTTAGAAATCTGAAAGTCAATAAACTATACAAAATCAACCATTACATTGTCTAAATATTAAAAAGATCATTTAGAAATATCAAAAATAGAAATACCAAAAATCCAAAAATAAAAAAATAAAAAAGTATAAATCTTTAAATAAAAAAAAACAATAATAATAATAATAATCAAGGAGTCCAATTTGGAAAGCATCAAATAATAATCAGAGTAAAAATATAAAAATAAAAGATTCATACATATTAGCAAAGAAACATTTTTTTATCGTAAAGATAAAATAAACAAAACAAAACGAAGAAAAAACACAAGAATAATGTAAAAAGAAGAAAAAGACAAAATGCAGAGATCAACAAATACTTTAGCCACCAAAGCATTTTAGACTTCACTCTAGTAATATTCCTCCAGTGAGTAAAACGCCTTATCTGTAAGGTACCTCTTAAGGCGTCTCTTAAACACGTCAAGAGATTGCGCCTGCCTAATGTGCTCGCTGAGTTTGTTGTAAACCGCTGGGCCGGCGATGTAGGCTAGCCTCTCCGACTTGGATAATGCATGACTTACCGAACGTAGCATGCTACGGGATCTTGTTCGATAGTGATGATGCACACCATTCACTTCAAAATCGGCTAGATTTCTGCGAACGAACAGCGCTACTTCCATTATATAAATTAAGGCAGCGTCATGATGCAGAGATCGCTAAACAGAGGCCTAGCTGGCGTATCAAGCGCCACACGCGCTATTGTGCGGATTGCACGCTCTGCATGACGAAAGCCTAGGCTTCATGCGTTACCACATTTCTTGAAGTACTTTGGTTCAGTTTCTTCGACCATGTCTGAGTTTGGCTTGAAAAAATATCATTAGATCTCGTTAGTCTCATTAGATTTTCGTTAGTCTCATACGACTATCATCGGTGTCAGTCATATTTTCCTCTTCCTCAAAATTGCAGTTTTTAATTATCTTCTCGTTTTTTCTTTGACTAAAATTGAATTTTTAATAGGTAATAACTAATGTAACATTGAAGAAGTTTCCTCGCCTATACATATGTTGTACACAATAAACTCCTTTTCATTCTCCGGTTTAGTAGTTAATAACTATTGGTGAAGCATGAGCGATCGTCTACCTGAAAAAAATCACAGACGGCTCGGTAATTATGACCATAAATCTTTAAGTACCTGTTTTCAACTGCCTCGGCATCCTGTATCCTAGATACTAGATACTTCGCAAAGCAGGTCGTAAAATACGACCCGTACCCTAAACTGTTACTGCGTTACTCCATTCACCCCCCCCCCCCCCCCCCCCCGCCTTCCTCCTACCCACCCCTGACCCCACCCAGCGAAGTTGCTCCTTGTAATTAACAGTGAAAGGTTTCGCTTCCACCTGAAGGCGGTATCTTTCCGAATTTCTTCGAAATTCCCCTAACTATCTTCACCCCACCTACACTTTTGAACGAATGCGGTATATACACGTATCGCACCGCCTCTTCAAAGATGACCCAGCTCGAAAAACATAAATATTTTTCCAAAATCATTGTTTTAATGTTGCTTTTACAGGTCGACAGTTTTCTGTAAAGGCTAAGCTATGTTTATTGATTTTCTCTCAAACATCCCATAAGAAGGTTTGAGAAACTTCTCAGAAGCTTTAAAGCATGGGTCTTCAACCCGCGGCCCGCGGGCCGCATGCGGCCCGCGGTGGCGTTCTTAGCGGCCCGCTCGCGCCCGCGCCCGCCCGCAGTTTTACTACTACGGGCGGGTTGCGACGGACACACTCGTTTCGTTCGCTCGCTCAGTGCGTTAATAGAAGTGTTAACGCACTCGCTCAAGTGCGTTAACTCGCTAGTTAACTCGCTAGTTAATGCATGTTAACTCGTTAGTTAACGCATGTTAACTAGTTAACTATGTAGTTTAGATTAGCATGTTAAGTTAACGCAGTTAACTCCAATCGTTAGTCCAAGATTGTGTCTCGCCAACTCCAAGGGTAATTGTATCTACATTGTATAGTTATGTCAAAAACGATTATGATAATTGATGTTAAGAAATGCAATTATGTTTGATTTCGATATCAGAAACCCATAAGAATTTGGCATTCTTGTTTTTGATTTCGATATAACATTCCTATAGCGAAAGAGCGTCCTGGGACAATGGAACATTATGGTCGTCCGACTGTTTTCTTTTACTTCATTTATTATATAAACTTTTAACTACTTACTACAAGTTTAGTAAATTATAATATTGTCTGTGTGTAATATCTTGCATGCGTCGGGGTAGTATTTGCCTTCTGGATTATGGAGATGTCGTATTTCTCGGCCTCACAGAGGGGTTATCCACCAAAGTTGATCGTCTCCAAAATGTTTGGATTCGGTATATCCATGGCCTCAGAAAATTTGACCACATCACGGAGTACAGAGAGAAGCTTCACTGGCTGTCGACCCGGGAGAAAAGAGACATGCGAGTTCTCTGTATGCTTTTCAAGATCTTAGATGGCGTCGCTCCCAATTATCTTACCGGCAGATTTACTGCACTATCGGATCATGGACGCCCTCTGAGATCAAAAGACAACCTGCTACTCTCTATCCCTAGTCACAGCAGTAACTTCTTCTCATTCTCTTTCACCGTGCATGGAGCCCGTCTTTGGAATGTTTTGCCGAAAAATGTGAGAACCGCGCCAAGCATAACAACTTTTAAAAGAGACTCAGAGAGCATTTGAAATCTTCCAGATAAATTCTCTTTCCCCTCCCATTCCCCTCCTTTTAAAACTTTAGCGTCCTTATAGGTGTTAGATTATTTTGATCTGACAAGCCTGTGCCCACAAAGAGTTAAGTATATATTTCTTTCTACCCTCTTTTATTTTATTTGGCAAACTCTTTATATAGGTTTAGTTACGTAGCATCTACTCGCAAATAATGTTCATACAATAGTATAGGTTAGCTCTAAAATATTGCCTGCAGGCAATAAGCTCGCCTTTTCTTAAGAATAAAGAGTTTTATTATTATTTTTATTATTATTATTTATTACTAAACTTTAAATACAATTAGAACAAAACGAAATTAGGAGTAATTAAAAATCGAAATATTAAATGAGAAAGAAGTTAATAATATATTTGAGTATAGCCCTGATAAACCTCGCCTATATTCGTAAACCGTACCAACCGAATCTACGGTTACGAATTCCTTTTAACAATTTCATGAGACTATTCTATATGTCGTTATTTTCGATTCCGAGATTAACATGCTTAAATCGCTACGAATTTTACATGCTTACTTCAGTTTCATCGCTAATCATTATATCATCCATTAGATGCCGAAGTATAGACAGCACGCTCTACACTGGATGGTTCCGGAGGTTAATGCGAGCACTTGAAACGTATTGGGGTGGGGTCGGGGGCTGGGGGGGATGGGGGGATGGGGGGGACTGGAAGGAAGGAAACTGTGGAAGTTATAAGCGTCACCGGATGTTTCGTACGCGGCGCGTCAAGAGTTTCCGTGAAAAGTGTACACTGCGAGGAGGGCGGGTAGTGTTCGCCGGCACGCGGGCGCGCTCCCGGCTCCCGACATGTCACCAAACGACACGTACACATTGCTATAAAGAATATAGAAGATATATACTTACATAATATGCACATGCAGGAAGCACAACAGATACGTACCAGCTAAATTTGTTAGTTCCTGTAATGTACCTGTTTGGTTTTAAACAGGATTCTCGATTGGGGAAAGCGCAACAGGCTTTCTTTCTCTCCAGCCAAGTCGCAAGCCTTATTGTTAAAGGGGCGTCTCCAGCGTAATCCGCTTATCCGGGTTGGAGGACGTCCTGTGGCTTTTCCGCAGTCCGTTCGCTACCTGGGGGTCTCGTTGTCGGCGTCCCTGTCGCATCTTTTACACGCGAAAACCGTGGCTACGAAATCGCGAGATCTTTTCCTCGCCATTCGTCGCTCCAGCAGGGCCGAGTGGGGCATCCGCTCCCCGGCCGTAAGACTGCTCTACAAGGGTGTTTTTGTCCCGCAGGTGGCTTATGCCGCGCGTGCTTGGGCGTGGCCATCCATATCGGAGGCCATGCGCGTTGTCCTGCTGCGTGGCCAGCGTCTCCCGCTTGTGGCGATTACTGGCGCATACCGGACGACCTCTACTCTCGCTCTTCCCGTCCTCGCTGGAGTTTTGCCGATCGATCTGGAGGTTCTGGAGCGGGCAGCCGTGTCATGGATTCGACGAGGGGTGCCGGTAGACTACTTTAGTCTGTCGGTGGACCCGGCGTCCTCCACGTTGGTGGGCTGGTCCCGTCGTATTCGGGCGGAGAGTCTGCGCGTCTGGCAGGAGCGGTGGGATGGCGGCGGTACGGGCCGCCTTACCCATTGTTTCTTCCCGTCGGTGTCCGAGCGGATGAAAAACGAGGATTTTCTGCGGCTTGACCACCATGTCACTCAGCTCATTGGGGGTCACGGTGAGTTCAAAGCCAAGTTATTTGACCTTGGGCTCAACGACGATCCCTGGTGCTCGTGTGGCACTGGTCGCCAGACGGCCGAACACATCGTTTGGACATGTCCCAAGCTCGACGCCGCACGGGCGGAAATGTTGTGTGTGGTTGGTTCGTGCGTCGGCAGTCTGCCGGTTTGGTATGCGGACTTGGTAAATTGTAGGGGTTGCTTTGCTGCGTTTCGCGAGTTTGTGGATCACTGGGTGTCCCTCTGGGAGGATCTGAGGCAGAGGGGCTATCCTCCTCCGGGGGAGGGCCCCCCCTCTTAGCGGTGCGAGCCGGGGGCTGCTTCATCATCCGAAGTCGCCCGTACTGTATCGTCCCTAATCGCCCTTGTGGGTGCGTGCCCTTTCACAGGATCCCGGTCGTCGACGTCTCCGACGGCGCCCCTGCCGTTTGCTGCCCGTTTTTTCTTTTTCTTTTTTCGACATGCCGCATGGAGCATAACTTCCACCGCCTCATCATTGCAATTAAAATAATAATATATTATACTATGTAAAAAATTAAATATGTTACCGCTTAGTCTCCTAGTTTAGTTTAGTAATTAAGTAATTAATTGTAATAATTTTGAATTTTAAATAAACGGTTTACGGGGTGCCGGCGGGGGCTGAAGCCCGGAGAATCCCTCATAAGGTCTCCGTTCGCTCACCCCTCACGCGCTACCCTTCCGGCAGGCGTAAGGTTGTCGTTGCATGACATCCTGGGCAGATAAAACGACCCACGTCGTTAGAACTGCCCGGGTGGTGGGCGGGGTTTTCAACCCTCGCCTGTCGCCGCGTAAATATTGAATGTCACCAAACGACACGTACACATTGCTATAAAGAATATAGAAGATATATACTTACATAATATGCACATGCAGGAAGCACAACAGATACGTACCAGCTAAATTTGTTAGTTCCTGTAATGTACCTGTTTGGTTTTAAACACCACTTTAAAAAATCGGCTGTGGGGGACACATCATCTTTCCCACGTCATATCAATCTTTCCCAACATGTAACCAATTTATAGAAGGATTTTGAGCTTGATATCATTCGGGCAGGAGGTTGACCTGATAGAAAGGGACAGTCAGCCACGAGCGCAGATAGTTAGAATGCAATGCATTAAACACCTTCGATTCAATCGTTTACGCAAATATTTTGACTGGTGAAAATCTCTCTCTGAGCGCCCTTTCTCGACCGGCAGACGAACCCGGTTGGGTTTCGTTGCATTGGCGTCTCCGCCACAAACGCGTAGGTTTGTGGCGGAGCTAGATGGTGGACTGTTTTTGTCCTAAGGTGACGGGCTCGCCCGCTGTAGTCGACAACTCTAGTTATCTAGGTCTTCCAAATAGCACGCAAGATTCCAACCCTTACCGCCCGGCACCGGAAGTTAACCGCCAGAGGGGAGATCAAGCTCCCTCGCTACCAGTTATGACCGGATTTCTTCGGCCTCCCGGCTGGTTACGAGTTCGAGGCCGCTTGCGCGTCCTCTACCTGATGTAAGCGGCGATTCAGTTCGAATTATCGCGAACCGTGGCATTCTTTGCGACTGTTCACGCGGGATCGTGTAGCCGATCGGTCGTTTCAAGAGCGGCCGTCATTAGGTCAACAGCCACCCACGCTCTATAGGAAACAAAGTAATTTCCAGACTTACCATTTGGAATTCACAGTCGATTGGCTGACCCCGCACGGTGCGCAAACCGTCAAGGTTCGCCCGAAGAACGATTCCCAAGAGAAACTGACCCAAAGAGCACAAGTCTTACCCGAGATAGAGCTACTACGTGGAGGCTACCGGATGGGTGAGTTATGCCTACTCAAAAAACGAAGCGGGTCATAATGGCCCAACTCCACTGGGCCCGTTAGCACCCAGTTTCACATACAGAATTGTTGTTTAAATGTCGAGCTATCGCGAACACACTGTATAACAAAGAAACGATATACGGTGTTATTATTACACCGAATATTCTAAAACAAAAGTCTCCTAGAAATTGATGTGTGATCCTGCTTTCGATATTGCCGTGGAATTATCGGTATTTTGATATGACACAGCAATATTTTTTGGAATGATCATTGCAGCTTGCACCTATTTTACATGAAAGTAAGAACCTAGTAAATCAACTACATTAGACTAGGACTAGATTTGTGAAGGGTAGATAATCTAGAAATCATCAATGTTAAAAATCATAAATGTATATTATAAATCTAGGATTATCTAGAAATCATTAATACAGTAACAACGGCAAGCACTGCTAGAAATAGACTTTCTTTAACATCAGTTGGTCTTTATCCGCCAATTTTATTAATCATTCAATCAATTACATTAATAATACAATAATAATACGATAATACAAGGCAAGACAGCTGTCCTAAACCTACCACAGCCGGTTCGTAAGTCCGGAATCCACTGCTCACCCCCCAGAAGTGTAAAAAAAATAGTATTATGATGGGCCCGACTCCGGTCGGTGAATTCCATGGCAGCTCCGTTTGTATTTATTTATATCAATGATTTAAAATTTGGGTAACTACCTAGTTAAATATTTAAACATTGCAGTTTATATATAAACGAAAAAAAAATATATATTTGGCTATCCCGTAAAAATAAAACTCTTTTATGGAGTGGCTCATCTACTTTTTTCCCCATGCCATTGCATGTCATATGTATTTGATCGGCCTGCTGCTCAAAATACACGACGAATGTGCTGACAAAGTGGATCTATCCACTCAAGCCTGTACCAAAAATCACGGAGTATAAAAGACGTCAAAAGGATGAAGAAATTTAATTAATAATTTTAAATATAATTATAAACATGTGCATTATTGAACCGACCAGCCTTTATTTGACAACAATTAAGTTAATAGTATAAGAATTTTTTAAAAACAAGCTTTTATTAAAATGCTCTGTCTCGAGCCAACCCTGGCTGCAGCAGCCACGTCATAGTGGAACTTAGAACGGGGTGTCAATCAAATGCTATACAGGAATTCGTGTAAGTGCTGTTGGCCGTTGAGGAGTCCTCTCATTGGAAGCCAACCCTGGGTGCAGCAGCCCTATCGCAGTGAAATTTAGATCGGGCTATCATAATTGAATGCGTATACAAAATTTCGTTTCTGTGCTGTCGACTGTTGACGGGTCGCATCGTTGGAAGGTAACCCTGGGTGCAGCAGCCCTGTCGCGGTGAAACTTAGAACGGGGTATTATAATTGAATGCGTATACAAAATTTCGTTTCTGTGCTGTTGACCGTTGAGGAGTCCCCTCGTCGGGAGGCCAACCCCCGGTGCAGCAGCCATGTCATGGTAAAATTTAGAACGGGCTATCATAATTGAATGCTTATACAAAATTTTGTATCTGTGCCATTGACCGTGGAAGAGTAGCCTCACCGGGAGCCGATCCTGGTTGTAAAATCAGGTTGTAAAATCAGGGGAGATAATGGGCCCTTGCTGAGTTGGCCACGAAGACCCATTCTGTTTCAGGGTCGGTCACACTCACGGGTCAACACCCATCCGATGGCCTCCACGCATGGGGTGCGAGCCTGGGTAGGACACTGGGCAACCAGTCTCCCCTGGGAATCAATCCTCTGGCGCTCCTGGACGGTCTGCGCACCGAGCGGCGCAAGCCAATCGATTGTGCTCTCCGACTAACAATCGGGGGAGTCTGGGAACTGTATCCTGTGTTTCCTATAGAGCGGGGGTAGTTGTCTACCTTACGGCGACTGCTCTTGAAATGACCATTGGCCATCCGATCCCGGTTCAGAGTTGGGCAAAGGACGCCTTGGTCCGCGATAGATTCGGTATACTCCGTTTCACCGCTTCGTAAGGGAGAGGACCGCGCAAGCGACCTCGAACTCGGAACCAATCGAGAGACCGGAGAAATCTGGTCACAATTGGTAGTTAGGGCGCGAGTGCCGCCCGCCAGGTAACATACCTGGCTACTCGCGGTAAGGCGTTGGTCTCTAACGGGTTGTGGCGTAGCTAGACGTCGGATTTGTTATGTCCAAAGTCTTCTACGCTCACTGCACGGTCGGCGGTGACGGGTTCGCCCGTTGTGGTTGACATCTCAATATGTAAAATCAGGTCATGCTCACCACAAAAATTCACGATCTGAAATCAGAAATTAGTTCATGTGAACGAGACCAGCCAGACTTTAACCGACCATTTTGACACTTGATACGTCCGCTATTTTATCATATTAAAAAATGTGTTATAACCCAAAGGTTATTATTAAAAACGGTTAAATTCAAAATCTAAAATCAGAGTCATAACATTATGCAGCTAGAATTTGTTTTGTGTTGAGAACAACATTTTATTTCTTTAAAAAATGTATTTGATCACATTACATGTACATCTATATGTGAACTTTCACAACGGGAAAGTAAAAAGCAAACAATCGTTGACAAACAAGCGCCCACCCGGCCTCTCGGCTCGACTCAGTCGAATAGTTGGCGTGGAAAGTGGGTGGAAAGATTCCGAACGAAACTGGGAATCCCCTCGAGCGGCGATTTGACAATCGAACAAAGTGCTCGATTCGCAGGAAGATATCCTTTCGGTGCCTGCTTATTCCCACAAGGAACAGCTTATTTTGCCAGTTTTATTCGGCAAGTGGAAGAGGAGAACCGTACTCTTCAGTTTTCGGGAATGCGAATACACTCGCTTTGTTTACAAAATGGTAAACCTCTCAAGTGCCAGCAACTTTGGTAAAGTTTATGTAAATATGTACAAATTTTGGAGCTATACCCAAATGTTTAAAATAATTAAGTAATGCTATTTATCGCCCAATCGCAATCGCCAATTTATCGCACCACGTGGAATAGTTCTACTTTATGTCGTTCTGATATTAATTTGTCGATTTATTTTCACGTGTGTTTATATTCCTTATGTAACTCTTTATTATCTGGAGATATGTTTCATAATATTTTTTCCAAATTCTTAAAAGAAATCGTTAGGTTAGGTTAGGATGAAGCTTTATGAAAAAAAAATTACTATAAAAGCCTCTTACATTGCAATGTAGCAGTCTCAGGGTCGGAATTGGGACCGGTTATAGTGTTTGATAGAGATTAATAAGTGTGTGTAACTGGAGATAGGTTTACAGTGGAATTACGCACTCTTTTAACACCGGTAAATTTACGACCTACACCCTACTCATCTCTAAAACTAAGCCACCTGTAAAATAAAATCACTTGATTAGAGCTGAAATTAATTAAAATAACAATGAAGAAGCAATTTAATTTTAAAATATTTTTAAAAACTTTTAATATTTTATAAAAAAAGCTGCGATCAATCACATCAAATCAAATCAAATAATGTATTGTCCTAAAAACTGATACGTAGTTGTATAGACGGTTGTATTACATTTACATTTGGCAGTGATATGATTGAATTCTTCATTAATGATCAAATTCTTCTATTAATAATCAAAACATAAAAGGTTACTCCTACAAAACATAGAAGATAATACTGTAGAATTAAATCGAGTCTCACCATTTAGTTTACCAGATAAAAAACACAGAGTAAGATATGTAGAAAGTAAGATATAGAGAAGATATGTAGAAATTAACTCAATAAGTAGTGATTCTATTACATTGAATATAATGAATAATGTAATGAGGAAAAAAAAGGTTATAATAAACATAATTAATTCTTTAAAATACCGGTACAAATAAGGTTTTTTTTCATAAAATTAATAAATGTAATGTCAAAAATAACAAAAAAAAAATGTGACGATTGTCAAAAAGTAAAATAAAATGTCTTAGTGATTATATTGCAAATAAAAATAGTCAGGATATAATTAATATGTGCCCACCTAATAATAGAAATAGTCAATACATTTTAGTCAAATTGAAAACCGATTAAAAACCTATTACAGAAAGAGATATAGTCATTACAACCCAGCCAAAATTAAAAAAAAACTCGATATAGCGACAAAATGCAACAGATGAGTGTGCTTTTACAAAAGCTTGTTTTTATATTTTTAATTAAATGATATAACTTTAGTATTTATAATATTCTATAGAGTCCTTACCTATGTAATTGCTGTTTTTTTTCACACATTCTACTTTGACCTTGGATAACTTGGGTTTGAGTTGGAATTTCCAAATTCTAATCAATTTAAATTTAAGGCCATGTTATTCTTTTCTTAGAATCAGCTGTTTATTTGTCTTTCCGTTGTTTGTTTTTGCTCAAATATTTTCGTTTGTGCAACCATGGTAAATTTGAAAATTTGCATTATTTTCAAATATGAGATCCTGTGCCGGTGTTTTCTATTACAGCTTCTTGCACTCTGGCTATACAGTCACCGTAAATGTGTTCTGTATCGAAAATGTTTACAAAATACTTAAGGCAGTGTAGGGAATAATTGTGTACCTATATCCGAAGGTAAATAAAGAAGGACGTTCTGAAACAAAATCTTAAGAAAATGGCATAGATAAAGTCGTAGGTATGCCTCAGTTTTGTGCAGTTGCTTTAGGAGTAAAAATAGCTCTCAGGATCTTTGATAGGAAGAAGTACCAATCTTCAATCGAGCCCTATTGCGGCCCTTATTTTCTTCTAATTAACCTATCAGCCCAAGAAAGCTTTATCCGCTACTGTATATGATTTCTGATAAGTTATTATGATATTGGTACGTCTATTTTTCTGGAAAAAAAACGCTAATAAATTCCATCATTTTAAGAACTGCACACAATGATGGAGAACCTCGTGATTAATTAACCGAGCCTGGTCAATCGCTCATCGCCACTGCTTCTGCGTGACAACGTATAACCACAGATTTCACTGCAAACAGTCACAAAGTTGCAGGAGTTGCGGCTGGAGACACTTGATCACCCACCGTACTTCCCAGACCTTGCTCCAATAGCGTTTAATTTTATTTTTAAATTTTGATAACTTTTTACAATTGAAAAAAAAACAACCTTGAAGAGTCGGTGAAAAACTCCTTCAAAGCATTCATTGGTCCCTGTCCATGAGAGCTCTACAGCAGAGGAATTAAGCAACTCCCATTAAAATGACAAATCTGCATAGATAATAGGGGCCAATATTTCTATTAATTAAATATACATTTTTCATACGAAGTTTTTAGCGTTAAATTTCCTTTATAGAGCAGCAACTTCATAGGTAAGGACCCAACTACCAATTTGTGATTATATTAGTTATAATTTGTGACATATTACATACATATTATGTACAGCTGATTCATTATAAAGAAGAATCCGTTGAACATATGTACCTCATCAGGGTTCTCACCCAAGGGGGTGATGATGGCCGTCTTGTAGATTTCAGAAGGTTGTCGACTACAAGGTTGGGAATCGATATTTTCCTTTTTTTGGGGGAGATTTGTTCCCTGAACGAGAAATAAATGTACTGGATCCTTTATAAACTCCTTCCATAATCATGTTTTTAAATACTATCGTCACGGTTAAAATGATTACGTACATATTTTTTCCGTCAACTGCAGCAATCCAGAAATATTTGATTTAATTTTATTTCCTAAAGTTGAATTCCATTTTACTAATGACTAATTTCAATTCTAGTAATTAATGATTTTAGTAATGACAATTTTAATATTGAGTAATTTTAGTAATGACAACTTTAAATTAATGACTATGTAAACCTTTTCTAGGAATAAAGGTATGGTATTATCTAACAAAATGGACTTCGCACAGTGGAACACAAAGAACTCAAAGTTGAACAAACGTATGCTAAAAAGGGAATCGAACAACGGGTGGGCGATTCGTATCTCTGGGGCGCGTCAAATGGAACATCTCATTGGCGATAGAGTCGATGCGACCGTTCGCACAGTGGGTCAATTTCCAAGACTATTTACTCAGAAAAAAGGATGAAGAATCAAGTAGTAGAAAAAGATGTACTGACGAGGTTGAATACATCGTTTTAAGAGACCAAAAAATATAAAACTACATCCACGATTATGACGAATTCTATGGCATGTCTTAAATTGACTACATTTTGTCACCCCACAACCTACGACAATTGCGACACAATTGATTTTGACTTCATACAACTCGATTCTCGATAGTGCTTACGCCTCGACTATTTAAGATCCCCTGAGACAATAAGGCACCATCTAATCTAACCTGCCGGAATGAATTGTCCAGCTTTGTAGCCATTTCAAGCCGGTCGTTAATCCGGAGTCCTATATGTTAGTCCAACAGAAATATCTAAAACTTCAATTTCCGCATCTCACATCATCTATGGCTTCGCAGGGGGGTGAATTTATGGTAAGGGAACGCTCACGAATGGCAAGATAGCTGTCCTAAACCCACCACAGCCGGTCGTTATTCCGGGTTCCGCCGTTCACATCCCTAGAACTGTAATAATAGTATTATGATGGGCCCAACTCTGGTCGGTGTATTCCATGGCAACTCCGTTTGTATTTTATTCATTCTGTGCTACCTCTGCAGGATAAATAGTTGTTTCTGCACAGGCTTCCCAACCAATTATTACATAGTTTAAAATACTTTAGCGCAAATAGTATTCAGTTTTTAATGTCTTGAGATCTGAAATGCTTTTTATGTTACTTAATAAAAAAGCCAGGTACCCGATTCTGGTAGACCCTAGGTCTATATGGTCAGTCTATGCACAATTATATACAACATACTTGTCAAATCTACTGCGTTAATGTTGGTCTTTTCTTTTAAGGACTGGTCGGATAAGTGTCTTGGTCGGCTTGGATCTCTTACAGGATCGACTTCCACTATATTATCGTCCTAATTTTGTTGGGTCACAGTGCGTCGCTTTGTGTGGGTGGCGCGGGCGAGCGTACCGACAGAAAAAAAAGGAAACACATTATTCGAGATCACATTAGGGATCAGGATAGGGTGGATGGGGGATGGGTGGGAGTTGAGGGATCGAGGGAGACAGAAAACGCTCCCGAGAAACACCATTTCTCAATACCTAATAGTTTTGTCTCCGTTTCGTGTTGTTCACGTAAATCTCTGTCATACAATACGGCCGTGAGAGTTATCACGTGCTGACGACGCTTCTCAAACTGTAACGACTTTCTCAAGGGAAAAGTAAATGGATAAAACATTTTTGACGAATTGTGTTTTACAAAGTTAGAATTGTGACAAAATTATGTCGCTTTTGTTCTCGTTATATAACGTATGTATAACAGCATCTTGATTTTAATAATAATAATAATAATAAACTCTTTATTTGCACTTAATTCGTATACAAAAAGGGGAGCTTATTGCCACATGGCAATGTCTCACAACTAACCTAAACACAGTGGTACATGCGCGCATTGTGAAAATAAAAATTATTACATAACATGGCAAGTGGAAGAATTTAAAACTAATAATGCCCGAGGAGAGGAAATCGGGAGAGGAACAGGAGAGAAAGGGGAGAACCCGATACTTCTTAGAAAGGTAGTCATCCTTAAGGTGAGTCTTAAACGATGGTAAATAAGGCGAGTTTCGTATATTTGCTGGGAGATCGTTCTAGAGTCTTGCACCATGGACACAGAAAGAATAGGAATAAAAATCACTATTTCCTTGCACTCTTTTCCGTCACCTGTTATCATTGTCTTCATAATGGCTTGTATTGTAGTGGGATTGTACCGTACCGTGCGAATTAATGGAAACAGAGAGTATTTTTCGTCGAAAAATGCTTTATTGGACATAAACATACAAAACAGTACCGGTAGTTACTGTTATAGATTGTCAGTTTTAACATATAATGTGTCCTCCTTTTGCGTTAGTAACACTATTCACTATTGTAGGCATAGAATTTCCCAGGATTTGACAGCTTCCTTTCAGTTCATCTTTGTGAAACCAGACTTGAATCAAATTCAAATTCAAAAATTCAACATTCTTTATTTATCTATAATATTATATGTATTTTTAAAATTCAAAGCCATCCTAACTAGGCCTCGCCTGTACTAAGGTAAGCTTAATATAAAAGAAGGTAGAGTGGTTTTCATAACTTGCTGTATTATCTTTGTATATTATTATGTTACATTTGAGAAGTTAGATATGTCTCCAAAATAAGAAAGCGTAATAATATTAAATTTAGGTATATACATATAAATATACACTTACATACATAAATAAATATATACTTTATAGATAAATATATAGTAATACTATATAAATATATACATATATCTCACAAGTCGTGCTCTATTTTAATATATATATATATGTTATTAATGTCTCCGTTTCTTGTCGACCCATAGTCAAAAGTGACTTAGTTAGGTTTTTCTTTACGCCGTGACTATTCCTAGATTTCAGTCCTGCAGGAAAAACACGATTCATTTTGTTGAACAGTCGAGGAGCAATGTAAGAAAAGTGTTTCTGTGCAAAACTTGTTCTCTTTTTTTGGATTAAGTGCTGTCTGGTTGTTGTTACTCGTGTTCCTTTATGGTGTGTTGAATATAGATGATAATTCTCATGATTATAGTAGTAGAGTAGGACTACCTTAGCGTATATTTGACGAACGTCAAGGACTTTAGATTCATTGTACAAGCTCTCAGAAGAATACCGGAAGGGTTTTTTTGTGTATTACTCTTAATAGCGACTTTTGGGCTTTAATTAGAGGATCAAGTGCTTGCAGCGAGGCTCCACCCCAAGCTATGATTCCGTATGCTAGTAAGTTATGGGCCAATGCGAAATATATCGTTCGTACTAAATCTCTGGATACGCTGCACTGATCATCTTGGTTTTCATTGTACAATCCATTTTGAAGCCGTTTTTTGCAAATGGCCCAGACGTTTCGACCGGGTTGGGATTGGGGGAGTTTCCGGGCCATTAAAGTACAGTAATTTGGTTCTGTGTGAAAAACTGTTTCACTTTTATTGAAGAATGGGACGGGGCGATATTCTGTTGAAAAAGTCCCTCGTTAGAAGGATAGACCTTGTGGATCTCCCGTATCATATGGTTTGATAAGATGTCAATATACTGGTCCGAATTTGAATTCGAGAGAGCTGCCAAAACCTGGTAAATTCTATGCCTGCAAGAGTGGACATATAACGCAAAAGGAGGACATATTCTATATTAAACCTGAGAATCTATAACTACCAGTACTGTTTTTGTATGATTATCTCTTTTCGACGAAAAATAATCTTTGTTCCAATTAATTCGCATGGTACTGCACATCGGTAGGTCGCAAGAACGTCTGAACATTTAAGTCTCTCAAACGGCAAGAGTCCACGATTACTGCAAACTCGCATATTTTCGGTTATATTTGAAACTTTATATATTGTCGCCAATTTTACCCGCCAAATTGACTGTTTTTTTTATAGTTTAGCAAGAGTTTTCAGCATTTTGTGTATTGAAGTGTTTAAATTTGTTGTTTTTACACGATTGCCCAACAAAAAGTAGTATAATCTGATCAGGGTTCATCTATGTATGTTTTCCGTTTCTTTATTCCACCATAACTTCTAAACGCTTAAACCGATTCAGAAGTGTGTCATATTGTTAGAATCGCTATGTCATCCCGAGTGTCATAGGGTACGTTCTAGGGTAGGGTACGTTCCACTGTCTAAATTTCAAAGAAATAAACGTCTAATTGTCCAAATATCAATAAATTAGGATAAATATATCGTGTTTATTATCAAAATAATAGTCTGTAAGTACATTCCGAAAATATATACCTATGTATCCATATTTATAAATGCCAAAACCACTTTGCATTGTTATTTTTTTTTTTAAAATTGGTATTATGTTAAAATGTCCTATTGTCCTGCCTGAAAGGTCTTATATTATCTTGATGATGATGATGATTCTCTATATCTTCTAAAAAATAATCTTTTCTGCGCGAACAAATTGTTTCTAATACTTCATACTTCATATAAATACTTCTTCTTCATAAATACTGTAATACTTCATAAATACTTCACTTTTTTTGCCGACAGTCTTGTTTTTTTATTATTATTGTTCTTGTTTATGAGATTTATAGCGATTCTCAGAAAGTACAAACAATTACATTGAGACAAACACGGAATGGGTTTTTTTTAATCGATCGCAGTTTGAAAGGCTCTGGTGTGTTGTCTGTGCGAAGCGCCTTCGCCGGGCGTTTCGTATAAAATATGAAGTCAATTTTGTTTATAATGGCGAATTCATGCCTTTGAATCGCTTGCGACGGCATTTTTTTTCAGTTTCCTCGAACTTATTGCGCACGTCACCGGGAGAGGACTGATTTATGCCGGCGTGTAAACGCCGCTGCAAACTAGATAATTCCTTCGGCTATAAATCTTACGTTTCTGCGCGGATAAGGGCATAGGAAGCGGCGGCGAACGCTCTGGCTTTATGTGTCAGGTCCTTACCTATGAAGTTACCGTTGTACAAAGGAAATAAGGTACCATATGACATCTTGGATGACATAACGATTCTAACAATACCACACACTTCTAAATCGTTTCAAGCGTTTAGAAGCTATGGCGAAATAAGGAAACGGAAAACATACATAGGTACATGAACCCTGAACACGTTACACTCTTTTTTGGTTGGACAGTCGTGTGATGAATATCTGATTAAAAAAAAAATAATCACTTGGCTTTAAATTAAAATGTATTTGAATGTGGAATTCCAGTTCAAACCGGTTATCTAGATTCGTTGTAGCCAGTCTGAAAAAACGGCAATTTTATAGATAAGAGATGTAACAATATCTTTCTACGAGAAATGACAGAAATACTTGTTATTTGAAGAGATTCTGAGGGCAATTTTAGCAGGCCGTAATTGTCCATGCTTGCTCTATTTCTAGCGTAGTATGGCTGATGCGGGGTGATCTCCAATTTGTCTATGGTTGATCGGGTCTTTCCAAGATAGAATCAACCGACCTCAATCGCACCCATATCTCACCTACATCTAAGTCATTTGTGTATTTAATAACCTTCTAACGAAATACGAGATTTACAACCAAAAATTTTCGAGTATAGAGTTAAACACTGTCTCATCACACATGCTATTTATAAGGTAGACGACCTCGAAAACATATTACAATATGTCATCATCAAAAATAATATCATCTCTCTAAGGTACCTCTATTACTCTTATGTTAAAACATACGAGGTAACATTTACATTTACATTTTCGTCGTGTCCAATTGACTGATAGTAAGTCTCGTTACTACTCTTTACTGAACATACATAGGTAGCCAAGCTATATTGTCAAACTATAAAATAAATAATCAAAATAGCGGCCTATTATTTGAAGTAGTTAGTAATTCGAAAAGATACGTAGTGAAGTTGTTCATCGTAATATTCAATTTGTCAGTAAAATCTTAAATGATCAAATTAAAGCTACGCCATGCATTTTAAACTAAAAGTACAAATATAAGACCATATAAAATAATCAGACAATAAGGCTCTACTTTTTTAAGTAATTTAAATGGGCACAATATTTGAAAAATCATGGCCCCCAAATTCGGCCAGATTATAGAAGGGGTGGCCTATCAGCATCTCCTTGATGTTTTTTTTTATTTTATGTCCTCCAGCTGTTTAAATTTTGTAGGGAGTAGATTATAAAATTTAATGCTAAGGTACAGGTAGCTTTTCTGTACTTTTGCCAGTCATATTCGGGGTACGCATGGAAGGAAAAATGTGATAATATTTGATTATTCATTATATTGTCGTTTTACGTATGTGATTATTTAGTTCTTATTTAATTCTTCATCTTATCTGACTTTGGTTATTATTAGTATTATTTTTATTGATTATTTGTTACATTCGTTTTAGGCTAGTGATTACTTTTTACGTTTTAGGCTAGATATTTTTCTTAAATTGTATTTATTTTGTTTATATTTTAATTATTTGTGTTTTAAACATTAATTCTTATGACATATCCAAACCGTATTTGCATTTTTTTATGAATAAAAGTCTATTGACTATTGACTATCTGGATAACGACTGATATAGGTAATAAAGAAAAGACTAGAATATAGGTACCTACATGCATACAAACATATTGTTATTTCAAGCGTAAGCATATTTTCAGATATTTTGTAAGCATATTTTCAGATATTTTGTAAGCATATTTTCCGATATTTTGTAAGCATATTTTCAGATATTTTTTCAGGCATATTTTCAGATACATTTTGTCGCTAGCACTAGCGGCGATTCGCACAAGAAGGTGCGAAGTGAGCGACACACCGCAGGATATTATGCCCGCGAGCGATATTATGCCACGCGCGCTGCTTGACACCTCCTTGAGCCGATCGCCACTTTCACAATGGCGGGAAAAAGATCCCCATTTTCAAGTACCCTTTCCTACCTACTTCTCTCAAGATGCTATTAGAATGTGTCACACTTTACTTAGGCACCTACCTTTTTTATTATTATATTATAGAGAGAAGAATATTTCATGGTGATGGTGATATTTTCGCGGTGTTTCGTAATAAGGTAAGCTAGGATAAATTAGTCCCATTAGAGGCCTAGGGTTCAGATTTTGCTTCTCTGTTTAAAAAAAGAAGAGTGGGTAGCAAAACTTGCATATCTGGCGGACATATTCGCTCATTTAAATAAGCTCAACAAAAAAATGCAAGGCAGGCATTCTAATATTTTAACGTCATCGGACAAGATTGCAAGCTTTCGCGCTAAGGGGTCGTCCATTACATGATGTTTTTAGCTACTTTTTAACCCCTCCCGGTTATACGTGGTGAGGTCTTAGACTAACCCCTCCCCCCCACCCAAAATCACGCGCCGTTTTCGGTTTATAAATCGCGTCAGCGGTCAACTTCAGTTTTCCGTCCGTCCGGTTCGTCCGGTCGGTCCGCTCCGTCCGCTCCGTCCGCTCCGCCCGCTCCGTCCGCTCCGTCTGCTCCGTCCGCTCCGTCCGCTCCGTCCGCTCCGTCCGCTTTTCTGAAACAGAACTAGCACATTTTTGGCTGCATATAAATAATGAGTATCCACGGTGCTTTCAAAGCGTGCTATTGCAATTCTCATACCATTTGCCACGACCTACTTATGCGAATTGGGGTTTTCAACTCTCAAATTATTAAATCAAAAAAAGAGAACGCCTGATGACGATCGACGAAGAGATGAGAGCAGCCTTATCAACGATTGCTCCAAATTTTGATCGCCAGTGCTCTGTTAAGCAGGCTCACATTCCTCATTAAACATATTTTCATATTATATTGATTTTAATAACAAATAAATATTAAATAAACATTGGTTTTTTCTTTGTTGTACCTCTGAAATTTCTTGATTTGGTAGATGTCCCTTGAACACAAAAAGTTTTCGGACCACTGTGCTAGATATGTACCTAAGTCATTAAGAGAAAATGTTGCTACTAGCAATAGGTACTCAATTAGGTCGAAATGACTCGTATCTAGCCATGCGACGACGGACTGCATTGAGTGTAATAGCGGAAGCATTGACTATTAATAGGGTATTCGATTGTTCAATGCCATAGTACGTTTTGGCAGCTAGGATTTTACTACGAAACGCTTTGTGTAGATCACACTCGTTTCAAATATTCATTAGTCTTGTCTTATGCTCAATATGGCGGCGTTCGTGGTATGTCAATATGGCGGTGCACTATAGATAACGCTCTAAACACGCCTATACGGTATCCTGTTCGAAATATAATACAAACGAATTTTTAAATCATGGCTGTTATTTTAATATTATTTACATAAATAATAATAAATACAAACGGAGCTGCCATGGAATTCACCGACCGGAGTCGGGCCCATCATAATACTATTTTTTTACACTTCTGGGGGGTGAGCAGTGGATTCCGGACTTACGAACCGGCTGTGGTAGGTTTAGGACAGCTGTCTTGCCACATGTGAGCGTTCACCTTGCCACCCATTCACTCCCCCTTCGAAGCCATAGAATTTGAGATGCGCAAATCGCAGTTTTAGATATTTTTTCTAAGAAAGAGTTGATTATTTTTCTGGAAAGGACAAGATCTTTAAAGAGGTGAAATAGAGATTTAGCTGGCAGGCCACGAGCGCCAACTTCCACCGTGTGAAGGTGAACAGTGAAGCCGTTCCGGGTTACGGCATTTGCAAGATCATGGTATTTATTTAATTTGTACTCGTGGTCTTTTGGGATATTTGATTCCCATGGAACAGTTAATTCTACGATAAGAGCCACCTTCCGAGATAGAGAGTAAAGAGTTATATCTGGACGGAGGGCTGTGCATCCGAGACTTTCAGGGAATTTATACTGCTTAGAGACCGAATCAACCTCCAGAATCCAATCTGTAGCTTTCTCGATTATTGAGAAAGGTTTTGTAGTTAAATGTTTTTTGCCTTTAGAGCCATCCCGCACAAACTGTATTGGGGGTTTGGAGGATACTGTCAAACCCTTGTTGGCACGAGCCACTGAGAGACTAATTACCTCGCGAATAACAGCGAGAACTTTGTCATGGCGGTAAGTGTACCGTCCCTGATCTAAGGCCACCCTAGAATGTGTCTAGCTGTGCAAGGGGTATTGCTACAGAGGGGACAAGAACTATCCTCGGCAAAGCTCCAACGAGCGAGGTTACTGGGGTCTGGAAGTGTATGCTGAAAGGCATTCAAATAAAATTTCAGCATCTCTGGCTCCAGTCATAGAGCATTACCTTCCAGTGCATTGGAGGCGGAATGCAAAAGTCCCCAATTGTTGTCCAATCATTCTGGCATTGAAGGCCAATAGCATGAGCCATACTCTTGCTGTCGTAATCTCCCCGCAAAAGAGACTTCTTCAAGTCCACGTCGCTCGTGGTTGTACTGCCATACCCCAGACCAGTGCCATTCTGGCTGATTCCAGTAAGGAACTTTTTGTGGAAGTCTAATACGCGGGCTTGTAGATCATTTGAATCACTACGGCCACTTATTACGTGCTTCGATATTGCCGGATCTTTGGAATTGCACAGAATCGAATTTTTGGTTATTCTGGAGTTGGCGTAGAGCAGAGAGGGCAGTTTAAGCGCTAGCCCAAAATTTTGTTTGGACCTGAAGAGAGTCGAGGGGTCAGCTGGTTTGGCTAAGGACAGCCAGGATTTTAAACTAGCTGTCACCAGCGCATCTAGACGGGACAGTTGGGTTTTGGTAAAATCGTAAATAAGACGTATATAAAATGTATGTAAAATCGTAAATAAAATGTATATACAGGTTTTAATACGTAATAATTACGCACTTTATTGTTCAGTAAGACTCTATTTCTCCGTATTATTTCTGTGATGTAATTAGTCTATAAAAAAATGCAATAGATAACACTAATAATTGGTTGTTATTATTGTTGTCATTGTTTATTATTTCATATATATATAATATAATCTATGTATTTGGAATATATATTTGGAATAGGTTTATTTTTTTCCAGTTCTAACACATTTTCCAAAATTAGTAAAATTAGACCATTTTCCATAGTTTTAGTTTTACAATGCAGGTAAATATCCTTATTACAAATGAGCTAAGAACATGCTCGTTTCTCTCTTGCTTACTTGCCGGTTTGAACTTGTTCAAATGCTTAAATTTTTATCTCATAAGTTTCCATAGTTGATGCACCATGGTATGTCACGAACGACCGTCTAGATAATGACCTGGAAATCTCAACAGTGAAAGAATAAATTAAAACTAAAATAGTATCCTACCAAAAGCGAGTTCTACATCATCCAAATCAACTAGCTTCAAAGCTGATGAAAAACCGGGCTTTCCGCAGATCGAAGAGGAGAGCATCCCAAGACTTGCTAGCATAATAATGTGCTAGCGCCCATTATTGTGGATGTGCCATTGGACACATACTATTAATCAAAGGAACATCAGAGATGAAAATGTTCAAGAGCCACAACAATTTGCAAACCACTCCACTTCGTCGGGATATATTATTATAAATATTTCAATTATTTTCTTTATTTCCAGATTTGCCCTGAAGAATAACCTGCCACTGCTAGAATACGTTGCACTGCCGAGATCAGGAGCTTTGAAGACCATCTTCGATAGAGCCGGACCCTACGCCAACGAACAACGAACCCCAACCAGGGCACCCACCATAGTCAACAAAAAACAAGAAAAGGAAGAAAAAAAGGAGCAACTGTCGAATTCGAATAATATTCCAGTAAACGAAAATAATATACCCAAAGGCTTGACCTCTATCATTAACGAACCATCAGAAGCTTCTTATAACAACGTTGAATCAAAGGCTCGATCGGATGAGGCTAACGAAGATACTGAACAAGAAGCGTCGCCTGATGCTGCTGTTAACTCGATCAAAAAAACTGAAGCTGTTACTCAGAACAAGTGTAACGATATGCATAAGAAAGAATCGGTGAAATCTAATTCTAAATTAAAAACCACGAATGCCACGTCGGCAGTAAATGATGTTAGAAAATCCATGATTGACGTATCGAATGATAAAAGTAGAGCGTTTGGAAAGACGTCGCACGAATCATTAGGTATGTTTCTTTTGTACAGTGTTTTAAAGATAGGTTTGTAGAGGTCAGATTTGTAAACGATCTTATTGTTTTACTTCCAGAAACTTCAACGCTCAGACATCGGCCGCACGCGAACAAAGACGAAAAACAGAAAGATTTGTGGCACAACTGCCGATCGAACTTGACCGAAATTCCGAATGATAAAATCCAATGGATTGTGGATGTAACCATAGCTTACCCTGATCAAGATCCGTTAGATTTACCGAGCATAGTAACAGGCAGGCGACCACCGTGCACTACCAATATATTTTACAGAATTTTTCCTAGTAATATTGTAAGTATTTGCCTTCATTAACAATAACTTTGTTAATAACTACTAATTTCTTTGGCATTTCAATTAAACGAAGAAATATTTTTCTCCAATCATTTTTCTTCGATGGCCGCTTTCCTCCGCAGTTCAATATGCGCTGGTCAAACACTAGACTTCAGGCTTTAAGTGGTCTTTGATTTTAGCGGATTTCTTCTAGTGCCATGTCCGTTACTGACAGTTGCCTATTATATCTTTTTAGCGACGATTTTAGCTATTATAAAACGATGTAGTAGATTCCTGAAACCATTTCCATAGATAACGGAGTCAAGACATTCTTGTTTATGCCGGATCTCATCTTCTGGCTATTTTGCCTATAATTACTAGATGCATGTTAGATCGTTACGCACCCCGAGCACACTTGTGGAAAAATGTAAGCACTTGTGCAAGAAATACTTAGGCATGAATGCATGTGCATCATTGCGTGTACGCTCGGGGAACCGCGGTGTGTGCACGGGGAGGGGAGGGTGCAGGCGAGTGCGCCAGATTTCCGCCCATACAAGTGGGGAAGTGAGGCAACCGGTTTCGGCATGAGATTCATTTTGTTAGTACTGTTTGTTGTTCTGTGCTTTCAGGATGACACATCACGAACGCAAGTAATGGAGTTTACGGATCTTTATTGTTCTCGATATTTCTAAGCTCTTGCTCAAACGCTTTAGGTCATCTTCAATCGAGACTCCTAGTACCCTTCGATAGGCCCACATTTCGACGGCTTCAAGTTTTCTTATATTATTGAGAATACGTAGCATCTTAGAAGTCTGATCTTCAGGCAAATAAAATACAAACGGAGCTGCCATGGAATTCACCGATCAAAAATCGGGCGATCATATATAATTATTACACTTCTGGTAGGTGAACGGTGGATTCCGGACTAACGACCGGCTGTGGTAGGTTTAGGACAGCTGTCTTGCCACATGTGAGCGTGCACCTTACCACCCATTCACTCCCCCTTCGAAGCCATAGAATTTGATATGCAGAAATCGCGGTTTTAGATATTTTTTCTAGAAAGGAGTTGATTATTTTCCTGGAGAGACCAAGATCTTTAAAAACGTGAAACAAAGATTTAGCTGGCAGGTCACGAGCGCCTACTTCCACCGCGTGAAGGTGAACAGTGAAGCCGTTCCGGGTGACGGCATTTGCGAGATCATGGTATTTATTTAATTTGTACTCGTGGTCTTTTGGGATATTTGATTCCCATGGAACAGTTAATTCTACGAGAAGGACCATCTTCCGAGATAGAGAGTAAAGAGTTATATCTGTACGCAGGGCTGTGCATCCGAGACTTTCAGGGAATTTATACTGCTTAGAGACCGAATCGACCTCCATAATCCAATCTAAAGCTTTCTCGTTTATTGAGAAAGGTTTTGCAGTGAGAAGTTTTTTGCCTTTAGAGCCAACCCGCACAAACTGTATTGGGGGTTTGGAGGATACTGTGGAACCCTTGTTGGCAAGGCCACCTTGCAGCCAGCTATAATATGTCTAGCTGTGCAAGGGGTGTTGCTACAAAGGGGACATGAACTACCCTCGGCATAGCTCCAACGAGCGAGGTTACTGGGGTCTGGAAGTGTATGCTGAAAGGCATTTAAATAAAATTTCAGCATCTCTGGCGTCCAGTCATACAACATTACTTTCCAGTGCATTGGAGGAGGAATGCAAAAGACTCCAATTGTTGTCCAATCATTCTCGCATTGAAGGCCAATAGCGTGAGCCATACTATTGCTGTCGTAATCTCCCCGCAAGAGAGACTTCTTTAAGTCCACATCGCTCATGGTTGTACTGCCATACCCCAAGACCAGTGCCATTCTGGCTGGAACTTTTTGTGGAAGTCTACGCCGGCTTGTAGATCATTTGACTCACTACGGCCACTTATTACGAGCTTCGATATTGCCTGATCCTTGGAATTGCTTAGAATCGAATTTTTGGTTATTCTGGAGTGGGCGTAGATCAGAGAGGGCAGTTTTAGAGCTAGCCCAAAATTGTGTTTGGACCTGAAGAGAGTCGAGGGGTCAGCTGGTTTGGCTAAGGACAACCAGGATTTTAAACTAGCTGTCACCAGTGCATCCAGACGAGACAGTTGAGTTTTGGTGAAATCGTAAATAAAAAAGGGCCATGACAAATGTGAAGTTGTCATAGATCCAAGCCTTACGAGGGCCAGAAATTAGCAATGCATCTATCTTTTCCAGGCAGCTACTGAAATGTTCTATAACATGATCGCCAGAGAGGTCTTTTCCCTGGCAGGTAATTTTCCTGCCAAGAAATTTGAAGTGGTTATTTGGGTCTATAAGGGAGATAATAGAGCCCTTATAGACCAATTTTGGGTCATAGGACGTAAATTTTGTGTCTATGCGGGCGAGTCCAAGGCAAAAACATTTGGAGGGCTTCACTTTTATACAGCCTAACCAGTTGCAGAACAGCTCCACTTTCTGTAATAGCAGGGAAAGCTGCTTGGGGCTCCTGGTGCTAGAATTAACAACTAGATTGTCAAAATATAAATATAAATAATCAAAATAGAAGCCTAATATTTGAAAGAGTTAGTAATTCGAAAAGATACGTATTAAATTATTCATCGCAATATTCAAATTGTCAGTAAAATGTTAAATAATGAAATGAAATCTACAATATGCATTTTAAACTAAAAATACAGATATAAGACCATATAAAATAATCAGACAAAAAGGCTCTACTTTTTAAAGTAACTTAAATGGGCACAATATTTGAAAAATCATGGACCTCAAATTCGGCCAGATTATAGAAAGGGTGGCCTATCAGCATCTCCTTGATGTTTTTTTTAAATTTTATGTCCTCCAGCTGTTTAAATTTTGTAGGGAGTAGAATATAGAATTTAATGCTAAGGTACAAGTAGGTTTTCTGTACTTTTGCCAGTCGTATTCGGGGTACGCATAAAAGGGAGCTACTGCGGGTATAATGCGAGTGAATGTCTGCATTAATTGCAGTTTCTGTGAGGTGCTGTCTAGCATACATTAAACACTGGTATGTGAACGCCGAACACATAGTCATTACCCTTGCCTTGCTGAAATATTCTTTGCATGAGGACCTAGTCGTTACCTGATACATGCTGCGCAGTGCTCTCTTTTGCAAAAGATAGGTTCTTTTACTGGTTGCAGCATTTCTCCAAAATAGTTGTCCATAAGTCATTAATGAGTTAAAATACGCAAAGTATACTGATTTGGCTGCCGCAAAACCACAAAGACAAGATATGTAAATAAAACGAATGTCAATTTTACATAAAATACGATTCACGAACTGACTTGTTGAAGGCCATGTCACTTCACTGTGTTATTGCACCAGCGCATCGCAACCAGGATGGGGCGAATGCGGGGTTGCCGCCAGTTTTACAACCCTACACTTCGCACTTTGCTACGCACAGCGAGGTTGCCAAACTGAGTAATGGTACCTACGTTAGGGCATACTCTCCTATTTTCAAAGACAACTTATATAAAATAAAATACCCTTCACCTTTCATTACCTATTAATTCATCTACCTAAGCTAGTAAGGCGCAGAATTACCAAACTTTTATTTATTTCATGTTTTTAACACGTTGAACGCCGATGATAAAAAATAGGTATTCCATTCGAGCCGTGACGACCACAGTTGGGCGACAACAAACTCTCCCGTTCGGGCCGCGTCGACCACAGTTGACCGCGAGTCAGAGGAGTTTATAAAACTCTATGGCAAGCCGACGGACAGGAAACTCGTGCTGTATCGTATGAAAAGGGACCCGCACGGCCCTCTAGCCTACCCCATACTAGTTGGTTATTGCAAACTATTCTGATTACAAGAAAAAAAAATTTTTTGCTGGTCAGCAACTTTTACTGAGAGTGGTACTATGTAATTATCTCTTTAAAGATGTTTACAAAGACGATTTTAAATATGAGAACGTTATAAATATTTTAAGAAAACACACCATTATGTAGTATTCAAACCATTTATTAAATTTTAATGATATTATAGTAATAACACTCATGGCTGCAATCAAAAGTTTAACATAAAAAACTATCTTCTAACTGATCTTTATATTATTGTGATCTTTAATATTATTGTGATTATAATGAACTTTAATGAAGCATTCTAAACAAAGAAATGGTTTGTTCGGACAACTTTTACAAAAAGTAGTGACTTTTTTGGTTTTATTTCTAGCCACTAAACGTCCTTGGGTAGCCATGTTCTCCTTGTAGCATTGTTGGCACTGACGTCGGACTTCTTTAGACTTTCCCTCTTTTTTCGCCAGCTCGTGTTTTTCTCGTTTTGGTCTTGGCGGAGGAACTTCAGATAGTATATGTTCAGCCAGTAAACTTTTCATGATTTCCTTTCTGAAGTCAACAATTGGAATACTTTTTTTGGTGACGTTCTTATAGAGAATTAAAGAATTTACAACAGCCACATTCAAAATCAAATCTATCGCGACTTTTTTATACCATTTTACGGTCTTTCGCAGGGGTGTCTGGTATGCTGACATTTGATCAGATAAATCAACAGCACCCTTGGCTTTATTATAATCGAGAATAATTGCCGGCTTTGAGGTCACTTTGTTGTGTTTCATCACTCTTACAAAACGCGTGGAATGTTTCGTAGATAAAACTAGAACATCGCGCTTGTCCCTCCATCTCATAACAGTTATTCCATCAGCGCTCTCTTTGGCTATGAACTGTCCCTTTTTCAACTTGGTAGAAACCACTACTTTGGGAAAATGTTTTCTATTTTTTCTCAAAGTCCCTACAAGATGAGTCTCTTTTTTTAAAAGTTCCCGAGCTAATCCGACACTAGTGTACCAGTTGTCTGTGTAGAGTGTATGCCCTTTGTTCAACAGGTCTTCGCATAATGTCATTACTACATTCGCCGGTGTAGTGTTGACTTCGTCGTTCTGTTTGCCAGCATAAATGCTAATTTTATACGTGTAACCTGGCAATGTGCACAATTTAAACAGTTTTATACCGTACTTATGACGCTTCTGTTTGTTGTATTGGCGAAATATTAAACGTCCTCGAAATGGCACCACACTTTCATCGACACATAAGTCCTCGCCTGGTGTGTAATTCTTCTTAAAATTGTTATTCATGATATTCAACAAGTTTCTTACGCGATGTAGTCGATCCATCCTATTGTCTTCGTCTCTTTGTGAAAAATGGAGCATTTGCAGGAGCAATTCGAACCGGTTACGGGACATTATGGTTCGTGGAAATTGTTGTCCCATGATTTCGTCCCTAGACCAATAATCGGATATTTTTGGTAATTTAACCAAACCCATATACAAAATCAAGCCAAAAAATTTTTTCATCTCAGCAAGGTTAGTTGGCGACCAATTGCGAATGCGTGCAGCCTTCGTGGCTCTTTGCGTATTTGTTATCTTAGCAACTGCAAAAGCATTAGTGGCATCGACAATTTGTTGGAAAACATCTTCCGTCACCAAAAGCGTATAGAAGTCAACTGGAGATTTGTTTGTCATTAACATGCGTAAATTTAACGGCATTCCAGGATATTCTGTAAAAGCAATGACATGCCGTTGATTACCTTTGGGATCTGTCCATGTTGTGGGCGGTGAACATTCCACAAGATCTTGAATGTTACGATTAATTTCAGCATCACTGGTCTCACTATCCGATACGATAACTCGACGCCGTCTTGATGGGCAGGGTTGAATATTATCTTCCTCATCAGAACTTATATGGAGACTTTGGTTGAAGAAATTAATTTCTATAGTATCCATTTGCGTCAAGTCTTCATGGCTTATTTCGAAGTCTTCAAAGTCGATCATGATGATGAAAACTCGTAAAAACAATACTTGTTACCACTACGCGCACGTCTCAAACACACGGCGACGGAAGTCACTACTGATCGGAGCCCAAGCGGGGATGCGAATGCGCGAGTCAGAGGCGCGCGGCGGGTGGGTGACACCGAGACCGCACGGCGCTATGCAACGGATTTTCGGTTTTTCCCCCGCGGAGGCCGCGTCGGACAATGGTGTGCGACGCTCAATAACTAAGTAAAAAGTAATAACACGAAGCCGGGGTAAATAGACCACATATTTTGGTACTAAATCTATATATTTACCACAAAAAATACGTCGATGAAATTTGGCAAAATCTATGTTTGTCAACTGGCTCCATAAGAGTAAAGAGTGTCACCCACCATTGTCCGATACGGCGTTGAACGTGTTAAATCCCCAAATTATAAAAAAAAACCTCGATTTCGCGCCCCATAACATTTTGCACCCTAGGCGCCCGCCTAGGTTGCTAGTATGTATGAGCCGGCCCTGGATGTAGCACCACTTACCTTAACACCACTTTAGGATTTATGTTGTGCTTCCTTAAAAATACTTTAAAGAGTAAAGATTAAGTTGATCCTTGTTAATTTTTAACTCCTTTTTAAACTATGCTAAATCCTCTATCATTGTCTCTATTAGTTGAGATAATTTTGCGAGCAGAACGATGCCATATGCAAAGTGTAGATGGCATCTTCTTAAACAGCTTGGAAGATAGAACACCCTTTGCCTCAATTATATGTCTATTGAAGTTCAAGTTCTTTTTATTTCTATGGATTCCCAGATCATGCGTGGGAAATAGAATTGTGTTTCGGATAGCATCCCGTGTTTTGAAACTGTATTCAGTGCTTCGTTCCGCTATTCAACATGTGTTTGCAGACGAACTGTGTCATTAAAATTTTGACCTTGGTTTCATTTCAGATACCCAAAGATGAAGAAGACATGACGAACTGGCTCTACGAACTCTTCTACCAGAAGGAGAAAATGCTGGAGGAGTTCTACAAAACGGGCTCGTTTCCAAAAGTGTGCCCTGATGGCATAGAGCGGGACAACACACCCAAACTAATCACCCAAGACGCTCTGCGATTCTTCATACTAAACATATTCTTCATATCATCCACGTTCTTACATTACACAATGTTGAAATGTCTGATAACGACCGCAATAACGTATATGTATGTTTGACCAAACGTGCCTACTCTCAAAACTCTTAAACACACAGCCCTCTTAAACAATTTTACACCTAGTCAGTTTTAAAAACTATGCGAGTAGTGTCAACAATTTTCAATATTCCCCTGTTTGAGAACCGCTGTTTTAAATCCTGTCAAAAACCTAATGTGAGAAGCCATGTCAAAAATATCAACAATCAGCTGTCAGTTTCAGAACGGCTATTTTGAATCACGTTGACACTCGCCATGCAGAAAGTGTCAATAACGATCAGCTCTTAAGATTTGTCATTTTGAATCACGTCGACACTCTCGCAGAAGGTTGTTTACCGCCGCACCCACAATCACTAAACACTATGACAATACACTTTCTAATATTTTTTGTATGAAAAACCTCACTTTTCCCTATATACAATGCAACATTTTTCTATCGTCTTATGTTAGCGAAAATGTTCAGTAGTGATTATGAATTAGCTGTGCCTAGGAATATAAGGACATTACAATGTTACGAAAAAGGAAAATTAACTAATTTTGCTCACGAAAATTACTTTAGATCTTAATTTTTCGTTTAAAAGTACAATTATGTATACCCATAGCCTAGACTCATTTTAGAAAACGAAGCCTGGAAAACGATCAAAGTGTTCGAAGTGTGTTTTGAAATCATAGTGACAGCCTTTTTTACTTATGACAAATTTCTTTTTACAAGTTTGAAATCGGAAACTATCACTGTTGTTCAATATCATAAATAAGATAAAAACGGATTTTACCCTGTGAAGTTGGGAGCATCTGACATTTCCATAATGTGTCAACTGCCGGCATGCAGGGTACTCTGCAGTGTTGTTGTGCGGGTAGATGGTATACCGCCGCTGTTACTACACAGATTATAACAGTATGGGGCGGGGAGAGGCAAATTTTGAAATTCCGTCGAGCACACAACGCTTACTTGGCGATGCACTCAGCATTGAGAACATTTGCCAAAAGGGAAACTATCACAATTTTGTATAATGTCGGAACAAGAGACTGTATGCTGTATTCAACACAGCCCCATGAGCAACAACACGAGATCATCAGAAAACCAGGATAAATCCAATAATGCATCTTCTATATCACCGTCTACTACAACAACTACCAATAAGTCACCGATCATCTCTACAATAGCTCCAGAAAAACCTCAAACATCACCACAAGCCATAACTACCAATTTCATAAATGACAGTGTGAAAAACGAACTAAATCCGAAAAAAATAGCTCTGCAATATTGAGTACAAATTTAACAATGACAGCCATTGCTGTGTTAGCGATTAATTGATTTATTTTATTTTATCTGCATCCAAACTTTTCTCTGGTCGTAACGGTCTCCGTTCCATCGGGTTCAGAAGAGGGAGGAAGAGAGAGTGCACCCGTGGTCACGCGCCCACCTGTGCACTATAATATAGCCTGCGCACTTGACTGCTTCCGAACAGTGGACTCTGAGAAGACTAAAGAAGTCACTAGAATCTACAATGCAGTCGCTGTGGCCGAACACGGCTAGAAGGATATATATATTGAGAACATTTTAAGGAGAGGTTCGACGTAGTAGAGTTTGAAACGTTTGTCTCTATTGAAGCTCGGTCTTCTTATTTTTATATTGCTTCTCAGATCATGCGGTGAAAATAGAATTGATCTTTAGATAGTATACCGGACTGCTGAAACTGCACCCAGTGGTTCGTTCCGTTATCCAACATGTGTTTGCAGATCGCCGATCTTTCACACTAAATGTTTTAACAGCCTTAATATCGTCGCTTGATAATTATAACTTGATAACTCGAAAATTGGCATTTTTGAAGTTGTAAAAATGGAAGTATGCCAGAAGATGTAAAAATATCAACTCTATATTCATTCAAAACCAGATAACTGAAATTCCCCACCCAGAGTTAACAGTGGTTGAAAATCAGCTCCAGCAGTCTACTAAAAATTGATATGTAGACTTATCTAGCTAAAAGTTTGCAGCACTGTCTGCTATCGCAGCGCAAAAACTCAATATCTCCACTTGTCTAGTTTTAGGTTAGTATTTAGGTCCACTTATTAGTTTCCACAAATCAAAAATGGTGGACGAGTTGAAACTTCAGTTGAAAATACATTAAAACGCGTTTATCTCAGAACTACTAAATTCGAGTTATCGAGTTATAATTGTAAGGCGACGATATGTTCTCTATCAATAGGGTCACTAAGGGCACAGTATACCGAGAGAGCAGTAGACGTACTCTCGATCGACAGGGTATTGCGGGGATGGGATGCGAGGGAAGTGAGCAGAGGGTTACGTATCGACAAACGCCTTTGGTTAGCAATACACGCATGCGAAGGTTGGCAAAATTCTCAAACGTTTGAACATTTGCATTGGCGCAGTACATGTGGCGGTCATATGCGAGCCCTTGGACTCGTGACATAGCTCGCTTTATTTTCAGTTATTTTCTAAGGGACGCTACTGTCTGATATACCGTGCTATGGGTCGATATGTCTAACTAAGCCAACCCACAGCTGCCCTTTACAGGTATCGGAGACCGACATAGTTTGAGTCGGTTTGAAGACCGTTGTTATGTTGAATTTGTTCAGCATCTCACTTATTCCATCCATTATACCCTTGACGTTTGGTTAAAATTGTCATGATTCGCTCGGTTTTTGGTTCAGTCAAGTGCCCAAAGTGCCTACGTCTAAACAAAGTCCGTTTTGTCTTATTTACAATATTTTTAGAAAGTGTCTTAGTTAATTTGCCGCACAGAACTCTTGAATCGTTTATGCCCACTTCGAATGTCGTTTCCCTCGTCGGGTTCATGTTTCTAATTGTGAAACTAGGCTACAACTACTTTTAATACATAATAAGTAGCAACTGTCACAGGGTTTTTTAATTTGATGGCATTGCTTAGTTTTTAACTTTCATTCCGGTATCAAAGCGGAGGCTACAAGGATAGGTTTTTTAAAGGCTTTTTATTGCTGCTTGCAGAAATCCATGTTAGTTTTAGATATTTTTAAGTTTTTTCTAATATGATGTCGGGCAATAACATACATAGGTTCCGCAATAACATACATAGGTTCAAAGCTATGAAGGATACAAGCCCTACAAATCGAGCATCATAATTCGGGGTTAGAGAGCCATTGTTATTCTTGTTGTACAGGATAAACAATATGTTATTATCCGACCTCCTATGTTTGTTTTATGTAACAGTAGTTGTTTATTTACAACTATTTGAAAACCACAAAAATATGTGTTGTAAAAATGAAAAATACCCAGCTGAGCAAATCGAACATGTCTTCTAAGCGTTTGAACAATGTGCACACAATGTATTTCTACAGTGGTAGCAGAAACTCGTGGGAAAAAAGATACATTTTCATCAGAATATGCAAGGATTATGATGGAAAAGTTTCTGCCGCCATTCTAGAACACTAAATAAGAAAAAAATATGTACCTACCTTTATTGTTTACATCTTTTGGTCCAAATCGGATCGATCCAGAGATTTGTATTTCAATATTACAGTGTATTCTACCATGAAGTTATACACGCTATATGTGTTGACCAACATATGTGCCATTGCCTATGTCTCTCTCTCTTTCCCATACATCAATAATGTCGACTCGCTTCCACCTAAGCGTTGTGGCCCAAGATTGGCCAGCAGAATATGACATTGATGGAGAGGCATAGATAAGTAAGAAACTAAGAAATCTCTGGATCGTTGAGGTTATAGAATCCAAATAAGAAAATTCTGCTGCTTTAAGCTGGCCCTAAAAGTCGCTTAGCAATTCACGCCTGTTTTCAAGGCTTTGTAATATAATTTTATGTTTCGTATTTTTGAGCGCGCGCGATGGTCGATTATGTATCATCGTTATAAATTTGATAGTTCGAGTTCGACCAGAGTCTTGCCACTTCAAAAAATCGGACATTGAAGCTCTTTTCCTGCGTTTGTTAGGAAATTTAGCCTGAATCGCGTGGACGGTTTATTCTTTAATACGAGTACATATCGTTGTTATACTGGATAAAGTGACCAAGTCCTAATAGGTGTGAGAATCAATATGTGGAGTTCGCTCCCGTATGGTTACTATTATAGCTTATATTTAAAATCTAAATCTTCTTTCCTGTTTATAACATCTAGCGTGTCACTGAACACTGCGTCGCTGAACAAACCGCTGAATTTTGCAGTTATGAGAGTCTCTTTTCCGCTCACTATGTTTTTCACTCGCGCGCAATCGCCATATAAATATGTGCCATCGTAAGTCGGCTGGCAGTGTATACTTGACCGCAGCGCGGAGCCCACGCTTGACACCGTCGTGAATTTGTCGTTTTTTAACTCGCTCTCTGGGAGCCCTGGAAATGGTGGCAGATGAGGTCCTAAGCTGTCCTGATAGTGTCTAATGTCCAATGGTGATCTTGCAACCGCCGATGATCTTCGCCTTTGGCTGCTGTTTCGCTCCATCTCCGCATTTGCGATGTCGGGGCTGACGTTTGGCACTCGCACTCAATCGCCATATAAATATGTGCCATCGTAAGCAGGCTGCCAATGTATACTTGACCGCAGCGCGGAGCCCACGCTTGACGCCGTCGTGAATTTGTCTTTTTTAACTAGCTCCCTGTGAGCCCTGGAAATGATGCCAGATGAGGTCCTAAGTTGTCCTGATAGTGTCTAATGTCCAATGGCGATCTTGCCGCCGCCGATGATCTTCGCCTTTGGCTGCTGGGTGTGTCGTGCTGTCCCGCTCTTTCGTAGAGCGCTGTTTGGCCCCATCTCCGCATTTGCGATGTACGGGCTGACGTTTGGCACTCGCGCTCAATCGTCATATAAATATGTGCCATCGTAAGCCGGCTGCCAGTGTATACTTGACCGCAGCGCGGAGCCCACGCTTGACGCCGTCGTGAATTTGTCGTTTTTTAACTAGCTCCCTGTGAGCCCTGGAAATGATGCCAGATGAGGTCCTAAGTTGTCCTGATAGTGTCTAATGTCCAATGGCGATCTTGCCGCCGCCGATGATCCTCGCCTTTAGCTACTGGGTGTGTCGTGCTGTTCCGCTCTTTCGTAGAGCGCTGTTTCGCTCCATCTCCACATTTGCGATGTCGGAGCTGAAGTTTGGCCGACCAGCTGTATCTGCATTCCAGCGTCTTGCTCAGCAAACCGTGAATTGGAAGTGCTTCCGTGGAGGCTTTCATCACAAATCGAAGCAGTGCTAGCCTTGTGTGTGTGTGAATGGTTACTGGTATTGAGCTGCTTATAGACGCTTTTTTATAAAACCATTCTTGTCTTGTTTTATTTCATAGTTTGTTGCAACGATGGGTCGCTACAGTCCAATTAACAGTTAAACTATTTTTTTTTATGATAAATCAGGTGAAGGTGTTTGTTAACAGGATAATTTGACAAAGTGAATTAAATGAAAGAAACATCATATACAAAACCAAAATAATTTTATTAGCCATTCCATTTTATATTCAATTACATTCCATTTTGCAAACAGCATATTAAGTATTTCCCTTCAGCCATCATTTGAGTATAAATTGTAACTCAATCTTCTTTATAGACTTCTATGTATTCTATGCCCAATTTCTGAACGCAGCATCAATGATACAATCCAATCTTTCTCAAGGAACAATGGGCGAAGTCGAGTAAATATAAAATCACAGTTCGGGGAAACATGGTCAAGTCTGCACGGCCACGTTTGCCAGAAGTAATCATAAGTGTCTATGAACATCGGCAAAATGAGATTTTTCGCTGAAGTAGATGGAGATGATTTTCATGACTTGAGCATTTTCTTTTATAGCATAGGATTTTTAAGGTGTTTGATCATATTAGGTTGATTTAGCAAGGATTTGGACTTGTTCACTCTTTTCAGTATACCAACGATATTTTAATTGTTATTTGTTATGTTAGATTTAGTTTTATTAGCAGCTGTGAATATCAGTGCATTTTGTTTGCTATTTAGCTACTTTTAGTAAATATGCCAAAACATTAATTTTTTACCATTTTTTGCTTCTTATAGACGCTTATTTTTTGTATATTTTTAATAGCAGTGATTTGTGAAAATACAACGAGGAGGTTGAGGTGATTTTAATTCTTTTGGCAGCTGCCACCCCTCCATTTTATATTTTTTTAAATGGTGTAGTTAAAAACTAACCATGCTTTTTCGGGTTAACTGGGTCTGGGGTTCGGTGCGAGGTTCATGTTCCTGTACAAATATAACATTGAACAAATAAATAAAAGCCTCATTTTTGTCATATCTAGTTGCATGCTGGTCTCATTCACATGTCACAAGTCACAAATAGTCTCTAAGTAGGTTACATAAATAAGGTTTATTACGAAAAGCTTGAGATTGTTATCGATTGGATAAAGGCGAAGCCTGCAAATTGTTGCTAGTTTAAATGAAACGCTATTTCGTCAAAGCGATCGATTGATTTCTCTTTTTGTTACAATTTTTTTTTGTCTCTGCCTCTAAGTCATAGATAATTGTACGAAACGCAAGTCTCGCAATCACCACTTTCGATTTGTCATTGATCACTTTTTAAATTATGTGGGTATCTAAATGTTTAAGGTACTTTTACTAATGTTTAAAAATTAGCTTGTTTGTGTGCCTTTAATAATGTAAAATAATACAATAATATTGTAGATGAAAATGTGTGCGTTGGAACGCAGTGTTTTTGTAAAAATAAAATGGTTTTCCAGTATTTTTGAGTCTTATTTATTACAAGCTTTTATTTACCTTGCAATGTATGTTACTTAGTGGGCTCGATTGCGTTTCTTCGTGAACTAAAATCAGAAATTGGTCCGAGTGAAGGGCAATACGCTAGAGCGGAGTGTGAGATGACCGGTTGTCACTTTTTCGCATTAAAACTGCCCACCAAGGTCAAATCTTACACCGCACGAAATATGCTCGAATTTATTCCGACGAGTATAATGGTTCGGCAGGCAGTATTTATCGACAATCGTTCATTTTATATTCCGCTCATATTGCTCTGTCTCGTTCGCTTGGACTAATTTTAGTTTTAGTTCACTAAGAAACGCAATCGGGCCCAGTACGTACTTTTGTTTAGGTCAAATCTTGCAAGCTGAATTAGAACCACTTCATCTAATCCTATGAAGTTGACATTTTACATGTTCGTTCAGTTCCGATGACAATGCATTTTTATGGAGAGCATGACTGGATTCTACTCCCAGGATCGGCTCCCGATGAGTATACTCTTCCACGGTCAACAGCATACACACAATTTTGTATCTGCATTCAATTATGACAGCCTGTTCTAAATGTCAGCATGACATGGCTGCTGCACCCAGGGTTAGCTCCCGATGAGGGGACTCCTCAACGGTCAACAGCGCAGAAACAAAATTTTGTATACACATTCAATTATGATTCTAAGTTTCACCGCGACAGGGCTGCTGCACCCAGGATTGGCTTCCAACGAGGGGACTTCTCAACAGTCGCATTCAATTATGATAGCCCATTCTAAATTTCACCGCGATAGCGCTGCTGCACTCTCCTCAGGGGACTCCTCAAAGGTCAACAGCACTGTCACGAAATCCTGTATAGCATTTTGATTAAGACACAAACATGAAATTGTGTATAGCATTCAATTATTATAGCCCACTCTAAGTTCCACTATGACATGGCTGCTACATCCAGGGTTAGCTCGGGATAGAGCATTTTAAAAAGCTTGTTTTAAAAAATGTGTTTTAACTATTATTTTCTTTTCCGCATTGTGTTTTCAGCGATATCGTGATTTTATTGAAAAGTGACGACACTTCATTGTCAGGTAAAGAATTAGTCAGGAAAATACGAAAGTTTTAGTGTACAATAATAAATATACAATATTAAAAATAAAATTTATACCAATTGTATTTTTGTCTGGCAAGGTGATTTTTCAGACCTAAAATATGCAATGTTTTTGGCTAAATGATAATATTCAGGAGGCCTCTGAGATCTGAAGACAACATAGGTTAATGGCCCTGAACCTTGCTGTGGCATACCAAAAAGCCTTGCAAACCTAATGCTCAAACAAATATGTTTAGAACAATCTGTCAACCACTGGATCAACACGCCAGGGTTGAATAAATCCAAACGCTAATTAAGGCTTATGACCCTAAGACGGCCCGTGAGGCCTTATCGCTAAATAGGAACAATCTATGCATACTGGTGAGGGCGCTCACGGGGCATTGTGGTCCTAACAAACACATGTACAACCTCAAGCTCCAAGACAAAAAATGTGCAGGTTCTGCCAAGGGGCAGAGGAAACTCCCCTGCACTTCATGTGCGAGTGTGGCCCGCTGATTCGTAAAAGATACACCCACTTGGGTGGTCATTACCTCCAACCTGAGGAGGTAAAACAATCTGGCGCCAAAAGCCTGTTGCGGTTCTTAAATGATACAAGGCTTAGCGCAGAACTATGATAGGTGGTGAAGACATGTTCTCATAAAGACCTTAGAAAAGCACCACACAACAAATAAAAACGGTAGTAGCTGAGGCTTACGCTTGATTACGAGGGGGGGTGAGGGGATGCCCGTCCTGATTACGTAACCAACTTTGGTCACCGCATTGCAATTTTTTTGGTCTAAACCTGCACGAAAATAACGCCGAAGTTACTCCCCCTCCCCTCCCTGCACATGCTCCTCTGCGATTCAGTCGCCTGGGCCCCTTTCTGGAAGCGCTGCGGTCTGAAGATTGGGATTTGTAAAATAAACCAGACTTTGAAATTTTGTAATACAAGTACATTTTTAAAAGCATTCTAAAATGTTTTTTCCAATTACTGTCTTCAAACACTAGAAAAGCTGGGTTCACGATTCTTAACATTTTCCACAAATTCGGTTGATTATGTAATCTTGGGGGGGGGGAGGGGGTCAGGCTGCTGAATACGTCTGTTGACATGGGGGAGGGGGGGTGGAGGTCCAAAAACCCAAAAACGTGATTACGTAATATTATAGGTTTATTGCTTTTTAAACATTTTCATTTTCAAATAGGATAGAAAACGAATTTACCGCGTGAAATTTGTAGGACCCGACGTTTCGGTGACGTTGCAGCCGCCGTTGTCTAGGGTAGACTGAAGAGCTGTCAGTCCGTTGTTTTGCGGGTAGGCCGCAAACCGCTGCCGCCACTGCGTAGGTTATAACGGTGGTGGGGGCCGGGCTCGGAGCGCGGGAATTTTTAAAATCCGTCTTGCACACAACACTCACTGTATCCTGTTTTACGTCTTTGCGTTCGGCGTTCGGCAGCGGGAACATTTTAAGAAGAGGGTTCCACGTAGAAGAGAGTTTGTAGCCGTCATCTCTATTGAAGTTCAGAGTTCTTCTTATTTCAATGGCTTCCCGGATCATGCGAGGAAAGTAGAATTGTTCCTTGGATAGAACAATGGGATTTTGAAACTGCATCCAGTGGTTACTTCTGCTATCCAATATATGTTCGCAGATCGCCGATTTTTCTCGCTGAACGTTTTTAACAGCTTTGATGTGTTCTGTCAGTCGCGTGGCTATGGGCCGTTTCGTTTGTCCAACGTAGGCTAGACCGCAGCTGCATTCGACTTTATACACATCCGGGGTTTGCAGTGGTATTACATCCTTTACAGGCCTCAAAAATCGAGCTATATTTTGGGTCGGTTTGAAGATCATTTTTATATCGAATCTGTTTAGCATCTTACTTATTCGATCAGTCACGCCCTTGACGTATGGTAAGAATGCTCTTGATCTGCTCGGTTTTTGAGTTTCGTCCGTATTAGATCGTGTGCGTGTCTCGTGATATTTTCCGTATCCATTTTTCCTAAGGACATCATTGACATGTTCCATCTCCTTCGGAAAATGCTCGGTGTCGCATAGATCGCGTGCTCGATTCACGAGCGACGTTTGCACTGAACGTAGATGGTAGGGATGATGGTGTGAGCTTGCATGCAAATATCTGTCCGTATGTGTGGGCTTCCGATATACCGTATGTCCGAGAGTATTGTCACTTCTCCTCGTCACTTTGACATCCAAAAATGGTAAGGAGCCGTCCTTCTCTACTTCATAGGTGAAACTTCATAGGTGAAACCCGCAAAACAACGGACTGACAGCTCTTCAGTCTACCCTAGACAACGGCGGCTGCAACGTCACCGAAACGTCGGGTCCTACAAATTTCACGCGGTAAATTCGTTTTCTATCCTATTTATAATATTTTCATTTTCTGCTGAATTTTAATGTTGGATACATTTTATACGAGCTGAGCTGCCTTTATAAGTGATTTTAATAATAGTTTTATCTTATTTGTACCGCAAAACATGTTTTTCTATTAGAGTTAGCTGTAAGATATTGCTTGAACGCATTAAGCTCGCTGATTTAGTTTCAACAAATAAAGCGTTTGGTATAGAAAAAAAACCTGAATAAATATCCATATTCTTTAATCAAACAAATACAAAAAAATAGTAAGTATAATCAAAGTGAAGATTTTATTTATTTATTAGTTTATTTATTAGATAACTTAAATAGTACCAAATTAACAATTAAATCTTAATTGTGGATTCAAAAGTCCATTCCAGGTGGTAGGGGTTCATGAGCTGGATCGAAAATCATCGAAGATTCAACTGCCTGTTGTGGAGCCAGTTCAGGAGGTGGTGCCACATAGTCCTGGAAAATCAAAATGATTATATTATTAAAGTGTCGTGTCACAGTGTAGTAATTCGATCTCCACAGCATGGCTGATATGAAGTAATGGTAGTAATTAGTATATCATTGTTGCGCAGACCAAACCTGCTGTGACAAATTAAAAATTTGTTGTTTGTGTTAAATGTACACATAGCAGATTTTATCTGGCCCAGTGCTGATAGCAGATTTGGTTGTTGTGCTGTGGCATGATTTTGGCCCATCAGAAAATAGCAGAAATGCGCCAGTCGACACATGGCAGTTTTTCCTATCATTCTGTATCCAAAAGTTGTTTTCTCAAAAAAGTAGACATAGGTTTGGTCGGCGCAACGACGATATAGAAGAAAGAATATTTAGAAGAATATAAGTAAAGCCTCGATCCAGATAGAAAACTTATTTTGAGAGTCTGTGGTTCATTGGATGAAGTGTAATGTCACAGCGTCAAGTTGTAGGTCTTCTGATATAAAACTATAAAACTATACAATATTAATTATACGTCTATAAGTTGTGAGATGGTTATGTGCACCCTTCGGGTTAATAGTGTTTAACCGGTGACATTTATGGTGGGTCCCATGGTTTAGAATAAAAATTATGAAACTGCTGAAAAGCCTTTATTAGATTTTAGTCAATAGGTAGTCAGAAAAGATTGTGGAAATGGCAATAGAAATATTTTTTTATTGCTTAAGGTGATATAGTTGTAGGTCTGTTTTCGCAGGAATAGAAAAACCAATAAAAGGGGTGATAGTTTAAAAATATGGAAAACTATCAGCGGAACAAAAACACAAATTTTTCGTTTCAAAATAATGATACTTCTCTTGAAGCGTTCATGCTAGCATAATAATGTGCTAGCAATGATTGTGGATGTGCCATTGGCAAAGAGGAGAGCGCCCCAAGACTTAATAGCATAATAATGTGCTAGTACCTATGGTTGTGGATGTGCCATTGGACACATACCATTCAAGTCCAGTCAAGTTAATCAAAGGAACAACAGAGATGAAAATGTTCAACAGCCACTCAATTGCTGAATGTCATACTTAGAAGACAGATGGCATAAATAAACAGAAGAAAAAAAAACGTGAAGCGTTTGCAACCCTGTTTGCAAAAAGACATATCAGGCGAGGAAAAAATGGGCGATAAATATTTGGATTTTTAGATGCATTCAAAATAAGCAGAATAAAAAAGTCGGTCTATTCAGTCGTTCCATAGGTCGTATTCTAGAGTTACCAAAAATTGATACTATGGTATGGTACGTTGAGCAATTAATTTTATGTGATTTTAATAAAGGATAAGGAAAGCGATGATCAAGTAAATGATCAATGATGTTGAATCGATCCGTTTGATTTTGCATGCGAGAGTGAGCGATTTTGCGAGTGAGAGAGAGAGCGATTGGAAAATGCACTTGAAAAGGCTTCCATACTATAGTTTTGTCAGAGTAAGCGATAGGTCGTTTTATTGCGATTAGGTTGGGAAGGTATTACGAATATTCGGAAAAGTATTACGAATATTCTTCTGTGGGCAAAAACTAAGGTGAATTTTATTATAAAATGAAAAATCTTTATTTATTCAACCAAATCTATTTCATCCCCTTCAAAGTAATCCCCTCCCGATATAATGCACTTATGCCAACGTTTTTTTTAATCCTCCATGCATGCCAAATAGTCACCTTCCGGTATGACTTCCAGAATATGCAGCGATTCATGTTGAATCTCTTCAATCAGTCAAAAAAATGTTCTCGGAGTGGTTTTTTGAGTTTGGAGAATAGCCAGAAGTCACACGGAGCCAAAGCAGGCAAATACGGTGGTTGTGGAACGATATGCGTTGAGTTTTTGGCAAAATGGTCTCGAAGATCGAGTGCAGTGTGAGATGGCGCATTATCCTGGTGCAAAAACCAAGAGTAGTCTTTCGACAAATCGAGCCTTTTTTTGCGAATATCTTCACGCAAACGACGCATAACACTCAAAAAATATTCCTCGTTGACAGTTTGGCCGGGTGGAAGGAATTCATAATGCACCACACCATGATAATCGAAGAAAACTGTCAACATGAATTTGATTTTTGATCGATTTTGGCGTGATCTTCTCAGTTTTCCTTCACCTTTGGCGCGATATTCGCTCGATTGATCGGTTGTTTCCGGGTTGTAAGCATAGATCCAAGTGTCATCTCCCGCAATCATGCATTTCATCTCGTTGGACAATTGTCAGAAAGCTATCGTCAGAAAGCTATTGTTGGACTATCGTCAGAAAGCTATCGTCGGACTATCGTAAGAAAGCTATCATCGGACTATCGTTAGAATGCTTCTCGAACTATCGACAGAAAGTGTCGTTTTATACACTTCAACGCGATGCTGTTTATCCAAAAAATGTAGCGTATTTAGAACCAATTGAGATTTGACGAGCCAAAACATCATCTGACAAATCTGAGGGCCAAAACATCTTTCAAAATGGTTTTCACTAAGTGAGAAGAGCGAGGTCTCTAACGGTCGATCGACGATTTTCGAGCGCTAATTCTTCGATTCGATCGAAGCGTCGCTCGTCGGTCGACGTCGACGGTCGTCCGGGGCGTTCCGAGTCATCGACGCGTTCTCCGCCTTCTTCGAAGTCTTCGTATCGCTTATGAACATTTTTCTGCGACACGGTCGAATCGCCGAAGGCCTTCTGCGACATTCTGAACGATTCCGCATTCGAAATTTTATTCCGCAAACGAAATTTAACGGGACTTTCTCGCTCGGCAAATTCAGACATCGTTCAGAAGACGCAAGCGTAACTACGTAACGAACGATGACATCGACGTGAAATTCGGCGCAGACGTCGGTAGTAGTAGTAGGTACCGACCGAAATAAAAGAGTCGCCCGAATCGGTCAGCCCGCAAAGTTTAAATAAAAAATTGAGCTTAGTTTTGGGCCACAATAAAAGAAGGGGTATCGCACTCACGCGGGGGGCGTCGGGCGCGGCGGCGGGCGCGGGCAGGTGGCGCTGCAGGCGCTGGGCGGCGTCGGCGGGCAGGCGGGCCGCGTCGGGCGGCCGCGCGGCCAGGCCGGCCAGCGCGGGGCTGGCGGCCAGCGCGGCCCGCAGCGCCTCGCCCGGCAGCGAGGCGAGCGCGGCCAGCGAGGCGGGCGCCAGCCGCTCGCAGCAGCGCACCCAGCCCTCCCACGCCACCCGGTTCCTCCACACCTGCAAAACCATTGCGCTCACTTTTCCGTTGCGACGTTCCCTTTCCAATTACGCGACCGCTCCCGACTAATTTACTCGCTGACCGTTTCCGCCGTACCGTTCTCTACAATTTTAAACGCCGGATCCTCGCTCGCCTTCGAACCGCTCTCGGCGACGGAACGTCGAGCGACACGATGACGGGGTCCGGCGGGCCGTCGAGAGCCCCTCCGTCGCTCGCTACCCGCGCCGAGCCAAGATTTTAACCTTCGCTTCGATCGGGAAATGCGGAGGAGTGGAATTTAAGCAAACGAGCGAGCTCTCGACGAATATTTTTACGGCGATACCGCACGGAAAAATATTCAAATATTGTCAGTACACTGTATGCGACGATACTTACAGTATTAGCGACGGTGTAACGATACGTGGCAATCTGCCTTCCTCAAAATAACCCCATATGCGTAATTTTAGCATATTACTATGTGCGTAACTAATTATTTCCTAAGCAAATGAAACATGTTAAAAACTCACAATCTAAAATGTATCTTAAGAAATGCACGAAAAATAAAAAATTGCAGATGAACCGAATTACCAACTTTAAAAATTCAAACTCTTTAAAAAAGACAAACGAAAAAATATATCAAAAGCAGATTTCAAAAAAAGGCAAAAATTAAAACTAGAAAATTTTTACTTTTGAAATTGTCTCTCAACAAAAGTACATATCCTGACAAAAAATCAATCAAAACTAGTAGACATGTTAAAATCGAGGATTTTTTGTTTTCTATTTAAAAAGACCTTAATCTTATCTCTGACCTAGATTAATTTATAATGGTATGTACTACAACAGAGTATTAATACTGAAAATAAGGTAATAAAAAAAATAATTGAAACTCATCAAATATCTTTAGTATAAACTTCACATCTTCCGATGGATAACAAAGACCAGCCTTTTCTTTTGGGTTTATTAATAAATGACATTTTAATTTAAAAATTGATAAATAAGCAGGACAATACTCTGATTGAATCTTTTATTAATAATAATAATAAAAATAATAACAAAAACTCTTGATTTGCATCAAATTTCAACAAAGAGACGAGCTTATTAGCAGCTGAAAATATCCAACAGCGCATAATAGAGTTACTTAAATACAAGAATGCCCAGAAGAAAGAAGTTTGGAAAGGGGAGGCGAATAAGAAAATAGTATTTTTTAACCGCTGGAATTCTAATACCAGCCAATCGGTGGTTTTTCCGTTGCGAATGGTCAATTACCGTATTTATGCAATTAAATAATTATATGCGACAAAAGTCGCCTTCATTGAATAAGCCACCATTCTACATTAAAATGCGTGCACTAACACCTCCTACAAAGAAATTTTTGAGGGTTGAAAACATGCCCTCATTAATTTCATTCTCATGACTAGCTTTCTAAGGGTTAACCGAGGTTTAAAGGATTCTGCAGATGGTGAATCCCTTATATTAAGCAAGAGACCATTCCAAAATCGAGCAGCATGAAAGGCAAAAGAATAAGCAAAAAAGTCCATCCTGTGAGAAGGAATTTTCAAAAGTTGCGGTCCTAAACGAAGTGTAAGCCGTGGGAGGATAATGTTTCGAAGAGGTCTAGAAGATAGGGCGGTAAAGACTATAGGAGAAAACGAAAAAGAAACTAAAATAGGACAAGAAATTTGGAACCCTATAATCTTCAATCACGATTGTGAACTCTATTTATTGCAAAGTCTCTTGTTCTAAATCAAGAAAATTCATGTAAAGTAAAATAGCGAGCTTTTAAACTGTGCTGACTTCAGAGTTTCACTTCGCAACTAGGAGTCAATTAAAATAATTTACTTACCTCTTTATTAATCAGCCTTTGGAGCACATTCAGAATGAACCCAGATAGTTTAGGATATAGTGTTAGTACTTGTAATACTGTTCTCATCAATAAAACTGGAATTTCCGGTTGCTGCATCAGATCTTGTATGACCATTGCTAATACCTAAAATGAAATGATGCATCAGTAAATCAATCAATAATGTAATTTTGTATGTATCTTCACTGCATTTAAAATAAAGCAGATAGAGTTGCAGCATTTAAATCACGACAACCTTCAAACAATATCAATACGCAACCAACGGAGATGACAACTGGCACAATTTCTACCGCTAGATGGCGCAGCGGGTGATTGACTCATAAAGGTTTAAAGTGAGCAAGCACCGTGCGAATAAGCATTCCTATAAAGATCGGCCTGTAGAATTCAATAATAAAATCAATTGACAGTGTTACCAGCAGCGCCGGATTAACCCATGTAAAGGCCCTTAACCCCTAGAGCCCCGATTGGCCGATATCGGCCAAAATACGATTCAGCGTGACGGCCCCGTTTTAATTTTATTTTAATTTAATTTGTTTTATTTTATTATGTCAATATGTTTTATTTTAATTATGGGTACAGTGGTTTAGCAGTAAATAATGTTTTGGTGAGCCAGTGTCATAGATCATTTTTTTTACTAATTTTAACTAAAAATTTTTGGGACATCAACTTGTCAATCGGCTGAGGGGCCGAGGCCTGAAGGGTTAAACCCTCGAAATCTCGGGCCATCTTTGCACTTTTCAGGGCCCGCTTGGCCTTGGGCTGTCAAACCATCTGATGATGATATAGTGTAGAATAGACATGTATATAGTATAAACAAAACACATTCGCCGTTAAACATTTCTATCAATGCTTAAGTCTCGTAGCAAAGACAATATATACAAAATATGATCGCATAGGCTGCGCTGCCAGCCAATAATTCACAACAACTGTCAATAATTTACAACAAATAGGCTGGCAGCGGCCAATTATTCACAATAACTGTCAATAATTCACAACAAATATACTAGTCGAATCTAAAAGTATATTAAACATTTTCTCCTTAAAATTTCAATTCAATGATTTGTTTCTATGTATGAGAAACAAAAAAAATATATTATAATGAACCCTTGTCGCGGCACCTCGAGAAGGCGTAAGGCTCATATACTTGGCCTATTCGATAACCCGGCTTTGGTTACCAGATTCCCAAGTTTACTCACCAAATTAGCTGTTTTTTATAGTTTGATGACAGTCTGCATTGTATGTTTTGATATGTATGAATTTCGGTGGTTTTTATAGAATTTCTAAGATTATGTTATATATTTTTTTATTGAAATTGGCAAATATTGAATTATATTTTATCTGTAAGCTACCCAAATGTGCGAATGCTCGCACGGTACAACGCTCACTTACAAAAGATTTTGCGCACACATTTTCGTGGAGCCAAGCTCGGAACCTGCATGTTAATATTAATATAAGCCAGAGGCGGATGCCAGAGTTAAAAATGCAAATAGTAGTAAATTATATTTAAATCATAGAATTGCAAGAAATCCCCAGAAAAAGTATTGCAAGTTCCAAAAACACTGCAAGACACAACTTCAATGTGACCAGACAGAATTTCGAATTATTACTAAAGCAATACTCGGCTAAAATGTATTGCTTACAATACTAGTTATATCGTATAATGAAAATGTTCTTCAGCAACAGTAAATTTCTCCATAACTGGAAAACAGCAATCGTAACACTGATTTATAAAAAAGGTGATAAAAATATCAACCAACAAGCTTAACTAGCATTGCTTGCAAAACGATGAGAACAATTATTGCTAATGATATTATATTAGGTTATTCTTGGATCAAGAAATGTTGAACAATTGACGAGCAACATGGATTCACGCAGCAACGCTCGACTGTGACAAATCTTTTAACATGCATGTTGTTTTGGAGTGTTGGCAAACATTTCTCCAATATTTAAAATAAATAAAAAACATCGCGATTGCCTATTTTGAAATTGCACAATTCTCATAATTGACAGTGTGCGAATCGTTTCACACTGACGTGAATCTGTTTATAGTATAGAGGAAAACGAGTTTGGGTCTAACTCTACGTCTGTGGTAACAGACCAACTGTCAAAATTTCACGGTTGGAATGGCTTGAACTCGGCGATTTGTCGGTTTTTTTGTGAAAATGCCTGGTTGACGGAGTTTTTTTAATGTAGACAAATCGTCTAATTTTGTTAAGCAATTTTCTTCCATTTGGGGTTATTTTCCGACGCGGATCCGTCACGATATTTTCGGATTTTCCTTTCATTGCTTCAGCTTCTGGCACCTCTGTTTTGCTGCTAATGTGATGTTTAATGACCCTTATGTAATTACATAAGGATATTACCTGATAAATTATACCCTGATGCCACGAGAATATCTGCCTCCATCAATAATCCGCATTTTGTTGTTCGGATGCCGGATTGTGACAGCAGAAGCTGCTCGGCTGCCGTCATAACGGATTGAAGACCGCGCCTTAAGGGCGAAATTATATAACATTCTTCAGAAACGTGTTTTTTTTTTTTTTGTATATTTGTTAAAAGATTTTCTGTTGGGCCAAACTCAGTGACATACAACTTAAGTCCACGACCTGAAGTAATTCTTGCTTAGTGTGCAGTTGATATTAGTTTTTTTTGTTTGAGTAAAGTTTCCGTTTTTCACTACAAAAAATGGTCCATCAGAATTTAGTTTTGTTTATTTTGTTTTAGTGCCGTGTTTTTAGTTAACCCAATAGGGTTATATCATTATAAATTATAAGCAAAAAAATATTTGTTTACGTTTTATTAAATTTGTATGTTGTAATCTATCTTTTTCTGATATGTGCTATATTATGTCCTTGCTTTGTTAATCTTGACGGTACATCTCAGTGGTTTAGGTGACTGTAACATTGTTTTACAAGATACATAATAATATGTAAGGATATGTTAAATAAATATTTATAAAGAAAACTAACTTACTTCTTGCGTGTAAGCCTGCTTTTCACCAAAACACAGAGAGGTTGCCTTAATGATGTACTTCAGCTCTGCTTTTGACTGATCGATTAAATGTAATGCGACAAGCAGCTCACTTGGAGAAACTGAAAGAAAAATAGGCAGTGTAACTCCTACCCTTAAATATGCGTCTCAAAATTACCATTTTGTCATTAAAAAGAGTACTTCTTAGGGATGGACATCGAAGGAAAAACATTGATACCAACACCGTATCGCAAACATCGATGGTCGAAAAATGTCATTAGCAAATCATCGATATTTAGATCATCTAAACATCGATATTTTTTTTTAAAAAGCATTGTTCGTTAGCCTCATTTTGCTGACCGTCCCTAGAAGTTTTCTTCTAATAAAATAAATAATAGGGATAACACCGTTATGTTATGTATAATTCAGCATACATAGGTGTTAAAAATAAAACAAAAAAAAAGAATTAAATCCAAATTAAAAATAGAAAATGACAGTGTTTAATCAATTCATTTCAAAATTTGTAGTTTAAAGTGTTAAGAAATATCAACTTCGATAACAGATTCATCATTCATATGAAGCAAACGAAAACATAATGTATAGATGAGAAATATCGACGGAGGAACATCGATGGTGCCAAAACATCAATAAGGCACCGTCGATGAAGAAAACATTGAACATCGATCTCTAACCATTGATGTTTTAGATATATCGGACATCGATGTCCATCGTATAAGGTGTGTGAATATGACTCCGTCTTTTCGCAATAGTTGTCGTTAGTAGCACTGCTTACGAGTATTATAAAATGACAATTCTTGCATTCGATAGTACTTGATGTCAGTTGTCAAACGCAGTATGTGACGTTTGGATGAAGTATAAATAAATATTAAGTATTTTCAATTCCTTAAAAATGACGAATTTCATTCCATACATTATCGTTTGCATGTGAAAATTTACAGTGAGCATGCTCCATCGAATCAAACTTGCAAAGAATGGTTTAGACAATTTAAAAATGATGATTTTTGAATTTAGTATAAAGAGCATGGAAAACCACCTAAAAATTTTTAAGATGCTGAATTGAAAACATTATTGGCTCAAGATGCTGGTCAAACACAATCAGAAATTGCTGTAGCATTAACCCTTGGAGTAAATGGGTATTTTCATGGATGCATCTGTCTCTTTTGCAGGATTTTCGGCGACATCGACCTTAAAGTACTATAACTACGAAACTACTACACCAATCATAAAAAGAACAACTGCACAATGATTGCATTGAAATTTCGAATATAGAATATTGAAATATCATTTTGTAAAACAATTAGATAATTATGAATAAATATGAGAACGTCAAAGAAGTGAAAAAAACGCGGAACCAGATCTGGTCGTATCATACTCAACAGATAATTGTTTCAGAACCAGATTTGGTCGTATCATACTCAAGGGGTTAAATGTTAATAGATCAGCTGTTGCAAAACGTTTAAAAACAATGGGAATGGTTCAAAAAGCTAGTAACTGGGTTTCACATTAATTAAAACAAAGAGACATCAAACGTCGAAAAAACATTTGTGAAATGCTGCTTCAAAGACAAAAAAGAAAAGGTTTTATGAGGTGAAACCTGGTGAAGCAGGTCCATTACAACCAAAGCGAGATGTTCATTGCAATAAGGTTTATGCTCTGTATCTGGTAGGATCAGAAAGGTGTAGTATATTATGAACTGCTGGAATCAGGTAAAACGATCAATGGCGATGTATACAAGAATGGATGACAACAAACGCAGAGTACATGCTAGTGGGTTAAAGACAATGGAATTTGGTAATAAAAAACAACAACCAATGCCTACATGCCACCTGCAATGCATGCGAATACCTGTCATTATGTATATATGCCGAATCTATCATTACAAAGGTGTTGTTTAAAAAATGCAGTGTCAAGAAATCGCCCTTGTCTCTCGCAAATAAGTTAAACATTTACAAAACGACGTAAAACGTGGATCTTGCAAGAAGTTGCGGATGATCTTAATTTCCTGGATTCAACACTTTGAACCCTTTTAAAAATAAGAGTCAGTTATTGAAGAAGTACCATTTATTCAGAGATACATTCCAAGATTTTAAGTAATGATGATGATGTTATAGAAATATGTATATCTACATGAAAAATACCTGGTAAGGGATAGTATTCATCAATATTCGTCTGCAAACCGAGTAATTTGTTGAAAACTTCACGCATTACTATGGGGTTGAGTTTGATTAATTTAGGTAATGCCTCTAATATCTGAAAATAAAATACAATTTTAATTATAATACTGTCTAGATGTGAGATTTTAAATGCCACCTAATATTGATGTCTGGCATTTAATTGTTTCACCATAAAAAATAAAAAAATCTCGTAATTTTGCAATAAAATATTGCAGTCTTTTTTTCCAAAGAACCTGATATAGTCGCCTACTTATGCTAAAAGTAAACTTGCTAAAATGCAAGCAGATTAAATCATAAAAAAATCATTTAGTAAAATAAGATAACGTTAAAACCCTAACTTAAGATTTTCCTCGTCATCCATTATTCTTGTACATGTTTTTTTTTGTTTTGAGCCCATTACTATATCCCAGAATATAGGGGATATTATATCACAAAGGGAATTGGCAGTGTGCCAATCCAAATTGTTTATTTAAAATAGTTTGCATAATAAGGGTAAAACAGGAAACTACTAACCTCTTCTTTTGTGAGACCATTGAGGACAGGAATTAAAAATCGAACATCAGACACTCTAGTTGAGTACAATTCCCTTATACGTGAAACTAACTCTGGTCCAGGCGGTGCTAAAATATACAACATAATATAGATAACCAATAGAACGAGATATAAAGAGTGTCTCAACAAGAGCGCCGGATTTAAATTTGCCGCCTTTTTTTTAATACGAGTTGTACGGTGTTTTTTTTTGACAGTTGTTACGTACAGATAACGCGATTTAAGAATATGGAGAGCGTTTAATTATTGTATTAAAATTATTGTACGAAAATGGATGTAATTGATGTGGAGGGCATGTTTTTCTAACAAGACGGTACGATTATAAATAGGATAGAAAACGAATTTACCGCGTGAAATTTGTAGGACTCGACGTTTCGGTGACGTTGCAGCCGCCGTTGTCTAGGGTAGACTGAAGAGCTGTCAGTCCGTTGTTTTGCGGGTAGGCCGCAAACCGCTGCCGCCACTGCGTAGGTTATAACGGTGGTGGGGGGCCGGGCTCGGAGCGCGGGAATTTTTAAAATCCGTCTTGCACACAACACTCACTGTATCCTGTTTTACGTCTTTGCGTTCGGCGTTCGGCGGCGGGAACATTTTAAGAAGAGGGTTCCACGTAGAAGAGAGTTTGTAGCCGTCATCGCTATTGAAGTTCGGAGTTCTGCTTATTTCAATGGCTTCCCGGATCATGCGAGGAAAGTAGAATTGTTCCTTGGATAGAACAATGGGATTTCTCTCTCTCTTGGAAAAACTCTCTTCTACGTGGAACCCTCTTCTTAAAATGTTCCCGCCGCTGAACGCCGAACGCAAAGACGTAAAACAGGATACAGTGAGTGTTGTGTGCAAGACGGATTTTAAAATTCCCGCGCTCCGAGCCCGGCCCCCCACCACAGTTATAACCTACGCAGTGGCGGCAGCGGTTTGCGGCCTACCCGCAAAACAACGGACTGACAGCTCTTCAGTCTACCCTAGACAACGGCGGCTGCAACGTCACCGAAACGTCGGGTCCTACAAATTTCACGCGGTAAATTCGTTTTCTATCCTATTTATAATGTCAAACAACCGCGATAGTCTTCGATTTTATAAGACGGTACGACCTGCCACACAGCACGTGAAACAATGGTGTTACTGCAGACTAAGTTTCCAGGCCGTGTAATTTCTCGATTTGGTGATCAACATTGGCCACCAAGACCGTACGATCTAACACCGATGGACTTTTTTCTTTGCGGCTATGTGAAGGAAAAGGTGTATGCGAATAAGCCTGAAACAGTTAAACATCTTAACCCCTAGAGCCCCAATTGGCCGATATGGGCCACAACACGATTCAGCGTGACGGCCCCGTTTTAATTTTATTTTAATTTAATTTGTTTTATTTTGTTGCTTTATTATGTTAATGTTTTATTTTAATTATGGGTACAGTGTTTTGGCAGTAATTAATGTTTTGGTGAGACAGAGTTATAATTCAATTTTTTTACTAAATTTTACTAATTTTTTTTGGGTCATCAACTTGTCAATCGGCTGGGGGGCTGAGGCCTGAAGGGTTAAAGAGGAAATACGGCACGTTATTGGTGAAATACAGCCACATTTATGCGAAAACGTTATTCAAAATTTCAACAAAAGAATAACCCTGTGCCAGAGGTTTCGTGGTGGTCATTTGCCTGATGTATTTTGCGTTTAATCGGAACTATTTTTCTTTATGTTGAAATAAAAATGTTTGCTTGGTTCAAAAATAAATAAGTTTTTCTATAAATTAAATCCGGCGCTCTTGTTGGGACAGCCTGTATAACAATGTTCAAAAAGTATCCAACATTTGGTCAGCAAAAATACATCTGATTGCCAGTGAGTGACACTTTCAGCAGGCGTAAAAAAATATGCATACGCGTGTCCCTACACATCTCCATGCACTGAAGCACGCTTCCCGTGTTTCATTTGTTTACGAGAAAAGAAAAGAATTGGATGCTTTTTCAACAGACTACTTATAACATACTGGACTGATATGTAAATCTGACTCGCACTTAGCAGCGAATTAATATTTACCCTTTTCAGTGAGAATATGCACGATCCTTGTAATGAGAGTTTCCGACCCCTTTGGACACTCTTCTATGAGCTTCAAAAATATGGGCGACACGTTCGCGGTCTGATTGTGCCAGTTGTCTCCGATAGTGCCAAAGGCAGCTGTTCTTATCGGCGTTTCGAGAGCTCTTAAAACGCATCGCTTGGCATCTGCGCCTATGTTGGCATATTGCTGCGCCAGCTCCATTACCATCTCTGCAAAAAAAATAGCAAAGTACCGCAAAGAATGTTGATATTATTAAAACAAGTTATATCGATCGGTTGTATAAGTCTATGTTGTCATGTGCCTCCAAAATCGTTGTAAACAACAATGATAAAGCGACAGTAACACTCGAAGACTACCGCGGTTGTTTTATAAATAAGGTAAAACGAATTTCTTGCATGAATTTTGTAGCAATCAACATTTCGGTGATGATACACAACCGCCGTTGTCCAGGGTAGACTGGACTACCTTACTGGGCTGACTCTACCCTGGAAAACGGTGGCTGTAATATCGCTGAAACGTCGGGTGCTACAAATTTCATGCGTTAAATTCGTTTTATCTTATTTATAAGATAGTAACACTGTCGCTTTATCGTCCTACATTATCATGTCGAACTACTTCTTTACAACGATTTTGGAAGCGCACGACAACCGAGCCAGAACACAACTTCACTTTGTAGGAATGAGAAAATTGTTTTTTGTCTGTATCATTTGGGACATAATTGTTTAACCTTTCGGAAGCCAGTCAATCCTAGCTAAATTTTCTAAGCCATCAAAAATTTGTTTGTACAAGGTGTGTGCAAGCATACTACTATATACTGATGGCTTATTCAACGGTAGGCTTTATTGACAGGCTTTTACCGCAGGGAAGGGAGACAGAGAGCCGATAATTGCATAAATACAAATATAATACTGATATTACGAAAAACGCCGATCGGCGGGCGTGGCCACCCAGGGGTTAATAAATGAAAACTTTCAAAAAAACCTTTTTGCAAACTAAATTTCATGTATTTGGTGTGATGTTTAAAAGGTATTTATTTACAATTTTAAAATAAATAGAGTACATGACAAATTTGGTTTTGTAACAAACATCTTTCAAACATTACTTGACGTCTGGTAAGAGGTCGTTTTAGTCATTGATATATGATCTCCTAGATAGGTCTTTCGCGCTCGAAAATGACCCCTTCAAAATTACTACTGAAAGCCGGCCAGTAGTAGTTTGATCGCAGTTCGCTGGCAGACAGCCGACCGTTTCCGGTGTGAGAGCTGCCGCGAAGCATATTGACGCGCTATTCTCTCGCATACTGTTCAATTTCTTGCTCTCTCCGTCACATCCTTTACGAGCAAAGGGTATGGAGCCAACTTATTTGTATCTGAGGGCACATCTAGCTAATATATTGATGATTTTAGTATTAGATTCTACAGATACAAAAAATGTATGAAAAGTTTTATTTAAATTAGTCAGTTGCAATCTGAGGTATAATGTAGGGTAAAATATATCTTCAATTTACAGTCTGCTGCCTCTTTGTAAACGAAATGTAATGCAATTAGAGTTAGATTCTCTATTTCTGGTGAACCATTTTGTCAAGATATACTCGGAGCATGTCAGAATCACACAATCACAGAGAATCATTATTATTCATTGATACAGGACAGACAAAAATGGGCTTCTTTCGTCACCAATTCATCAAGTTTCATAGATCTACAGAATTCAAATTTAAATTCCTTTATTAAATCTATAAAATTACGCATATTTTAATTGCAAAGCCATCCTAACTAGGCCTCGCCTGTACTAAGGTAGGCTTAATGTAAAGGAATGTAGGGTGGTTTGCGTAACTTGCGGTATTTTTTCTTTCTATACATAGCACGTAATAAATAATTATAATACATTAAATTTAAGAAGATAAGTATGTATTTAATTATTTATTTATTTATTTAGTAACACATCTAGTAAACAATTAATGTCATATTTTTAAGTAACATGTTAGCAAGAAATTGATGCGACATTATTTTCAATGTTTGACAGTCGCCTAACTAGGCCTAGGCCTGTTCTAAGGCAGACTTTTAATGACTAGATATTAAGTGTGCACTGTCAACTTAAACTATATGTTAGTGCATATATAATAGTATGTAATATGAAATTTGAGTATATTCAAATATATACACATACATATATAAATACACATACTTTATAGATAAGTATTAAATAATACTATATAGATTTCAAAAATCGTGCTCTATTTTAGTATATATGTTATTAGTGTCTCTGTTTCTTCTCGACCCATAGTCAAAAGTGACTTAGGGTGCCCATAGACGGGCAGTTTGGAGCGGTCGTGGTCGACAGCTTCAAGCTGTCGCGTTTGGGCAATCTGCAGTTTCAATACAAAATTGTTGTTCACGATATACAGATTTTTGGGATTAAGTGCTGTCTGTTTGTTGTTATTCAGGTTTCTTTGTGATGTGTTGAATGTAGATGATAATCCTTATGATCATAATAGTAGAGTACGATTACCTTAGCGTATATGTGACGAATGTCTAGACTTTAGATTCCTTGTACAAGCTCCAAGAAGGATATCAGAATAAGTAGGTAGTAAAAGATTTCAACATAATTTATAGGTATATTTGTTGATTTTTTATTATTATTTTTTTAATTTATTTATTTGCATAATTCAAGTTACAATTTACAAAAAGAAAATCCTTATCCTAACACAAAAACATTTTATAATAAGTGTACATATTATACCTAGCTTAGAAAGGAAATTCATCTTTTGACATATCGGTTTACCATCTCACTAGGTATGAACCTGTGTTGAGGTGGTACTAACATCGGTAACTTATTTTGAAACGAGAGGGCCAAGTCTTATCTAATACGTGAATACAATTTAAAAATTAAAGCTAAAATTAAAAAAACATCAATAAAATTAAACAAACTAAATTAAAATGTATGACAATCTACTAAGTTATATAAAATAATATTTTTTTTTTATATATTAGATACAAACACATTTGTATTTCAATACAAATCATTTTACAATTAAGGTCTTATACTAATAAAAAGTAAATAAAATTGTCCATTAAAAAAACGCTACACATGTATCTATTCAATAAGTTATCAAACCAAATCAATAACAACATGATATTACCTTAATAACTACTGAGAAGAAAATGAGATTTCTAAAGTATCAATGTGTCCCTCAGTTGCAATAGCCTCTTCATAAAAACTGGGCATGTGCTGTCCCCCCTCAGTTTAGGAGCACTTAACCTTTCGAAGCCATCATTCCTTCGCAAAATTTTCGAAGCCCTCAAAAATTTCTTTGTAGAAGGTGTGTGCAAGCATACTAATATATACCGGTGGCTTATTCAATGGCAGGCTTTAACGACAGGCTTTTACCGCAGTGGATGAAGAAATAGAGCCGATAATTGCATAAATGCAGATATAATACGGATAATACGAAAAATGCCGATCGGCGTGTGCTGCCACCCAGGGGTTAAACGGGAGAGATACACTGACCCACCATTAATCTCTCTCCCTTCATCGTGAATAAAGTGAAAGGGAAAGCATATTCCATAGAATAAAGTGAAAGGGAAAGCACTTATTAAAGCAATAGACTATGGGAATAATAAGCAGGGTATTGGCACGGTAGTTTAAAGTATCCGCCCCTATCTCCACTGCAATTTTAAGTTTTTCTAGAGATAATGACACAGCACCTTGAGCACCAAATTGGAATTAAATCATTTATAAAAAATCGGAGCCGAGTTCGAGCTACTTGGAGTCAGAGATCAAGTAAATAAGGAGTAAATAAGGCGTTTTATCTAGGTTACCTGGCATATGCTGATGTTATTGATATCATTTCACGCTCTCCACAAGCCTTCCAAGCAAAACTTTTTAGCACTGGACAGAGCGGAAAATTGTATGGTCCTGAAGATAAATCAGGAGAAATCCGAATACTCGTTGGCTCAAGTTGAAAGAGCGAACTCAGCTCTAGCTATTACTGTTGGTTCCTATACCTTTGAATCTCTTAAGAAATTCATATACCTCCGCTCATTACCAGCGACAACATTTAATGACTGCAAATAGGAGATACTTTGAATTCATCTCAATAAAATAAAATACAAACGGAGCTGCCATGGAATTCACCGACTAGAGTCAGGCCCATCATAATAAACCAATTGTATACTTCTGGGAAGTGAGCGGTGGACTCAGGACTAACGACTGGCTGTGGTAAGTTTAGGACAGCTGTCTTGCCACATGTGAGCATTCACCTTACTACCCATTCACCCCCCCTTCGAAGCCATAAAATTTGAGAATGCGGAAATCGCAGTTTTGGATACATTTTCTAGGAAGGTGTTGATTATTTTCCTGGAGACCAAGATCTTTGAAGATGTGAAAGATAGATTTGGCTGGCAGGCCACGATCGCCAAATTGCGGTTTTAGATAATTTTCCTAGGAAGGAGTTGATTATTTTATTGGAGAGACCGCGATCTTTAAAAATGTGAAACAGAAATTTAGCTGGCAGGCCACAAGCGCCAACTTCCACCGCGTGAAGGTGAACAGTGAAGCCGTTCCAGGTGATGGCATTTGCGAGATCATGGTATTTATTAACCCCTAGAGCACCGATTGGCCGATATCGGCCAAAACACAATTCAGCGTGACGACCCCGTTTTAATTTTATTTTAATTTAATTTGTTTTATTTTATTATGTTTTATTATGTTAAATGTTTTATTTTAATTATGGATACAGTGGTTTGGCAGTAATTAATATTTTGGTGAAACAGTGTCATATTTCAATTTTTTTTACAAATTTTTACTAAAATTTTTTGGGACATCAACTTGTTAATCGGCTGAGGGGCCGAGGCCTGAAGGGTTAAGTTTGTACTTGAGGTCTTTTGGGATATTTGATTCCCATGGAACAGTTAATTCTACTATAATTTGGAAGATAGCCCGGAATCTCGGAAGATAGCCCATCTTCCGAGATAGACAGTAAATATTATATCTGGACAGAGGGCTGTGCATCCAAGACTTTCAGGTAATTTATACTGCTTAGAGAGCGAATCAACCTCCAGAATCCAATCTAAAGCTTTTTTGATTATTGAGAAAGGTTTTGTAGTGGAATGTTTTTTTGCCTTTAGAGCCAACCCGCACAAACTGTATTGGGGGTTCCGAGGGTACTGTCAGACCCTAAATCCTATCTGCTATCCCGGAGGACGAAGGCAAATATCTTACGAGACACTCATTAGACCAGTCATAACTACACTGGAAAACCAAAACCCAGGATAGGGTGAATTAAAAAAGATTCTTGCCAAATACATGACTCTCGAGTTGTAGAACTAATGATGATGATGTCTATCTAGATAAGCTATTTAAAGCGGTTAAGAAAAGACTATTTTCTCTGGTAAAGTGGTAACTGGTATCTCCAATGTGACAACAGGCCAGAGTAATCATCATTATCTAATTTAGCACCTTTCGACTTAATGTGGCTGAAATACACGAAAGTCTATTTTGATTTAATAACTATTGAATAGACTATAACAAATCTTAAAAACAGGTCATCGGAAGATTAATTAAGTGACAATTTTATTCTCCTTTTATATTTGTAAATGTGATTAAAAACACCATTCGTAAAAATTAGTGGCTTTGAAAAAAGCCTTTTTATTTGAAGCTCTGCCATTGCTGAATTGATGTTTTGGTCCAAATCCATAATTAATTTATCGGCTGATTCTGATATGCTAATCTTCCAAATTTCACTTTTGCACTTTCTTGTATGTACCACTATATAACGTCGTTGCGCCTACAAAAACTACTATGTTTTTGTTATTTTAAAGCAGGGGTCGACAAATAATTTCAAGTGGGGTCCAGATACTGTTGAAATTTTTTACCGAGGTCCAGAAAAACAAAGTCACAATACCTACTAGTTTCAAATTTTTATTTTGACTCGTTTATGTACCTAATTATATAAATTTAATTTATTATAAAACACAATAAGTATGTATTCTTAAAAATTCATAGTTACCACACATACATACCATCACCCTTGTCTCGCAGAGAGGTAGGCAGAGAGGACTACAACTTCCCACAATCCATACATACATCTCTAGCTTAAACCACATCCATACATCGCTTCATTCGTAAACATTAATGTGAGAAATTACATTTGCGCTCTTGAGGCAGTTTTTTATAGTTTGGTTCACGCGGGGAACAGGCAGTGTCTTCAAGGTGGGCGTCCGTTATTCTCGAACGATATTAGTTCTTCGAAAATTTCATTTTTGAGAAAGATGATTCACATACATATGTGGAGCAAAACATAGTAACCAGGTTGATACCTGTTTTTTTGCAATTTTCATACTTTTCACAAACACATTTACATTTGATCATTAAATTGCATAGATAGGTGGTAAGTTATTTAACAATACTTGAACCGCCTGTTGCCAATCAAGGCTTTAAAGGAATGATAAGAAAACTTATCTTTTTAATTTAATCCACCGTGACTGCTAATTAACTACAGGGTGCGGCAGCTAACTTTGTAGAAAAGTGGGGTTGGTCTCATTTAAAAGGGGACGAGGGGAGGTCCTAAAGTTTCGTTTGCCACCTCTTCAGTATTATTTTTTTTTATTTGTTGAGTGGGGCTTTTCTAAGGTCTTTATGAGCCTTGTAACACTGTGACCATTGCTGATCTATTGTGTTCGCCACCTACTATGTTCTGCGCTAAGCCTCGTGTCATTTAAGAACCGCAACAGGCTTTTGGCGCCAGATTGTTTTACCTCCTCAGGTTGGAGGTAATGACCATCCAAGTGGGTGTATCTTTTACGCATCAGCGGGCCACACTCGCACCTGAGGTGCAGGGGAGTTTCCTATGTCTCTTGGCAGAACCTGCACATTTTTGTGTCTCGGAGCTTGAGGTTGAACATGTGTTTGTTCAGGCAACAATGCCCCGTGAGCGCCCTCACCAGTATGCGTAGATTGTTTCTATTTAGCAATAAGGCCTCACGGGCCGTCTCACGGTCGTAAGCCTTAATTAGCGCTTTGGAATGATTCAACCCTGGCGTGTTGTTCCAGTGGTTGACGGATTGTTCTAGACATATTTGTTTGAGCATTAGATTTGCAAGGATTTTTGGTACGCTCCCTTTGCTCCCGTCTTAGCAAGTTCATCCACCTCTTCAATAGCCGCCATGCAGTGGATTTTATTGCTTGTCAAGAAGCATGTGAAGCGCTCATTGAAAAACGTGCCTCACGACACATTCGTGTTTTTCAGGATGAGGCTCACTTCCACATTTCTGGTTGTGTTAACAAACAAAATATGCGTTATTGGAGTGATAGCAATCCACGTGAACTTCATCAGAAGTCACTTCATTGTAAACGTGTGACTGTGTGGTGTACGATTTCGAGAGTGGGGATAATTGGACCTTCTTTTTTAAGAAAACGAATGCACTGTTACGGTGACTTCAGCTCGCTACAGCGAAATGATTCCGGATTTTTTTCTCCCAAACCTTGAACAACTGGACCTAAGGGATGTGTGGTTCCAGCAGGATGGAGCCACGGCACACACTGCACGACATTCAATGGATCTTTTGAGGGAACACTTCCCTGTCTGCCCCATCTCCTTGAGAGGTGACCATCCGTGGCCTGCTCGGTCACCTGACTTGGTTCCTTGTGATTTTTTATGGTGATACCTCAAATCACTTGTGTGAAAAGTTTTGAGATTCACTATTTGTTAAGTTTCTTCAAACATATGTTTTTTTTACTGTTTTTAAAATTTTCAGTTAATGTCAGGGGTATGTCAGGAAAATGTGGTTTTTGAAACAAAAATTTTCACAAATTTTCCGGTTTTTAAATATAAATAAACTTAACAAGAAATGTTTTGACACTTTTCATAATGTATGAAATATTTAGCAATTTGCATAAACAAAAAAATCAAACAAAGAGTAGACAATGCTACTTATACCTTAGCATTAAATTCTACAATTTACTCCCTACCACTATCAAACAACTGAAAGATAAACAATTTAAAAAAATATATTAAGAAGATGCTGATAGGCCGCCCTTTCTAAAATCTGACCAAATTCGAGGGCCATGACTTTGCAAATATTGTACCAATTTGAATGATAATTATATATGTACTTTTAGTATTTAAATGTAAGATTTAGCTTTAGTTTGATTATTTAACAATTTACTTACTACTTTGGATATTACTATGTACAGTTTTTAGTATGTATATATTCGATTTATTGACTATTTCAAATGTTAAGCTACTGCTTTGATTATTCAACTTTTTAACTGACTATTTTAATTATTGTGTGTTTAGTAGGTAGCCATTAGAAATATTGACTATTTTATTAAATAAGCCTTTAATTTGTTTTGTAATAAGATTCTACGACGAATAACTTTTAGTAGGTTCCAAAGTTTCTTAGATACTTTATATATTTTTTTAAATAATATATGTATGTTAAGTAAAGATTAAAGTGGTAATGACACTTACTACTTAAAACACAAATATTTTGACACGTCCAAGAGCGGTTTTTGGCCGCCAATTGGACACGACGTAAATGTAATGTAAATGTAATGATACGAAATATATAAAAAACATACCCTCTTTTGCTGGCAGGAGAGTTAGATAGAGATTTAGGCATATCTTGTAAAGTTCGTCATTCCAAGGAACGCTGCGCGATCGTCCTTCGGCTTGCATGAACAGATCAGCAGGCGGCTCAGGCATACCCAAATATCCCAAATATCGGGTGGCATGTTTCTCAATCGCTCGCTTAGTGGATTCCGTTTCAGTCTTTTGGTAGATACGTAAAATACTCGCGAGCGCCGTCTCTCTGATAAGCATGCTGTCGTTAGCTGAAATATCAATAATATACATGAAATGCAAAATATTTATGACCGTCATAAAACTAAGTTTTAAGATATCAGATATAAGATAATTTTTCAGAAAATATTCAGTGGGTATTTTTAATATTGTGGAAAATCGGGTCAACTTAAAAATTCATTTTTAAAATCACAAAAAAGTGGTATCATACAGATATGATACCTATAAAAGGTAGGTATCTATAAAATATATTAAACATTTTTGCAAATTTTAAGCTATTGCATAGCTTTTATCGCGGGCCTAGGCCAGCACGGCGACCGAATGAAGAAATTTCTTAACGAAAATTAATGATTTTAAACTGATAATTACGTCTAAACGAGTACTGCTTACGATTCGAAAAAAATATATGTTAAACAAGAACATTTTCCTAATATTCTCAGCCTTGAATATTTTAGATTTTGTTTATATTACATAGTGTAATTAATTTGTGAAATTAGGTCTACCCGAACACAAAAACGACTACTACGCAAATACTGTCTGGCGTATTATTATGAAACCTGCACCATTTTAAAGATAATTTAATTATCTATCTTTTTATCTACGATTTTTTTCGAATAATCCGTTTTTTTGCTTTATCGAATAAAAAATTCGTGCGCGACATTTAAATTATTCCGAATCATTTGCTTCCGCAGCCGCAAATGATTCGGAATAATTTCAACGTTTTCCGATAGAGCGCAGTTATCTGATATCAGAAAAAAAAATATAATAATAATTATAGTTGCATAAGTTGTTAAAAATGCTATGCAATAGCTTTACCACGGCAGACCCCGAGTGCCACACGTATTTTTTTTATTTAAAAATAATATGAAATATAGTTAAAATAGGCAAAAATTTTATTAGGCAAAAGTATGTTTTTCTTTCCTAATTTCCTGTGGTGATATTCCAATTTTAATTTAATGTTTAATGCTTGAAGTATATCTCGATCATACAGTATTTTTAATTTTATTACAAATATTCGAGACTGCGGGTACACATATGTACCCCCAATTAGTAACACAGGACTAAAAATAGTTTTTGCTATTTGAAACGGTGAATATTTGTACCGCTCAGTCCCGATAAGTATTCTCTTGTCAGAACACGCTTGGGAGACATCGCATAACCTCATTTTTTGATCATTTGCCCTAGGTTTTGCAAGTATTTGTGCAAAAAAAATGTGTGTTATGTATTAAAAACTGTACATAAGCAACATTTGTATCCACTTTGTGTTTGGTAAGTGTGTTTTTGTTTTTTTATTTAGTGATCAATAATATTTTAATGGGTGGATGCAGAACCCTGGTATGTATAATGTACCATCCGTCTTATGCAGTGGTGCGTTTGTGTACCAATAGTTCAGTATGTAGAAAGATATTTTGTGTAGAAGATGTGCCGAGAGAAAGATACGGACACGTACAAAAACATATTGTCAAGAATGCGACACTCCTCTTTGTAAAAACTGTTTTACGCTTTACCACACTTAATATGTGAAATATACATGTTTTTTCCAAATAATTGTTTGGTGTTTTTATGAGAATACCGTACCTCATACAAGGACTAGTGGTACCTATGTTTACCACTGTTTCTCTGGGGTAGGTAAATTACTCACTGTTACCCACACCAGACAAAAAAAAAATCTTTTTCGTAAAAACAAGTTGTTCTCACTTTACAAACAAGAAAAAAAGTAAAAATAATTAGGGCTACTCTGCATGAAAGAAAAACTGTCTTGAAAGTGTTAAACGTTGTGACCGACACGATTTCTCGGTACTTAGGATACCTAGAAATCGATTTGGTTGCATGTTTGTAGAAACTAAAATTATAAAAGAAAAACATTAAGTCACTTGAACGATGACATTTAATTAGTAAAAGGCAGATAACAATAAAGGAAAGATGAATTTTAAAGAACTCTAGAAGTGAAATTTAAATTTACAACTATAATATTCGATTAAAAACTTTGAAAACAATTAAAACTTTGGAAATTAATATTTAACACATTTCAAAAACTCTGGAATCTAGCTCAGAACAATGGGACTTTTCTCAAAGGCCGGCTGATCATGAAGGGTCAACAGTCAGACGAGTGGTAGGTAGAAAACAGCAGTAGGGTAAGTACATTAAAATTTCAGGGATAGAATGTTCTGGAAAGTGGATTCAAACTTCCCGCCTTCAGCTCGATGGTCGCGGCGACGTCACGTGGCGGTGACTCGTACGATTTAAGCCGTAATCGTATCGTACGGTACGGCGACGAATAGCGGCGCTGGCGATCGACCAACCCGGCTCGGGATGATCTTCAGGAAAGCTGGAATGGGTGTATTCTTCGATTTCTGGTATTCTTCAGCTGTACCCTTGTACCCCGACCGGAACGGTTGAATTCGGAAGTACTCTTCAAACGGCTGGAACGATTGACGTAGGCAAGGCTCCCAGAGGTTTGCCCCAGTGGAAGTTTCGAGAAATATAATGTCTAACACAACAGAGAATGAAGCAGCTAAAGTTGCAAAAGTGCGAGCGTTCAAAAATAAGCCATCACCTTTGCCATTAGTAATATTGTTGTACTTACTAGTATGTGTCAGAATTGGTATAACGAATCTTGAATTCTTCGGTGGTCTCTTTGCGACCATTTCCTCGAGTAAACTCAGACTATGCACTGCTTTTGATTCTTCCCCGGCGATGTGTTTCAAATACTCGACCGCATCGTCCGTCAGCAAAGGCGCTTCCAGGTAAATTCTTCTTAGCAGACTTTCCCTCGCCATATCTTGATTAGGATCGATGTTCTCAGATATGTTCGTAATTAAAGCGCAGAGCAGGTTGTTGTAGTTGGTATCGGCGCGCTCTTGCGGTTTCAAAGGCGACAGAGTGAGAGGCTGCCTGTTGAATCCTTGCAGATAGCTGTATTCTTCATAAAGCCACGACAACCCGATGTCGAATCGAGAGACAACGTCGGAAATGATGTATTCTAATACGATTTCGCGTGTCTGCGTATTATACGTAGAAGCGAGGGTAACGAGCAGTTTCATACGGTAATGTCCGGCGCCGCCGATGAACGACTCGCGATCGCATTTTAAAATACGCTCGACAGCGCTCAACATCATTTTTTCCTTCGTTGATTTGGGAACAGATTTCGTAATCTCTTGCAATTTTAGAAGTTTAACCCGCTGCTTTAGTTTGGGGACGGTCGGGGTGGGCGGCGGCACCGGCTTTGGAACACCCTCCAAGTTCTTCATCTCTTCCTTGCGAGTCTCTTCCATCAGCTTCGATACGGCCGACCCCATCTGTTTATTGACTTTTTCCGTTGTGTTTGCGAGCTTGGCGATTGCGTTTTTAAGCGTCGTTTCGTCGTCGTCTTTTAAAAGAGGTATCTTCATACTCTTGTCGTCGTCCGGCTCTTCTCCTCTGATGTGCGCCAGCAGCAACTTTGCGAGATTCTTCTTCTGTAGAAAAGTGCCCGCGTTGCTGATCGGTTTGTAAAGCTTGAAAAATTCGCTCGGCATATCGTTCGGCAGGTTGAGCATCGCAGCCATGACCAACTTGACGACGTTACTCGTATTGTGCAAACCGTCCAAAACGGACTTTTCCGTCACCTCGACTTTCTGTTCGTCGCCGCCCGGCTCGGTCTGACTGTCGCTGCTCTGGCTGTTGCTCTGCGGGGAATCCATGCGCGGCCTCTTCGACAGAATATCCGAACCCTTCAAATCGTACATTCGCTTATTCCGCCGCTCCCTCGGCACGACTTTGGAAATTTCCTGCGGCGTCATTCCAGTCTCTAACAACAGCTGCAGTAAATGCGGCTGCACATCGATCGACGAAGGATGCTTTACCAAAATTATCAGCTGCATTTTCAGATTTTTCTTTACGGAGCCTACTTGTGACTGTGTCAGAGTCGGTGGCAGCGAAGTTAACAAGTCTGCAAGCGCTTGTAAAACGCGAATCATGAATTTCGGTCGCAGTTTTCCTATCGAGCACAGTGATGTCATGCAAACAGTTAAGTTTACACTTGATATGTGTTGCGAATTGTGGAACTTCACGAGAAGGTTAAATATATGACTGAAAAAAAAAACATTAACATTGTTATTAGAATCAATCTGAAATATTTTGAAACATTACAAACAAAAAATCAATATTTCTGAAAATTACTACAGAGCACTTGTTAAGTATACATTCTGGTTGTTTCACTTTCCATTATTTCATAGTTACGAACTATCAATATTTCTTCATCGTAGCGCTGGTATTATTTTCATTCTAATTAGATTTATCGAAGTCTCTCATTTCTCGCTTAAAATTAGTGGTGGGCATATAAGCTATTTCCGAAAAAGCATAATCAAGCGCTAGCGCTAATCTCATTTAGCATTTAATAGCTTAATTTTAGCATAGCGAATTTGCAGTAATGAGTTTTTCGTAACAGCCTAAAATCAAGAAGCTGGCCAATTCCTCAGTTTTTTCTGCATTAACATTTCATATGCATGTTTTATTGTGCTAAGCTAAGTGAATAATGAACACCAATGGGATATATAAATAAGGAACGAAGCTACCATAGAATTCACCATCCGAAGTCGGGTCCATCGTAATATTCTAGTCACTTCTAAAGAAAAGAAGTGAAGAAGAAGAAGAAAAAGAAGAATGAGAAGCCATAACTTAGAAAAAGTAGTGGACTCCAAACTGGCAGCTTGCGAGCTTTCATCTTACTAACCATTCACACCCCCCCTTTCGAAGCCATAACATTTGCGAAGCTTTAAGGGGGGAGCTTGGTTTAGATGGCCAAAAAAAAACATGTTTGTTACATCAATAAATTTGTTTGTTTGTTTGTTTATTTGCAACAGCAACAGCAATATGATAGCAAACGTTGTGATAAATCACCAGAAGATAAATCTCAACTTCAAGGGCTTTTTACTGGCATGTTCTAGCATTTTAGACAAAGCTCCATGATTCCTATCTCGCGGGAACAGAACCATGAAGCATTCCAGTTTCCGCAGCTTTTCGTCAATAATGAAATCGTAGCCACAAAAATAAATAGACGTGCATGTTAAGAAAATCAGATATGCCATGTTCAGATTACAGACCTGGCCTCCTCCTCCAGCTTTTTAGTATTAATAAAGTTGAGTCCCATGGGTAAATCTTCAATGGAGAACTCGTCACTTTTCTTGCTCATGTTGTCCTCTGGGACAGTCTGCAGTATGATAATGCTCTCGAGGAATTTGATGGAATTGGTGCGAATGCCTTCGTTCTCGCTGTCAACCATGTCGAGGATCTGAAGCTGAAATTAAAGTCACTTTATAGCTTTTAGCTCCTGAACTGCGCAGCTCCAAAGTCGCCTTTATCAACCATTCCTAAAATGTGAAATCCTGCATGCCCACTAATATCCACAGGTATAGCTTATAGAGCCCCAAGCAATATCTATTCTTTCTCCATATTTCCTTTGCTCCAGCTCCTTGTTAAACACTTTATTTGCATATAAAAAGAAACAATAAAGCGTCGTAAACAAAGGCAGTAACACCCATCAATGAGTTATTAACCCCTCAAATGAATGGCGATTAGCTCGGGTTGCCTACGGCAAAATGTATATAAATTTATATTTACATTTACATTTACATAGAGCGGGGTTTACTATAGAGCTATAGCATTACTATAGAGCGGATTACTATAAAGCGGCGCACATTTACATTTATATTTACATTTATATAAATTTATATACATTTTGTATACATTTTGCCAAGGCATCCCTTAAGGGACGCCTCACATTTGAGGGGTTAACGCTTTACCCATCTAGTACAAGTTTTTCACTTTAAAAAAGGATGGCAACATCCCCCACATCCAGAACAGCACAAAAAACTAAATTCGAAACAATATGGTAGCCTGCAAGCAGTTTTGAAACAAATCATAATAATTTATTTAATCACACATTATTTATGAACGTGATGTGTCACAATTTAGTCTTCCTTTGCAAAATCATTAATAATGAATTTAACTGCATGGATCTAAGTCAACTAATACAATTCCAGTCCCCTTTCAGATCGACAAGATAATCCACATGGGTGGCCCATAAGTCCTTTGAAATGTAAATTTCTAATGAAATGCATAGGAGGGTCGCGGGCTGGGCAAAAATAATAAGTTCGGTTTCTGGGAATTTAGTCACCATGGAGCGTTTCACTGGTGTGGACCGTGCTATTTGTGTGCGCGAGTTTTATCTAAACAATCATTCAGCAACCATTGCGCAGCGAAAATTTCGAGAACATCACAATCTACACAACCTTAATGACACTCCAACTGTTCAAACGATCAAGAATTGGGTTGTTAAGTTTGAAGAGACTGGTTTGACGTTAGATAAACAGCGGTCTGGTCGACCAAGGACATCCACGAATGGAAGAAAACATCGACAGTGTTAGTCTGTTCGTGAAAATCCTACCCAGTCTACTCGTAAACGTTCCAGAATATTAAATGTATCCAGAACATCGTTACAGCGAATTTTTAAGAAAGATTTACGTATGCACCCTTACAAAACTCACTTGGTGCAGAAATTAAAAGACACTTGCTATCCAAAAACTAAATTACGCGAATAAAATGTTTAGCCACTTTTCTTCGTTCAATAACGTGTTATTCTCTGATGAAGATCACTTCCATTATAATGGCCATGTAAGTAAACAAAATTGCCGCTATTGGAGCCCCGAAAATCCAAATCGTAAACATCAGAAGTCTTTAAACCGCCCTAAAGTGACAGTTTGGGCCGCTATGTCAGCGCGAGGCATCATAGACCCTTATTTTTTTGAGAACGGCAGAGGTCGCGCAGGTTTAGTTACTTCAAAGCGATATGTGGTGATGATCGAGGACTTTTTTACACCAGAGTTGCAGAATTTTCCAGTCTACAATACGCAGACCTGGTTTCAACAGGATGGAGCGACGGTCCATACCTCTAACACCGCTATGCCCGTCGTTCGTCATTTTTTTTCCCAATAAAGTGCTCTCTCGAAAAGGAGACATTTCCTGGCCACCACATAGTCCGGATCTAACCCCGATGGACTTTTTCTTATGGGGTTATCTTAAAACTAAAGTGTAAGACACAAACCCGCGGTCCATTGATGCATTAAAAGAAAATATTCACAGAGAAATGGCTAACATCATAGAACTGACTTGCTGACTGACTTGCAGACTGACATCGATAGTTTTAGACGTTGCTTTCAGGAGTGCCGTGATCGTAAAGGGTTATTACATTTGGATGATGTAATTATCAAAAAATAATTCCCATTTTATAAATATTAATACGAAATAAAAATATTGTTCTTATTGCTATTAGTTTTTAAATGATTAAATATTTACATTTCAAAGGACTTATGGGTCACCCTGCATGCATGCATGTATTTTATCTGAGTTGTTGTAGCAATAATTTCAGGTAGATAAAAACGAATTTACCTTGTGGTTTATAACACCCAATATTTCGGCGATATTGCAACGCTGTTGTCCAGGGTAGACTGGACAACGGCGGTTGTAACATCGCCGAAACGTAGGGTTCCTCTAAACTTCATGCGGTAAATTCGTTTTAACCTTATTTATAATGGCAAACAACCGAAATAGTCTTCGATTTCAATGTTTAAATGTTGGCTGTGCTACACAGCTTCATGCCATATGCCCATATACCAGTCGGAGGATTGTCACATTAGTTGTGCTCTATATTTTTTATATGCCTATATACCGCAATGTTTTTTCATACAGAGCTTTTATTATATATCTCTGTGCCAGTGGCAGAATATGCTCATGTTTGACAGTTTACCTGCTTCTTCATTATGCTGAATTTCAGTGTCCCCTCATTTATTTGTTTCACTTGTTTAATACGCAAACTTGCAAATTTGTCTCATTTTTATTTTTTACACAACTGCTCAACAAAAAAAGAGTGTGATGTGTTCAGGGTTCATCTATGTATGTTTTCGGTTTCTTTATTCCACTATAACTTCTAAACGCACAAACCGATTTAGAAGTATGTGGTATTGTTAGAACCGTTATGTCATCCCAAGTGTCCATAGGGTACATTAACTGTCAAAATAGTTGTCTAAATTTCAAAATCTCCAAATGTTAATAAATTAAGATAAATATATTGTGTTGTGTCAAATTTTATTTTATTTTATTTTTATTTTATTTTATTCTGGAACCAAACAGAACTACATACAATGCAATAAAAACGTATTCAAAAGTGACAAAAATCCATTAACCCTCAGGCCTCAACCCCTCAGCCGATTGACAAGTTGTTGTCCCAAAAAATTTTAGTAAAAATTAGTAAAATAATTGAATTACGACACTGTCTCAAAAAAACATTAATTGCTGGCAAACCACTCTACCCATAATTAAAATGAAACATATTAACCCTTCAGGCCTCGGCCCCTCAGCCGATTGACAAGTTGATGTCCCAAAAAATTTTTGTAAAAATTACTAAAAAAAATGAATTATGACACTGTTTTACCAAAAACATTAATTACTGCCAAACCACTGTACCCATAATTAAAATAAAACATATTAACATAATAAAACATAATAAAATAAAACAAATTAAATTAAAATTAAATTAAAACGGGCCCGTCACGCTGAATCAGTTTGTGACCGATATCGGCCAATCGGGGCTTGAGGGGTTAACATAATAAAATAAAACAAATTAAAATTAAATTAAATTAAAACCGTCACGCTGAATCGTGTTGTGGCCGATATCAGCCAATCGGGGCCTGAGGGGTTAATGTGATTCCGAATATATAATGTATACAAAATGAAAGCAATATAATTTTATATTGTTTCCGCTTGAGAATGGGGGGAATCAGGATGGGAAGTGATGTTAAGGGAAGAGACAAAGTAGATAAAAAATATTATGTATGTATATAAATATATTTATTTATAATTTTAGGTATGATATATAGGTATTATAATGAATATACTTGAGATTAAATTATGTCCATGAACTAAATTAAATGAAATATAATATGTATAAACGTTTTGTGATCACATCTAGATACTGTAGAATTTTTTTAATTGAATTCTTATTATAAGAGGTTTTGGATGAGTGTAATATGTCCACACTTGAAAAGTCTGTATTATATCTATGACACGCTCTGTATAGAAATGCATTTTGAGATGCGTTGGTTTTCACAACAGGGAGATGAAATAGTCTGTGGCGACACTACAAACAGTAGAAGGAAGAGTGGAGGGGCGACGCGTCCGTGCAGCGGCACGGGCAACAGAAGAATGGCGAGCGAACTCGGCGGAGCCCGGTTTATACGTTTGCCGTGTTTATAAACAGAGCGAGCGAGACAACGCTATACGGAGGGAGAGAGACAGAGAGAAGGAGAAAGGAACCATACAGACAGGGATAAGAGGAGAGGAAATTAGCGGGAAGAAAACTCCCGGACATCGCGAAGGTCCAGAAAGCGCGCATTGGAAAAATATAGACGCATCGACCGGCGAGCAGGTGAGCGACCGCAAGACACGACCGAACAAAGCCGTGACAGGCGTCACACTGCAAACCACAGCGGCCGCCGGCCAGACCGACGGACGGGCGCGACAGAGGGAGCAGGCGTGAGGTGGGAGCGAGCAAACGATAGGCGGGCGAGACAAGCTCGCTGGCCGAGTTATATAAATAGAACCGGATAATGTAGGTCAAGGGCATTCTATTCGAATTATCGCGCGCTCATAATAAACGTTTATTCGCTGTACATTTGTAAAAAGGAAAATATATTTTTTTAACACAACATTTTATTGCGGTTTTTATCACGACCTTCAACACCGATAAAGCCGCGAAAAGTCGATGCGATAGAACAGGGCAAATTAAAGGTCTGATTGAGTACTTTCCGAAAATATATTTGTATCTATATGGATAATTACATAAACCACAAATATTTCATTAAAAAAACCGTAATAAAAATCATTATATTTAAAGTGAACTACTGTATTTACAGTAGTTCACTTTGTGTAATGGCAGACGTGTTTTTTATTCTTTTTAATCAATTTACTTGTTCATAGAAGAAGTTGATTACTTTCTTAGAGTTTCTGCACCTACATATAATAAAACTACGTAAGAACGAAAGTATATAAATATATTTAAATGTTTATGTCGGAATGCCTTCAGCCTCAAAGAACGTCCTTAGAGAATGACCAGAAAAATTGTATATAAATCTTACCTTAATTCCATTTAGCTGCTCCCAGGCATTTCGCATAGCAGGCGTAAAATCGGGCGTCTTTGTGAACCAAATAAGCGCTTGCTTATAAATGATGCCGGCGGCTTGAATCACACGTTTCTGGACCTGGACTGCTTGATCTCCCAGTAAACTATTCAGCTGCCCAATCGCTCTCGGAACGAGTTCCGGCCTCTTTTTGCTGTGTGAAAAAATATATGGTCATAATAAAATTCACAACAAATTTGCTTATTTATATGTACTTAGCCCTCAAGGAGTCACTAATATGTCTAACGGACTCAGTCCTTCGTATTTTGCTTAATAACTTTTTAAGTTCGACGTTTGCAACGTTGCCGCTCTTACTTTCAACGATAGCGTATTTTGCCTTTGCCTTTGATACCTTTGTATACCCTCCCCGAGGTTTCTCCGCACGTATAGACCCCTTAGACAACCTACTGTCACTGGCCATTACTGCGGCCAATTGAGAAAACCTAGATAAAAGTATCTAGGGACCTACCAAGGCAGTTATATATCGATTACCTGACTCCTTCGATGAAATTCGCAACGACTTTCCTAATTTCCTGGTTTCGGTCGTTATAGAAAGCCAAGACATTGTCGATATATTGAGGCAGCAGCTGCGGCGACTGGTTTATCAGGATTTCATTGATTTTGTGCAGAAGATCCAACTTTACGTTTGGCTCCGAGAGTCCAATGTCGTTTAACCACGACACGAGCTACGAAAATAAATTTTAAAACACAATAAAATCGAAAAATACGGCAAACGCCACTACAAGACGTATAATACCTGATTTTCAATTTCCATTGCGTTGCTGTTTATCCGCTTCGAATCGGACTTTTCTGGAAGAAAAGTGGCAAAGATACACTTTGTACTTTAGAAATTAAGCATTATTGATGATTTAAAATAGGTTTTCTTGAAATGTTTCGGATGCTTGGCGGCTTTTTAGTTTTAGGTTAGTGACGACGGCAAAAAACGTCAGACAACGATGTCAAAATTTATTGGGGTGAAAATTAAATGATAGGTTGCACATGAAACTTGCAGAAGGCAAATTTGCAGACGGCAATCTTGCAGACGGCATTCTTGCAGGCGGCAGTTTTGCAGAAGGCAATCTTGCAGAAGGCAGTTTTGCAAATGTCAAAATGACCTAACCTAACCTAACAGAAAAACTTAAAACATTTTTTTAATGTTTATTTTGATGTATAAAAGTCACCCACTACAAGGATGCCGGTAATTAATGTCACTTCGATTTTAGGGAAAGAAAAACCTAACCTAACCTAACCTAACAGAAAAACTTAAAAACTGTACTGAAGGTTGCCGCCTGCAAGGTTGCTTCCTGCAAGGTTGCCTCCTGCAAATCTGCCCTCAACAAATTTGGAACTGTCAAAAGTGACATTTGTGCAAAATTGCCGCATGCAAAACTGGCGCCCCCCAAAATTTACTATAGAGCAAGCTGGGCCATGGATTAGTGATGGAATAGTGGGCCATGGATAGCGATAGTGGGATATCGCCATTGCGATGAGCCAACCGGCCCGAGACGGTGTGAAGTGAGTGACCCACCACGCGAGCGAGTGTACTGATTTAGGCCAGCGCCACGCTTGTCCCACGTACGCAACGCATTATGGCGTCTGGCCCTTGAGTTTGCATGAAAGCAGACCCACATATCCCACGCACCACTGCGTGGGATGTTTGTTTGTTTGTACTCTTTGTCTTTATTGCCTGCTTTCATGAAAAATCATGGGCCAGATATCAATGATGCGTTGTGTACATAAACGTGCCGGATACCTTAAGGCTCCTCTTCACAATGGCCCGTGATAGGCGATTAAAAAAGTGGCCATCATCGCCGCAATCGTGGGTAGCTCTATACACAATCGTGACTGTTCATTTACTCACTATCGTCCGTTGAAGATAGACATCGAAGTGACAGCGGCTGCTGCATTCTATTTACTCAGTACATATAATCATTATTTTTTATTTTATTTTTCTTAAAAACATACAGCATAAAAAATACGTATAAGCATAATATATATACCAGTAACAAAGCCAATGATGTTTTAAATTATTTGCTATATAAGGATTACAAAATATGCTAAACAATACAATATAAATAAAACCAAAAAGAATTATAAAAGTAACAGTTAAAATCGCTATGCGCGAGTGTATGGATGTTAGTGTGTGTTTGTGTGATGGAGAGCGTGTATGTGTGAGTGTGTGTATGTGTGTGTTTGTATGTGTGTGTGCGTGTATGTATGTGTGTGTGGGTGTGTGTATCTGTAGTGCGAATGTGCTTGTGAGTGCTTGTGCATGCTAATTCAATCCGATCTGATAATCAGCTTTTCACGTACCTCCTTAACAAAGGATCGACTATTCTGATGGTTAAATATGTCAATATCGTTAAAGCATACATTGTATGCATGCATAACGCGCGGCAATAACGAATTGGAACCATAGTTAGTGTTGAACCTTGGTACGTAAAAAGTTGAGTGAGCACGTGCGAGTCGGGAAGGCGCTCGTATGCTCACCCTACTCAGGAGGTATGAACTGTCCAACCCAGTATGAACAATTTTATGTAGAAACGACATATCTGATACTACTCGCCGGTCCTCTAATGTCTCTAAACCGTAGCGTTGCAGACCTTCAGCGTACGACAAGCCGTTGGAAAATAAGCGGTAATTTAGATGACGTATAAATCGTTTTTGAATACGCTCAATCCTCAGCTTGTATGTAGCATACTGTGGAGACCAAATATTAGAAGCAAATTCAAGCAGGCTGCGTACGTATGCAACATAAACCGTTGTCAAAGAATGAGCGTTTTTAAGAGGTCTACAAACTCTCATAATAAAACCGAGGGTGCTGTAAGCCCTGTTGACGACTGAATCAATGTGCTTATCCATTAAAAGCTTGCGATCTAAGATGACTCCTAGATCACGCACTCGATCTACTTCCAGAATTTCATCATTGCCAATTGTATAATTAAAGTTAATAATTTCGCGAAAATGAGATTTTATGGCACTTAGCTACATCATTGATTTTAATAAAATCAATGGCTACATTTAAAGAAAGTTTACGCTGTTCACAAAAACGAGTGAAACGATTCAGATCTTCCTGGATCAGTTGACAGTCGCCATGGTTCTTCACTCCCATGAAGATTTTCAAATCATCTGCGTAAAGGAGATAGTCGCAGTGATTAAAGCAAGTACCGATGTCGTTAATATAAACATTAAAACGCAAAGGCCCTAAATGGGATCCCTGTGGAACACAAGACTCAATGCCAAAGAAACTAGATCTAAATCCACCAACAACGGCCTGCCTTCGCTTGAAAACGTAGGATGCTATCCACCTTAACAGATCTCCATGTATGCCCATAGACGACAGACGAGCTATTAGCTCAACATGATTGACACGATCAAAGGCCTTTGAGAAGTCAGTATATATCGCGTCCACCTGAATACGCCGATCCATACGTCCCAAAGTATAATCAGTAAAATGAGCGAGGTTTGTAACAACCGACCGATTTTTAAGAAACCCGTGTTGGTGCTCTGTGAACGAGCTAGCGAGAGCTTGATATAGCTGGTCGTAAACAACCTTTTCCAAGAGCTTGCTAAAAACTGGCAATATTGAAATAAGCCTATAGTTTTCTACGCAGTTTATGGCGCCTCCTTTATGTACCGGTACGACGATGGCTTCTTTCCAAGCAGAAGGAAATACGCCCTCATTTATAGAGCGTCGAAAGAGCAATGTTAGTGGCCGGGAAAGTTCCTTCGCACAGTTGATGGCAAAAATAGGTGGTATACCGAGGGGCCTATACATTGACAGCTACCGACTTCAAATTCAATCAATTCAGTGCTGACCCGGCACTGCCATAGGGTAAATTGATTTTGTTAGTAGAGCGCTGTCGCGTCAGTCCTGACTTCAACATTCCTGCTATATATTTTGAACTCAGTTCGCTCGCCTCACCACACGCGTCAGCTGTACTAACTTTGTCTACACGCCGAAGTCAGGAGTTGGCTAGTCGTTGGCACTGCGTTGTAGGTGACGTCGCGTCGTGTGACAAATTTCAAGTAGCAAGAATGACACAGTTTTCCCCACTGGCTTTAATAGCATGCGTTCATCCTAAAGAAATAACTACGACTGATTGGCTGTATGTAAACACTATGAGTGAGACAGTCTTCAGCGTCAGCACTGACCACTTAAACGGACAATGTAAATCTGCACTGATATGCCACTCACTCGCAGTGCGTTGCTCCGTTGCTCCCGTCACACCTTTTTGAGCAGCAGTGTCCAACGCCCTCTAGCGGTAGAAAAGATCTGTAAAGATTTCCATTTAGAGATTTTGTATTTCCAGTGATCATCTGGAATTATTTTAGTTATAAAAATGCAACAATTCGACCCACAGTGCGCTTATGCTCTATTTTCGAAAAAAAAACCAAGCTAACTTTGTTCTTGGCCTATGTAATTAAGAGGACCGTAGACAAATTTAGCATGCAAAATAACATGGTTTGAAGTTACCATGGCTATAAATTAACATAATATTTTTTACTATGAAATATAGGTTTCCATTTATCATTATGACGATTATTATTGTCCACGATGCCACAGTATACCGAGAGAACAGTAGATGTACTCTAGAGCGACAGAGCATTGCGGGGATAGGTGCGAGGGAAGTGAGCAGAGGGGTACGTCTCGACGAACGCCTTTGGTTAAGGTTACACGCGTGCAAAGTTAGGCGAATTTCCCAAACGTCTGCGTTGGCGGAGTAGTAGACATGCGGCGGCCATATACGAGCCCTTTGACCGTAACGTAGCTCGCTTCGTTTTTAATTTGAGACGTCACTGTCTGGTATACTGTGTCGATGCGCTCTCATTTTAAAATCATGTAATATTATATACAAAAAAAATGGAATCTATTGTAAGGTTGATTTACAAAATTTGTAATTTTTACTGTGAGCTGGCGTCAATTTTAATAGGGTCCCATCAAACTTGCAGAAGGCAAATTTGCAGACGGCAATCTTGCAGACGGCATTCTTGCAGGCGGCAGTTTTGCAGAAGGCAATCTTGCAGAAGGCAGTTTTGCAAATGTCAAAATGACCTAACCTAACCTAACAGAAAAACTTAAAACATTTTTTTTAATGTTTAGTTTGATGTATAAAAGTCATCCACTACATGGATGCCGGTAATTAATGTCATTTCGATTTTAGGGAAAGAAAAACCTAACCTAACCTAACCTAACAGAAAAACTTAAAAACTGTACTGAAGGTTGCCGCCTGCAAGGTTGCCTCGTGGTTGCCTCCTGCAAATCTGCCCTCAGAAAATTTGAGCTGTCAAAAGTGACATTTGTGCAAGTTTGCCGCATGCAAAACTGGCGCCCCCCTTGTTAGTGACAAACGTCAGTGCTATGGTATTATAATATAATTCCCACGGTCTTTCGAATAAATAAATAAATAAATGCAATGACATTGACCACTGGCAATACATAAGCTTTTGTAATGACAGCTGTCGCGAAAAGGTACACAAGCGGAAAAAAACAAAGAAAAAGTGTTTAAATTTCTTTGTGTTCTAAATTATTGCCTCTTGTGAATTAGTAACAATGGGAAAGATATTTCTCGATCACATCGGCGGCTCTCGTTTATTTTCCTGCGCATCTTGCGACACCAATCTGACGAATAGATCCGAGTTGATCAGCACCAGATTCACAGGCGCTACAGGTGATAAATGCCAGTTTCTTCTATAGATACATTTCCTCCAATCTTCCTAGTCCCTGGCATGCTGATTTATGACTGCATTCATGTAGACAATAAAATTATCAAGACAAACTGTCATGGCTCTGGAAGATATAATCCGCTAGTCATCCCTTTTTTTTACTTGAAGCTTGATTTTTTACTTGAAGCTTGAAGTTTGGGTTTGCATAATCAGTCATTTCATTAATATCTGCACTCAGAGCCGGCCCAGACGGGCCACAGCCCTGAGCGTCGCATAAGGACGCTATAAAAAGGACGCTGGGGAAACTCATTCAACAGTAAATTTTAAGAAAAATCCCTCTATAACAGGCCTAAAACGGGTAGGTACTAATACTACCATATTAATGCAGAAGTACCATGTTAATGCAGCTATGAATAATAATGAACATGAGATACTAAGGGAACTGCGAGTTGCAGAGATTTACACAACTTTATGAAGCAAGCTCTTGCAATATTACAATATAACAATATATATATATATAAATACAAACGGAGCTGCCATGGAATTCACCGACCGGAGTCGGGCCCATCATAATACTATTTTTTTACACTTCTGGGGGGTGAGCAGTGGATTCCGGACTTACGAACCGGCTGTGGTAGGTTTAGGACAGCTGTCTTGCCACATGTGAGCGTTCACCTTGCCACCCATTCACTCCCCCTTCGAAGCCATAGAATTTGAGATGCGCAAATCGCAGTTTTAGATAATTTTTCTAAGAAAGAGTTGATTATTTTTCTGGAAAGGCCAAGATCTTTAAAGAGGTGAAATAGAGATTTAGCTGGCAGGCCACGAGCGCCAACTTCCACCGCGTGAAGGTGAACAGTGAAGCCGTTCCGGGTTACGGCATTTGCAAGATCATGGTATTTATTTAATTTGTACTCGTGGTCTTTTGGGATATTTGATTCCCATGGAACAGTTAATTCTACGATAAGAGCCACCTTCCGAGATAGAGAGTAAAGAGTTATATCTGGACGGAGGGCTGTGCATCCGAGACTTTCAGGGAATTTATACTGCTTAGAGACCGAATCAACCTCCAGAATCCAATCTGTAGCTTTCTCGATTATTGAGAAAGGTTTTGTAGTTAAATGTTTTTTGCCTTTAGAGCCATCCCGCACAAACTGTATTGGGGGTTTGGAGGATACTGTCAAACCCTTGTTGGCACGAGCCACTGAGAGACTAATTACCTCGCGAATAACAGCGAGAACTTTGTCATGGCGGTAAGTGTACCGTCCTTGATCTAAGGCCACCTTGCAGCCAGCTAGAATGTGCCTAGCTGTGCAAGGGGTATTGCTACAGAGGGGACAAGAACTATCCTCGGCAAAGCTCCAACGAGCGAGGTTACTGGGGTCTGGAAGTGTATGCTGAAAGGCATTCAAATAAAATTTCAGCATCTCTGGCGTCCAGTCATAGAGCATTACCTTCCAGTGCATTGGAGGCGGAATGCAAAAGTCACCAATTGTTGTCCAATCATTCTGGCATTGAAGGCCAATAGCATGAGCCATACTCTTGCTGTCGTAATCTCCCCGCAAAAGAGACTTCTTCAAGTCCACGTCGCTCGTGGTTGTACTGCCATACCCCAGACCAGTGCCATTCTGGCTGATTCCAGTAAGGAACCTTTTGTGGAAGTCTACGCGGGCTTGTAGTTCATTTGAATCACTACAGCCACTTATTACGTGCTTCGATATTGCCGGATCTTTGGAATTGCACAGAATCGAATTTTTGGTTATTCTGGAGTTGGCGTAGAGCAGAGAGGGCAGTTTAAGCGCTAGCCCAAAATTTTGTTTGGACCTGAAGAGAGTCGAGGGGTCAGCTGGTTTGGCTAAGGACAGCCAGGATTTTAAACTAGCTGTCACCAGTGCATCTAGACGGGACAGTTGGGTTTTGGTAAATGAATACAATTCCTAACCGAATTGATTGGCGTGAAAAATAAAACTGCGTGCTTGAGCAACGGAGATTTTTTTTTGCAGCTCTGACAAAATCCAACCAATTTAGATGAAAGATACCTAAATACTGAGACAAGTTACAAGCTAAAAACTGAACTAGCTAGAAACCTGCCGCTCAGAAGAAAAATAGGCAAGCTTCTCGAAGTAAGGATGAGCATAAAAAGAAAGTAAGACATCCTCCGTAGAAAGTCATTACATTACATATGTATTTATATTGAAGCTACATTATAAATGGGCGCTTTATTTGGGGTTCAATAAGTTCCCAAGAACTTCAGCGGGACATACGGGATCACATAGAAACAGTGATGCGGGTGAATTTTCGAAAAAAAAGAGCCTATAATTATATGACGATTAATTAATTAAATTACTAGATTATATTTCTCTACCTTTGAATGTTGCTGAAAAAGAAAAACAATAATGTCAGTTTATATTACTTTATTTTGAGTAGAACTACCAAGTGTGAAAAACTAAAAGATACACATCTAATATTATTACAAATGTACCAATTATTCATATTATACATTTCTAGAGCGGTTTTCTTCGAGATTTGCACTCTGAAAATTCATTGATCAGTTTTGAGACATCCATTTTATCGGCTTCCTTAGCTTCGGCAGAGTTGGATTGAACGTCGATCGTAGACTGAAGTTCCATTTTGGGGCACCAAATTACAGCGGGCCCCGGTGCGCCGCACCGGCTGCACCGGTATAGTTAGTTGTATAGTTGCATGTTACAATATACTATAGGTAGTAATATACAATCTACTGTAAGTAACTGGTAGTTATTACAAGCTTTTTTCGTGTTGTTATATTGAGTATCTATGCTATGCTAGCTATGCCGAGGATAGTTCATGTCCCCTTTGTAGCAACACCCCTTGCACAGCTAGACATATTCTAGCTGGCTGCAAGGTGGCCTTGGATCAAGGACTGTACACTTACCGCCACGACGAAGTCCTTGCTGTTATTCGCGAGGTACTTAGCCTCTCAGTGGCCCGTGCCAACAAGGGTTCCACAGTATCCTCCAAACCCCCAATACAGTTTGTGCGGGTTGGCTCTAAAGGCAAAAAACATCTCACTGCAAAACCTTTCTCAATAATCGAGAAAGCTTCAGATTGGATTATGGAGGTCGATTCGGTCTCATAAGCAGTATAAATTCCCTGAAAGTCTCGGATGCACAACCCTGCGTCCAGATATAACTCTTTACTCTCTATCTCGGAAGATGGTCCTTATCGTAGAATTAACTATTCCATGGGAATCCAATATCCCAAAAGACCACGAGTACAAATTAAATAAATACCATGACCTCGCAAATGCCGTCACCCGGAAATGCTTCACTGTTCACCTTCACGCGGTGGAAGTAGGCGCTCGTGGCCTGCCAGCTAAATCTTTGTTTCACCTTTTTAAAGTAAAATAATCAACTCCTTTCTAGAAAAATTATCTAAAACCGCGATTTCTGCATCTCAAATTCTATGGCATCGAAGGGGGAGTGAATGGGTGGTAAGGTGAATGGTATTTTATTTTATTTTATTATTATTATTTTAAAGACAAATAGAACATCTAATGGGTTCAGTATCATAACTGAATTAACTCGTGCATTGCCAAACTGAAAAATTGAATTTCGTGTGGTGGCCAAAGTTATTTATCCCGCATAGAAACTTGTTAACAACGACCACGCAATATTGCATGAACGGCCGTTTGAATATGGTAAATAATTAAAAATAATCTTGAATTGTTAGAACAGTCAAAATATTTGAAAAAACATCAATAACTAAAACACTAAAAAAAACGAAATATTGGTATCTAAAAATGTTTAAAAAATCTAAATAATCAATAAGTAGCTACCTTTATACATGCTGTTTTCCAATTACTGTTGCTTTATGAATATGAAAGCAATATAGTCCGACATGAGTCCATGAATGCTTATATAAATCTATTATTTAAATGAGTACAATGTTTTTAAAATCATGACCCTCAAATTAGGTCAGATCATAAAAAGGGTAGCCTATCAGCATCTCCATAATTTTTTTTTGAATTATGCGTCCTACAGATATTTAATAGTGGTAGGGAGTTAAAATAATGTTTCAATGTGTATTAAAAAAAAAACGATAAATGAACGATAACTCGCAAACATCCGATTGCGTTAATTAACTCTTAACTCTTTGTGTATGTGCATTTACAGGTCGTGCATTTTTATTTAACAAAGTCGTGAACCTCGTCTATTCGGAAGTTCAAGATAGAGTGATGCTGACGGGGCGGCATATGGTCCGAGATGTCTCCTGCAAAAATTGCTCCACGAAGCTCGGATGGATTTACGAATTTGCTACAGAGGAAAATCAAAGGTTGTGTGTGTTTCTAAATCTACTATGTCTAAAAGTATTAGCTCCCACGGATCCTTTAGCGACCCGCACATACCCCAGCGTCTAGGGCTATTGTGATTTAAAATGTTACCAATTATTATTTTAAATCTTCTTTTTAGATATAAAGAAGGACGTGTGATTCTGGAACGTGCCCTGGTGACAGAAAGCGATGGAATCGAAGAACACCCTCGCCATATGGACGAGTAAAATCTACCAACCAAAATAAGAAAAAAACATTGTGCATAAAAAGGTGGCGGAACACAAATGAAGCGCATTCATAGTTCAGTCAGCTAACAAGTTTCGAATTAGAAGTGGAGAAATGGATAAACTAAATATTTTATAACTATTCAAATGTATTGTCATGATTATATTTGGATTTTATTCTGGAGTCCACACTTGTATGCATTAGTTCCGTACGCATGAGGCAGATCTCCCAAAATTCCAGGAAGAACGGTCTTTCTAATCGTTGCGGTCTATGAGTAGTCAATTGTAAATGTTTTATTTTTAAAATTACCAGTGCACTTTGAAAATAAAAGCATAAAGTAAAGCTAAAGACATGCTTTGCGTTTGTGACATTAACTAAATCCGTTTGTGATATTAATTAGGAAAATCATAGCGAGTTGCCAAGCTTTAGCTTATTGTCAGTTCCTTCATGACACCAGACGCCTATGGACAATTATGTACTTACAGTAGGACCTTGCTTATCCGAGGAAATGTGGACCGAGGGGAACTCAGATAATCGAAAACTCTGATAACACGGACTCGGTCGTAAATCGAGGGGGAAACATACGAAACATAAGTTTAAAATGAATGAAAACGTAGTCAATGAAGTAAAAGAATACATATATTACATATTTAAATATAGTCAGTTAAAAATGTAATACAATACATACGTACATAAATTAAATACAGTACTGCACAGTAAAATTGAAGCAGAGGGGTGACCTCAGTTAACCTGGAACTCAGATAATCGGGGTTTGGATAACCGCGGCCCTATTGTACTTTGACTGATTGATTGTAAGGGAATTTAACTAGATATCGATTTAATGTCTTTTTTCACAAGTTATCAGTTTTTAAGAATTGCCAAGGCCGCTTATTCATATTTACTGTTTCTTTATACATATTATATTACGTTATTAAATTTTGCTATTTGTTTTGTTTGAGTTTTTCAGAAATTGACAAGGTCTCATAAGAGGCATTTTAATAACATTTAAGGTCTTATGTGTTTCAATTTAATCACATCTTTGTACCTTTCTGTTATCGCCTATATTATAAAGGTTATCAGCAAATGCGTAACTGCAGTGGTGAAAAAGACATTTAACCTTATATCTAATTTGCAAAACCTTTCAGTATTTAACGCCAAGACTTCTATGCACCTTGTATAAATATATAAGACCACTTCTTGAATTCGGATATGAGATCTGGAATCCATACTTCAACAAGGATATAGATCTCGAAAAAGTCCAACGTAGAGCCATGAACATCCTAATTGGATCTAGGAAGCTATACTGCGAAGAGAGGCTGACAGTTAAAACAGTCTGAAAGATCATCAGAAAGAGGTGGCCTTATTGAGACCTTTAAAATATTGAATGGATGCTAAGGTTATCCCTGACAGTACTTTCTATACCTTCTGACTGCCGGAACAATCTTATGCAAGCAGAAATGTCAACCAGTTCAAAAATCGCACTAGTTAAAAATAACTGCCTGTCTATAATTGTTCACTGGGCCGATTAACACCACACCAAAATAATTGGCTACAAAAACAAACACTGAAATTGTTCTAATGCTTACATATTTCGAACATCGGTAAATGAATTTCACTAATATTAATTTAAAAATAAATTAATAGTTTAAAAAAAACACTAAAAACACGCTTTTATAAATGCACGTAAAAACACTTAATCGTGGTCAAAGTTCATTACAAGACCTTTCTAACAAGTCCAAACACGGCTATGATACGATATTCCATCATGGAATGCCAGTGCCTATCTTCCGGCTTCATCATCAGACCTTAAAACCTAATCATGGTCAAAGTTCATTCCAAAACTTTTCTAACAAGTCCAAACACAGCTATGATACAATGTTCCATCATGAAGTTCCAGTCCATATCTTCCGACTACATCATCAGATCAGTTGGACAGTACCATATTATTGTATTGTCATCAGAACTACATACAGCTGCCAATTTTCATGACGCTACGATCCTTGGAAGATGGTTAAATTAGTTACCTTAGATTCCATTACACAGTTACATACAGGTCGACCTAATAAAAGCGTGTTAATAGTTCCTTTCCAAAACAAATAAATTGCTTTCACTTCCCGGTGACACTCATCTCTGTTTTATATGAAGTAGGTACTAATTACATCCTAATTACTTTCGCAAACCTAGGTTCAATCCAACGCGGCGATTAAAAATGTAATTAAAAAAATAAATATATCAATGTGCCTAGACAGTCACTAGCACATGCAAGCATGGATTCCAGAATAACCATTAACGATACACTTAGGTTATTTTTATTTCTTAAAGTGTATGTGTGATTTTTGCAATACAAAAATGTGTTTTTATTACTGTTGATTGTTTTTTTATTGTTGTAATACTATCCTGTGAGAATTGAAAGCCTCAATTTTTTAAACCTTTAATTGAGCTTTCGAAGACTCCAACTTGCTTCAATTTATATTAATAAAAGGAACGTCCTGATTGACTCATTATTCAGGTTCCTAATCGTTCCGAAAGGTTCCTATTGGTGCAGCTTGGGCCTGATGGTTGGGTTTATTTAGGTCGGCCCAACTCCCAGTTCAGCTCCCATCCGGTAGCATCCTCGAAGAGGGACTTGACCTGGAAGGGGCCGCTGTGAACTCTGCTTGCGCCTGTAACCTGCAGTCGCAGACGGTTGCGATTGGAAATATGGGGGGATCACCTCGGGTGAAACTGGGCGGTTTGCGTACTGGGCTCCAACAGCCAATAATCGGGGGAGTCTGGAGACGTACGTCTCGAAGCAGGGTAGCTGTTGACCTGGAGTCACCTATCCTTAGAAAAGATCCGTTGGCCACCCAATCCCGGGTGATCTTGTAGGGCAAAGGGCGTCACAGAACCATGACAAATTCGATCTGAATTACTGCTGTCAGGTAACGGCCGCGTAAGCGACCTTGAATCTTTGACCAGACTAGAGGAATTCGTCCAGATTTAGTAGTAAGGGGGAGCGAGGAAGCCCACTGGGCGGCACTTCCCATTGCCTCGCGGTATCGGACTCTTATGGGCTGTTGGCATAGTTCGACTGTGGTATGTGTTTTCCTTAAAGTCTTTGCGTTCACTCTATGGGAGACAGAATGACTAGTGTTGTTATAACTCCCTGGGGTGGCGGGTTCGCCCGTAGCAATTGTCACCCCTCAATGATATGATTAACTCTGAGGCGAATGGTGCAGAAACCAGAATTCAGAAAAATAATCATCAAGATAATCATCTAGATATTCCTTGGGACACTAGGATTATTGTACGAACAATATACATATTTAACCCCTCAAGCGGCGGGTGTAAATCTTGGCAGTCACCTGTCATTTCTGGGACTTGAAGGTCAAAAACATAGCACTTTTAGAAAAACGATCATAAGAAAGAAACTACTTGATAGATCATGAAAAGAAGAATTGTAGAATGATCGCATTGACATTTGAAATATAAAACATTAAAACCTCATTTTGTAAAACGATTAGATAATTATAAATAATTATTAGAAAGTTGGAAAACTGAAAAAACTCACTTATTCAGCGATATCGACTTTTTGTTTCAAAATACGAAACCCTATCTAGAAATTGTAAACACATTTGCGTACGTTATTACATGCTTTACCAAATCTATTAGTTCGTTTTATTTATTTTCATACATATATCCGAAGAGAAGCTACATAATATCCGAAGAGAAGCACAGATCCGAGCAATGGCAGCACTCGACTAAGTGCCTCCAGAATACAAACAATTATATTAGGGATTCTAGACTGCAAGAAGCACGGCTGAATAATCGTACAATACATAATTTATCCGTCTTTCTCACACATATCTAACAGGGGGTGGTTGCACTGTGATTTTGGTGTAAATTCAGTTCGTTGAGAGCGCGGTTTGACGCGCCGCGCTCGTACCCGTTTTGGGACATTACTGAGCATTGACTACAATACATCGTACCCGATTCGGGACGTTACTGTCTTGAGAGTTTAAATGAAATGTTGACTATTCACCAGCCAACAAAATCTAACTTTTTTCCGTAACATTAATAAAAACAGTTTATCTTTGTTTTCAAGTGTACTGAATACAGCAATGAAATGAAAATGCATGTTTAGCTCTTGTTTTTTAGTTATTGAAGCTTTCGCGAATTGCCCTTAAAAACCTATGTCTTGTAGTTCTGCTTTGCCTGCTTTTGTATTTTGTTGCTGGTGATTCCCTAATGAGTGTCCAGCAATAACCCGCTAACATTGATTCACTCTACTTTTCCTGGCATCTTTCTTCCATGTCCGAAATTTCTTGGTGGACGACTAACGACCGGCTGTGGTAGGTTTAGGACAGCTGTCTTGCCACATGTGAGCGTTCACCTTACCACCCATTCACTCCCCCTTCGAAGACATAGAATTTAAGATGCGGAAATTGCAGTGTTAGATAATTTTCCTAGGAAGGAGTTAATTATTTTACTGGAGAGACCACGATCTTTAAAAAGGTGAAACAGAAATTTAGTTGGCAGGCCACGAACGCCAACTTCCACCGCGTGAAGGTAAACAGCGAAGCCGTTCCGGGTGACGGCATTTGCGAGATCATGGTATTTATTTAATTTCTATTTGTCTTGGGATATTTGATTCCCATGGAACAGTTCATTCTACAATTCTACAATAAGGGCCATGTTCCGAGATAGAGAGTAAAGAGTTATATCTGGACGGAGAGCTGTGCATCCGAGACTTTCAGGGAATTTACACTGTTCAGAGACCAAATCGACCTCCAGAATCCAATCTGAAGCTTTCTCGATTATTAAGAAAGGTTTTGTAGTGAAACGTTTTATGCCTTTAGAGCCATCCCGCACAAACAGTATTGGGGGTTTGGAGGGTACTGTCAAATCCTTGTTGGTACGAGCCACTGAGAGGTTAATTACCTCGCGAATAAATGTGCACGGCATTCTAATTTCTCCGTATTATTTGTTATGTAATCAACCCATATTAAAATGCGATAGATGACTTTAACCCTTCAGGCCTCGGCCCCTCAGCCGATTGACAAGTTGATGTCCCAAAAAATTTCGTAAAAATTAGTTAAAAAATTGAAATATGACACTGTCTCACCAAAACATTAATTACTGCCAAACCACTGTTATCCATACTTAAAATAAAACATATTAACATAATAAAACATAATGAAATAAAACAAATTAAATTAAAATAAAATTAAAACGGGGTCGTCATGCTGAATCGTGTTTTGGCCGATATCGGCCAATCGGGGCTCTAGGGGTTAATAATAGTATGTTTTTATTGTTATCATTGGTTAAATATTGGGCTTTTATAATCAGTCAGTCCTTTATAAAGTTATAATCAATCAGTCCTATCAAACAGCTTGAGGACGTAAAATTAAAAAAAAACATCAAGGAGATGCTGATAGGCCACCCTTTCGATCTAACCGAATTTGAGGGCAATGACTTTTCAAATATTGTGCCCATTTAAATGACTTAGAAAAGTAGAGCCTTATTGTCTGGTTATTTTATTTGTATGCGTGGCGCAGCTGTAATTTGATTATTTAACATTTTACTGACAACTTTAATATTACGATGAAAATTTTAACATATTTTTTCAAATTATTGACTTTTAAAATATTAGGCTTCTATTTTGATTATTTATATTTATAGTTTCACAATCTAGTAGTTAAATTCTTGACTACCTGTGTATGTTCAGTAAAGAGTAGTAACGAGATTTACTACCTAACACAATTATTTTGACACGTTCGAGAGCAATTTTTAGCCGTCGATTGGACAGGACGAAAATGTAATAAAAAAACATTCATTATCAATGTTATTACAGATGGCCAAATAAATTGCTTTCACCCGATGATGTTATCGGCGCCACCTGCACATTGCCGACGTAGTAGGGTTGCCAAATAGTATTATGGCATTGAGCAATGTAATACCCTCTAATACCCTATATAATTATTGATACAAATAAGAATTCTAATCACATTTGAACCCAGCGGGAGACAAAAAAGGGGCTCGTATAGAGAAAAATTAAAAGCCGCTGTAGAATTTGAACACTTTAATATTTAACCTTTTGAGACCTAGTACACAGTTGAAAAGTACATTCTTCTAGAATAGTTTTTTTAAATAATTTTAAATCTTAAAATCTCGCTTAAATAACTTACAGCAAAATTAACTTATTAAATTATGCGGTAAAATTCGGTTTGTTTACGTGTGATGAAACTGGAATAGGTCAAGAGGTAGATCTAGAGAGGGCCTCAGTTCGGAGTCTGAAAAAGATAGACAGTCCGACCCTAGCGGATCGAGTAGCTGCAAGACGGATTGGTTAGCGGATAAACTGGACTCGTTCATAGACATGGGTCGCTCGTCACAGGCGTTGTCGTTTGTCTCCAGAGACACTGCTTCGCGCGAGCCATTTATGATCGAATTGAGTACTTCGTTCGAAGTCGGATTTGTCATGTGTGACCCTGTCGTTGCGATATTAGTATGTGAATGCGATATTTGACTAGTGGCAATGTCGTTGAGCGACGACGACTGTAATGATGTCAAGTGCAGCCGACCGCTGCCGTTGATTTTGATGAACGACGGCAAAGCCTGCCGTTCCAAGTTCAGGTCGTGGTGGCCGTTCAAAGCGGAGTCGTCGATGAACGATGAATCGATGTCGTTACAGTCGATGTGCGTTTTATTATCAATGTCCATCGGCATATTCATGTTCGAATTGACGTAGACGAACTGCCGGTCGAGGTTATTGAGGAACGACTCCGAGATGCCGGTCGTCAGCGGCTCCAATTTTGACATGTTGGAATCTTGCATCCACGTCTCTGAGAAACTGCTCTTTTCCAGACCGTTGGTTTTCTCCGCGGCAGTCGGTAGATTTCCGAGATTCGGCGTCGACCAGCACACCTTCGTCTGTTCCATTTGTGGCTTTTGTGGGTTTTGTGACTTTCGAACGAACCACTTCTCGAACGAATCGGTCCTGGCGCACTCCTGTTGCAGTTTCGGAGTTTGCGGGTTTGTGCCAAATTCTTTGGGAAACCATACACTTTCGGGAGCGGTGCTCCTTATAGTCCTATGAGCGCACGCGCCGGTACTGTCGCTGCATTTTAAAGCGTTTATATCGATTTTGTGTTGACCTGGAGAGATGTCCAATATTCTGTAAAAAAATAAAATAAAAAAGGATTACTTTATGAAGAAAAAGCCTTCAAATTTTTAACAAATGTTAAATCACAGAGCTAAAGACAGGATAATACCATTACCCCAATAGCTATCACTTGGTTTCTGTCGAATGTTAGAAGTGCTCTTCAGTTTCTCACTTTCAAAAAGCGGTTGAAATCTCTACTTCTCTACCCATACTTATCTTAACCCGCAACTGATGAGGTATTTTTTTTGTAACGAAACAGGTAATGTTAGGTTAAAAATACCCAATACTTTCATCCGCCCTGCTTCTTCAATATTGAGGATAAATCGACAAATATCATGAGAGTATTGACAGTTGGTACATTTTCGTAAAAACGAGTTATTACGGCACACCCACTTGATGTATTTCTTTTTATTTTTTTTGTATTAATGCTTAAAATTAATTAAAAGACAATGAAAAATATATATTTTTTCGTCAACAATCCACAGAATTTAAATCTGGCCTGATTTTTTTTCTATGGTGCGTGCGGTTTCATGTGCGTCTATAGTCCCCAAATTCCCTGGAAATAATGTATGTCACCTAGCCTTAAATTCATGTCAATACATGTGACGATGACACACATTCGTTAAACGAAAAAAAAGTCCCGGCGGTTAAAGGCTACAATATTTATTTTGAGGATGTATCTATACATTCTACCCATACTCGATACTGTTTACGTTTGACTTAGATATAAGTCTTGCTCGGTTAGCAGGTTAAGGCGTTAAAATGTAATGTATTGTAATGCCCGAGCCACACTAACGGGAAATGCTGTTAATTATCGCGATGATGGGCGTTTATGTTGCGGCCACACCTATAATATCTCAATAATTAACGGCATTTCCCGTTAGTGTGGCCCGGGCATTAGAAATACACTTGCCCACGGTCAAAAATCTACTGAAGGGGACTGACAAATCAAGACTTCATAAAATAGTTAAGTTATAGACTTCATAAAATATGAAATCGGAGACTATTGCGGTTGTTTGGCATTATAAATAAGATAAAGACAGTTTGTAATAGCTAATGAACCATTAGTGCATTAGAAAATCCAAATCATTACCGAAAACCTTCACACTAGATGTACATCCCGGAATTGCATAATTATGCCCAATTAGTAATTAGCGGAATGTGTAAGTTTGAAGTGTTTTAAATTATACATTTGCAGGTATTTGCAGCTAAATTTGATTTTATCTATTAAAGTACATAATCAGGATAACGTCAGTATGCATGCGTGCTTGTGGGCAAAAGTATAAGTCCAAGAGTTCTAAAAATCAAACGGGATTTCGACTATTTTTGAAAAAAAAAATATTATTGAAAATTCAACAATTATATTCATATTTTATTTTCATGTATATATCGACCAAGAGATTTGCATTGAAAAAAATGCATAGTATCTAACGAACGAATCAGGAAAATAAAACTTGGCATTTTCTTGCACGTTTTGCACAATCAGTTGCGCAACAACCGTGGCCTTACCTGACTTTGCAGCTCTGTATAAAACAAAGTACGTGTCAAAAGAGAACCAGTCATGATTTAAATGTAGCGTTTATATAGTTATTAAAAAATATTTATATGTACTCTATATCACGAACTTTTTAAAATGGACTTTTTTCCTCGAAAGCTCCATAGTGCGGCGGCTGCAACGACGCAACGTCGGGTGCTACAAAATTCACGTGGTAAATTCGTTTTTTATCTTATTTATAACTTCATAAAATAGTTGAGTTATAAAGACTTCATAAAATTAGTTGGGTTACACAATGCAATGACTCGGTTGTCCCTTATGGAGCACAGGTCATCTTAGGAAGCGCAGGAAATTTCGTTGCTCGATGGTTACGTTATCTTAATTAAATATAGCGATTCTAAGTTATATTGACAGTGCACTCACCTTCCGACGATCTCACTGACATTGCACTGCTCCTTAGAAGTGTCCTCCTTCGGCTTCAAAATACAAGGTACGAGTCCTCGCAGCTTCAACACAAACAACTCCAGCTCTTCTGCGAACGTAGAAGCTTGCACGGCCTCCTCCGTCGAGTCCAGCATGCTAGTCAGGCACTCGAACAGATTGTTTCCGCTCATTTTACTGGCAATTTTTGGTTCAGGTACAATAGTTCCGCCGTTCAATGTCGGCAGCGGTGTTTCATCTGGAGAAACGGTTGGCAGAGCAGCGATCGCCGTTGCAGAGCTTGCTGTGGCGTCACTCGGATTTGATTTTGTGACCTTGTGGTCCGGGAACTCTGCGTAGTGCTGGCCTATCCGCTTATATCCGCGGAATATCTGTGAATATTGTGAATGAGTAAACTAATGGCTGTGAACTGACTAACAATCAAATAATTAGGACTTGACCGTAGAGCAGAAATGCAATTATTTTAATGGCATGAATGTACTAGCCGCGGCTATAAATCGCTGAAATCGTTGCAATAGCAAAAACAGCCAACTCTACTCTCTATCTGATAAGGAAGGCCTTCCAACACCTGTCAATAGAGGTGGGAGCTAATAAGCCCTGTTGCAGTTAGGCCACTAAGACCCATGCGTTTATGGTAGGCTAAACTGACGGGTCAACACCCATTTGGCGGCCTCCACGCAGAAGTGCAACCCCGGGTAGGACTTTGGCCTGCGGGTTAGTTTCCCCTAGGAGTCAACCTTCGGACGCTCCTGGACGGTTCGCGCACCGTGCGGCTTCAGCCAATCGATTGTGCATTCCGATTGACAACCGGGGGAGTCTGGAAACAGTATTGTTCCTATACAGCGGGGATAGTTATTACCTTTACCGCAATGCTGGGTGTACAGTCGGGCAAAGGACGCCGTGGCCCGTAATAGATTTGGTAGACACTATCACCGCTACGTAAGGGAGAGGACTGCGCAAGCGACCTCGAACCTGTAACCAGTCGGGAGACTGGAGTAATTTGGTTACAACGCTGGGTGATTAACCTGGTTATCTCGCAGTAAGGCGTTGGCTTCTCACGGGCAAGTGGCGTAACTAGACAGTGGACTGTTTCGTCCCAAGTCTTCTACGCTTACCTCACGGTAGATAGAACGATCTAATATCATTAAAACTTCCCGAGGTGACAAATTCGCCCGTTGCAGTTGACAGCTCTAATTGTCAATAGAGGTGTATATAAAGATCTACAAGGCATATGTGAGATATATTTTGGAGTATGGCTATCAGCACTGGAACCCCTACGTATGCAAGGAAGTAGATGTCCTGGAAATGGTGCAGCGAAGGGCAACCAAAATGCCAGTGGGCCTGAAGAATATGAATTATGAAGATCTCTTGAAATTCCGACTGACTACTCTCAAACAAAGAAGACAAAGAGGGGCCATAATTGAGACATAAAATTGTCACAAAAATCTTACAATGCTCTTTGGCTACAGAATGCACGGCTTGCACGGCTCAACCGTGCAAAATATAAATCTAATCCTCTTAAGAACGTTTTGCAAAATAGTGGACATGTGGAATAAACTACCATTTCAAGTCATTAGTGCAAGCTCTGTCAATCAATATAAAAACAGACTCGATTTGTACCTAAAATGTGTTAATATTGTTTATGACTAGCTGTACAAGATCTGACCTGTATGTATCAGCAAAGCTACCTGTCCAGAATAAGTAATATTAATAAAAAATATGCCAAACTGCACAGTACAGGTGGCGTATTAAATAAAAACTCCTGGGTAAACAGTTTGTCAGTTCTCGATGCCAGCACTGACGCCTATAACTGACTGAATGTAAATCTGCCTTTGGTGCCCGTGAACTGACCACAATCATAGAAGGGAAAGTAAAGAATCTTTTAGTGGTTGAATTTATAATATTTGTGGCGTAATATAAAAATTGCTGAAGCAATGATTATAAAAATGCTTTCATCGATAGCTTTATTTACAACAATTTATCAATATAGCTTCAGATTTTTGGGTTTTCCACTTGATTTAGGAGGATAATTGTAAAATTAAAAAGCCAATTTAAAATCTACTCATAGTTTAGCCTGAACAGACATGAGGAAACAAGTCATACTTTAAAAAAATAAATGACTTAACAAACCTTCAGACATGTTGGACATTCGTGCCGTGATAATCCGCATTTTCGCTTAGCCCTTTGTGGTGTACTTTTAGTTAGAGTCGCAGATTCCTTTGGCAGCTGCGAAGTAGATTTCAACATGGACTGGGGAGATAATGGCTCGTACAAATCGTTGTTTATGTGTCGGGGCAATTTCACAACTCTACCGCTCCTCGTTATAGACATGATTTTCTGTAATTCACAGAAATGTCGATATTGTATTGAGAATGACAAAATCCTAGGTTGAAATATGTATACATATATATAAATCAATAAATAAGTCTCCGCAGAGCCTGATTGTTGTCGTTTTGGAAACATGAGATTTTTGGTTTTTGATGTCCTCCTCATCGTGATCCGTCGACGGCGACCTCTTGGTTGACAGGACTTCTTCGAAGGGTCTTGGGTACAAGTCCGGTCCGATGTTCAAAAATTAGAGGTCATCTGCGCGTGAATAGTTTACAGTGAGTAAGCGGTTGCGCTGGTGCAGACTCACTCTCTCGTCCCTGCAATCCATGCGCCAATGGAGCAGAGATCCGCCACGATTGGAGGAAAATTTTATTTTGGTTTACCAAAATATCAACTACAGTGGAACCTCTCATAACGAGCATAATTTGTTCCAGACTCTTACTCGTTAAGCGAAACAATTTTACCCATACTCGTTATGAGAGGTGCGAATGAGAGGTTCCACTGTATTGTTAGAAAATATAGGCCAAAATGTATTCACCAAAACTGATGCGAAAGCTAAGCTGTTCTATTTGATTCATTAATAATTATTTATGTATTCCAGTATGAATATTTTATTACAGTAGTCTTGATAGTTCGAGGTGAACAGGGTCGGGACCACCTAAACTATCGAAAACTCGGACTATCGAAATTTATATGGAAGAAAGAAATAAAACGATCTTGAAAATAATACAGGTGTCAAAATATAAACTTTACTAAAACAAAGTGTTTACAGTAGTCATTTACATTGGCAGAATTAAGGTTTTAACTTAAGTCCGGTAACAATTTACTTCGTGAACAAATGGTGAATTGTGTTTTGTTCGGATTTATATTGGATTTTTAGACTTGGATTTATGGAAAATTTGTAATTCTGACCCGAATTATCGACTCTACTGTATTTTGGATATGGAGGAGGTATACGAGGGCCGGTCAATAAGTCCGTGACTTTCCTGCCTCTTAACTGAAAGGGCAACACTGCTCCTGTCAACAGGCAACTGCCAGTTGACTCCTGTCAAAATTTGAACAAGCTGCGTCATTTAGTTTGTGTATGACAGGCATTGATATCAGACTACCACGTGTTTTGAGAAGAAAATGGAAAAAAAGAATTTTGTGCTCATTAAGCATTATTAGCATTGTGCTCATTAAGCATTATTTTTTGCGAAAAAAAAACTATCCCTCAAATCAAGGCTAAGCTCGATAAATACTATAGGGACTCTGCACCATCAATTTCAATGATAAAGAAGTGGCCGTACAAGCATGGAAGATGCCGAACGTTCTGGACGCCCAGTTGAGGTCTCTACACCCGAAACAATTGAAAAATTCACGATATGGTGTTGGCTGATCGGAGATTGAAAGTGAGAGATTGTGGAAGCCATAGGTATCTCACTTGGCTCATTGGTTGCTATTTTGAATGATCACTTGGGTATGAGAAAGCTTTCCGCAAGATGGGTGCCGCGTTTGCTCACAAATGACCACAAAGGCAATCAAGTGACAACTTCGCATGAGGGTTTGGCGTTGTTCAACCGCAATATGGATGAGTTTTTGCGCCGTTTCGTAACCGTGGAAGAAACACGGATCCAACACAACACACCAGAGACCAAACAGCAGTCAAAACAGTCTCTGAGTGATTCGCAGCCAAAAAAGGCCAAGGTGGGTTTGTCAGCCAATAAAGTCATGGCGATCGTTTTTTGGGATGCACGCGGTATAATCCACATTGATTACCTTCAAAAGGGTAAAACAATCAACGGCGAATATTATGCCAACTTATTGGGTCGATTTAATGAAGATTAGATTTTTTTTACCGCATTTGGCCAAGAAAAAAGTTCTTTTCCACCAGGACAATACAAGGGTGCACATATGTGCAGTTTCCATGGCAAAAATCCATGAATTGGGCTACGAATTGCTCCCTCATCTGCCCTATTCTCCAGATTTAGTCCCGAGTGTCTATTTCTTGTTCCCAAACCTGAAGAAATGGCTCGGCGGAAAGAGATTTGACTGCAACGATGAAATCATCTCACAAACAAATACCTATTATGATGACCTCGACAAATCTTATTTTTTGGAAGGGATAAAAAAAATTGAAGAAACGTTGGACAAAGTGTATAGAACTCAAAGAAGACTATGTTGAAAAATAAAATATTTTTTTATCCAAAAACCTGTGTTTCATTAAAAAAGTCATGGATTTATTGACCCGCCCATTACAGGCCAGGTACAGATTCCATTGTAGCATGACAATGCTTTTAAGAATAGGAGGGAAAGCAAAATAAACTTACTGGTGTTGTAGGAGCAGCGACTTCCTTGGTTTGCTGTGATGGTGCTCGTTTAGTGGCTGGCTTAGTGCTCTGTCCTGTAGCGCTACTATTAGAGCATAAGTTAAGATCTTCCGGATAAACCACACTGTGGAGAAATAGTATTGGTATGATAAAATTATATTAAAATAATAGAAGTGAATTACAATTATGAATCATATAAAATCGAAGACTATCGCGGTTGTTTGACATTATAAATAGGATAGAAAATGTGTGTTCTGTCAGTCGCATCAAAGCTGTTAAAAACATAAAACAAACGAAAGTAATGGGCCCATGTAAAGGTGGCTATAGCCAATGTGTGTAGCTTCTGAAATTTGTGGGCTCTGCAACTGATTGCAGGAACTATCGGTTCAGAGTCCTGACCTACTGGAGTAAGCTACAAAGGTCGTTAAAGAAGGACTAACTGCGGATACTGATCCCGCCGCTCATCATCATCATCCTGTATTTTGCATTAATTATTGAGCTTTCGATGTTTCTAGTAAAGACTACTGAGCCATCCTGCTGCTGATCATTAAAATTGATATGAAGTTATAATAAGATAAACTGTTATACGTACCGATAGATTATTTTAGTTTTCGATGTTGGATCATACATGACTGTATTATTCGGCACCTTACTGCGGTTGGCAACACGGTTCAACGCTCCCGTTACCAATCTCAGCTTATCCTCATCTAGTTGATCAATGCTAAAAAATAAATGAAGTAAAATAATCGTTTTTGTAGTCAAAAAAATAGAAAGGATTTATATATGCTGCAGGGCAATCTATTGTAGGTCACTGAGTAGCTAGTGTGCTTATTAAAGCAGAATATAACTTCTTCATACGACAAAACAGAAATATTCAATCTGAATTTATCAATATTACTGTATGATTTTAAAATTACAATTATATTATTTATATGTTATATTTACCTATGAAATTCTTGTCCATTTTGTAAGAGATGTACGGTTGTGTGTTGCTCCTTTTTCTGGGCGCTGAAATAAATCAACATACATTTTGATATATAGCAGAAGTGTATGTGCGTTACATTGCATTGCAGTGTAATGGTGATGTGCGAGTGAAAAAGTTGCCGAAGGCTGTCATGCCACAGAAATAGATATCATTTTTTCTATTTCCAAATTATATTTATATTAATTAATTTCAAATTTTACAACAATTAATTACAAATTATATTTTTTCCAAAATGACTCAATCTAAATAAAATTCCATCGAAGTATTCGTAGTGAATCAAATGATTTACAAGCCTACATTGACTTCTACAAAAAGTGTCTTGCCGGAACCAGTCAGAATGGCGCTGGTTAGGTATGACAGTACAACCATCGTAACCTCTTAGGGCTTCAGAGAATAATTCATGTCCCCTTTGTAGTAATACATCCCTAACAGCGACTGCTCTTGAAACGACCATCGGCTACCCACTCCTGGGTGAACAGCCGGGCAAAGGTAGATTTGGTATACACCATTTCACCGCTTCGTAAGGGAGAGGACCGCGCAAGCGACCTCGAACTCGTAACCAATCGAGAGACCGGAGTAATCTGGTCGCAATTGGAAGTAAGGGCGTGAGTGTAAGCCCGCTGGGTAACACACCCGGTTATCTCGCGGTTAAGGCGTTGGCCTCTTACGGGCATGTGGCGGATCTTGACGGTGGACTGTTTTGTCCAAGTCTTCTGCGCTCACTTCATGGGAGATAAAACGACTAATCGTTAAAACTTCCTGAGGTGACGGGTTCGCCCGTTGTAGTTGACAACTCTAGTTGTAGTAATACACCTTGCGCAGCTAGACACATTTTGGCTAGCTACAAGGCAGCCTTAGGTCAAGGATGGTACACGTACCGCTATAAAGTTCTTGCTTTTATTCACGAGGTAATTGTAATTCCACCGTGTCGATTTGGGGGTTAATGAGCCCTTGCTGAGTTGGCCACGAAGGCCCATTCTGTTCAGGAATGGTCATACTCACGGGTCAACACCTATCCGACGGCCTCCAGGTATGAAGTGCGAGCCTGGGTAGGACTCTGGCGCTCCTGGACGGTCTGCGCACCGTGCGGCATAAGCCAATCAATTGAGCACTCTGACTATCAGTCGGAAGAGTCTGGAAGCAGTACTGTTTCCTATAGAGCGGGGGTGGTTGCGGACCTTACGGCGACTGCTCTTGAAACGACCATCGGCCATCCGATCCTGGGTGAACAGCTGGGCGAAGGATGCCGAGGTCCACTATAGATTCGGTGTACACCGTTCACCGCTTCGTAAGGGAGAGGACCGCGCAAGCGACCTCGAACTCGTAACCAATCGAGAGACCGGGGTAATCTGGTCGCAATTGGAAGTAAGGGCGTGAGTGTAAGCTAGCTGGGTAACACTCTGGCTATCTCGCAGTTAAGGCGTTGGCCTCTTACGGGTTTGTGGTGGAGCTAGACGGTGGACAGTTTTTGTCTTAAGTCTTCTGCGCTCACTTCAGGGAGATAGAGATAGTGACGGCCTCGCCCGCTGTAGTCGACAACTCAAGTTGTCGATTATACCAACCTATCGATAGTGATATCATTTAATAGGTAGGCAAAGATTTCACTCGGGTCGTTCCACCAATGAATCAATATATCAGACAAATATTTACTACATTTAAATTGCTACACTGCAATGTACTGTAATTTTTTTCTTATCTTTGCTGTCATAGGTTATCGTAAGAGGATGTGTTTGTATGAATTTGTGATTATTACATTTTTCATGTGTGTGCTTATCGGGATAATCACAAAGGTAAAGCCAGCTTAATGCAGGACACGGCTTTTCTAGTAAAATTAATAAAAAACAGGTTCGAGTTTAAAGAGTGCATAAAGATATGTATAAATAAATTAGTGATGAGCCGAATAACGAATAGTATTCGGTTAAACCGGATATTTGGTCTACCAACGAATATTCGGTCGAGCAAAAATTAACATGAAAACGACCAGTTATCAGACAGATAAAACCAGTGTTATCAGAGGGTAAAGCAAAATTACACAAATCCACAGTTCCATGTTCTTATCACTTGTTTCCTATCCCCTCAAATGGTTTTCTTCTCCGGGTGGCCTCTTTCTGCAATTTGGGATTAATTGCTTTAACCCGTTGAGTATGATACGACCAAATCTGGTTGTGAAACAATTATCCGTTGAGTATGATACGACCAGATCTGGTTCCGCGTTTTTTTCACTTCTTTGATGTTCTCATATTTAATTCATAATTATCTAATTGTTTTACAAAATGATATTTCAATATTCTATATTCGAAATTTCAATGCAATCATTGTGCAGTTGTTCTTTTTATGATTGGTGTAGTAGTTTCGTAGTTATAGTACTTTAAGTCGATGTCGCCGAAAATCCTGCAAAAGAGACAGATGCATCCATGAAAATACCCATTTGCTCCAAGGGTTAAAAATCAAACTATTCGGTTTAAAACGGATATTTGGTTTAATATTAACCTGGCATCCGGTTCATTATTATTACTTAATTATTATTATTAATTATATACTATAATTATTATTATTATCTACTTCCGGGAGGCGAACGGTGGACTCTGGACTAACGACTGTCTATGGTAGGTTAAGGACAGCTATCTTATCCCGTTGTGATTTTTCCACCTTACCACCCACTCAACCCTCCCTTCGAACCCCATAAATATCGAACCCCATAATAAAACCCATGAAATTGTATCGCTGTGCGGTTGTAGCCTAAGCATAGCATGAACGCCGATTATGTGTATATGTAAAAATAGCATTAAATTCTATAATCTACTCCCTACAAAATTAAAACAGCTGGTGGACATAAAATTTTAAAAAAACATCAAGATGCTGATAGGCCACCCTTTCTATAATCTGGCCGAATTTGAGGGCCATGATTTTTCAAATATTGTGCCCATTTAAATTACTTAAAAAAGTAGAGCCTTATTGTCTGATTATTTTATATGGTCTTATATCTGTACTTTTAGTTTAAAATGCATAACATAGATTTAATTTGATTATTTAACATTTTACTGACAATTTGAATATTACGATGAATAATTTTACTACGTATCTTTTCGAATTACTAACTACTTCAAATATTAGGCTTCTATTATGATTATTTATATTTATAGTTTGACAATCTAGTAGTTAATTCTTGACTACAGATGTATGTTCAGTAAAGAGTAGTAACGAAACTTACTACCTAACCCAATTATTTTGGCATGTCCAAGAGCGGTCTTTAGCCGTCAATTGGACACGACGAAAATGTAAATGTAAATATGTATGCAATAAAGATTCAATTTATTCGTCCTGAATGCACATGAATGCAGCGTTAAGTCTCTTGCCAGGGACCAGGAAGACTAGTGCAAACTTTAGCTGAAGCTTCCACATTTCTAAGGAAAGAAAATGCAACTCACATTGCGAACGTAGATCTCCTCGATGCGTCCTTACATTGATTTGTGACCTTCTTGATTTCCTCCGCCGTGGCCTCGATTAGTTTAATCTTCTGGGAAATGTCTCGATTGCCCTGCGACGCCTTCAGCAGCTGAATGCCGAGCTTGGATTTGGCCGGTTTCGCATTGTCCACGTTCAGAATGAGGTCGGGCTTGTTCTCGATCATTATCTTTCGTTTGGACTGTGTTAGCACATTGGACAACTCGACCGTTTGCTCGAGAGAGTCGGTCGTGATGATTTTTAACAATCCGGAGTCGCCGGCGTCCACGAGCTGCCCGAATATTGGTACGTTCTGCGACGGCAGCGATATTAGACGCTTGTTCAGTAAAATCGGCTGGCAAACCTGCAAACATACATATTTTTGAATACGACACCCAAACTGGTACGTGAATGCCTAATACCATGGCACTCGTAAAGATCTCACATGATAGTCTTAAATAAAACAAGCCTGAAATAAAATAAGTTCACAATAAATATTAAGTTATAATTTAATTTTTAATGTAATTGCTCATAAGTAAATGGATTTCAATTAACTGTAAATGTGGCCAAATAACGGCTTTTTATTTTTTTTTTAAATATAATGTTTTAAAGATTAGTTAGGGGGCATTCAAGTATTACATAAAGCAATTTTTGACCCTCCCCTCCCCCCATGTAACGCGCCGTAACGTTTTTCTGTACCCCCCTCCCCCTCACTAAACGTTATGTAACACCCAAGTGACCATTTTTACCTAAAAGTCACAATTATGTTGCGCAAAGTATCGGAAAGTCGCTAAAATACCTTTGTTATTGTTTTAATCGCGTTTGCGGTAATAATAAATAAAACAAGAGATTTCTTACCCGCAATACATGCGTATATTGTTTTTTTTATTTATTCATATTGTTATTTAACCTTTCGGAAGCCAGTCATTCCACGTAAAATTATCAAAGCCCTCGAAAATTTGTTTGTAGAAGTTGTATGTAATATATAACGGTGGCTTATTTAATGGCAGGCTTCAATGACAGGCTATTACCGCAGTGGAGGGAGAAATAGAGCCTATAATAATTGAATAAGTACGGATATAATACAGATAATACGAAAATCGGCTATCGGCGTGCGTGGCCACCCAGGGGTTAATAAACAATTATACATAATATAATAAACATTTGTTTAACTTTAAAATATGTTAAAATGGGCTCAAATTTGTCTTAATAATTAATCTTACATTAAATTATGACGTTTTCCTGACTTGGCCCTGTCCTTACATACATTTTTGGCTTCATCCACCATTGTTCTTCTCATGCATTCTCCTATTTTAGGTTTTTTTATAGTAATAAACTCTTAAAATAAAATAACATATTTATTTTAATCTTTGGCAATGAAATTAGAAACGGAAACCTAACTGAAATAAAACATTTCAATCCCCTATATATAGATTTTATTCCCCCTCCCTCCCCTATAATGCATCATAACGTTTTACAAGACCCCCTTCCCCCCAAATTGCATTACGTAATACTTGAAAGTCCCCTTATCAACATTTATTCAAAGAAGAATATACTGTTCGAAGACTTATTCACAGTAGTGTATTGGTCAGCCCAAAAATATCCAGAAATAATAATTACAGGGAATGTTGATATGTCTAAGTTAAAAGAATGTAGATTTAAACAGCATTCGATAAGTGGGCATACAGACGCATGATGTCGATATCTTGGACTCAGAAAGACATCAATGAGGAAGTTCTATAACGTAAGCTATGGCAGATTATCAAACAGTGCAAAGATGCATACCTGGGTCACGTGCTTAGGCACGACAGGTACGAACTCCTGCAACTCATTATGATGGGAAAAGTTGCAGGGAAAAGGAGACCAGGCCGTAGAAGAAAATCTTGGTTGCGGAACATTTGGGAATGGACCGATATTACTAGTGCCAAGGTCGGACAAAAAGAAGTATGCAGAGCTTACTGCCAACCTTCACTAATTGGAGAGGCACCATAAGAAAAAGATTTAAAAATATGTGAAGATAGCGGAAGAACAAAACTATCACTGGGCTCTTGCCTCTATTAGCATGATCTATTTTACACTGTCACATTGTCAGACAAAAACAGCAGGAGCGGTATCGAACAACATTCGATCTTGCCATTCGAACAAATTATTCCACAAATAAAATTTGTTCAAACGAAAAGTCAACGACTCGGCTAGAAACAATAGCCGCCGTCACTACCAGAAATTACAAATACAAGATCTCGAAACTCCAGGCGACGCATACCTATCCCACGGAGACTTCAATCCGCTGAGTAGCAACTATAGAATCGGAGAAATCGAATACAATCGGGATAATATAAACTTCAGGTGCTGGCCCAAAGAAGCGGTGACTCCCCGTCCTCTTAGGTTAAGATAGTTAAGTTAGGTTTAAGCATAACACAACCCAACGAAACACAAGATAAATTGTAACGGTTTGTTATGAATAAATAAAACACAGCTACACAGATTCACCTAGAACATAAGCAGCTGGGACACACCCCTGATCGGCCCACCGGCCTCAGAGACCTTATGTAAATACCAAAATAGTCAAATAAACAAATTTCTGATTCTGACTACCATAAATAAAAGAAACTATACGACATTCCATTGTAAGATTTATTGTAGTTTCATAATTAGCTGGTTTATTATCATAGGACAATCTCTTATAACCAACCCTACTATGATGTGTTTATTGTAAGGTTCCAGGGTTCAATTCTGTTAATATTATCCTAACGGAAAACAGTGGCTCGGCCGGAAATCGAACCTGGAACCTTACAATGTAAGATCAGGCGGCCTAACCGCTATACCACCGAGCCGTGTGGGTTTCTAAATTTTTCTAAGCGCGACAGGAATTCCCTTGGCAGAGACATCACACACACTGCGCACGCGTTCAAAATCAACTTATGATGCATTCCAAAACAAAATAAACTGGATGCTAGGCACTTCAGGGAAATATTTTTTTCAAATGCATAAATGTGGCGCCCCTTTAAATTGCCGCCCGGGGCTGCCATACCCCAGTTTGCCCCCCCCCCCCTAATAGATTCATGGCTGCTTATGAACTGCATAGATTTATTTACCTTTGCTGTTGAGCCTTCGTTGAGTGTGTATAGTCTCACATTCTGGTTTATGGGTATCAAATTTGTGATGCTCTGCGCGACTAGGATATTCTGCGTGCCGGACCCCAGCAATTGCATATTCGCCGTGCCGGCTTGCTCGGTTTCGTTGCTAAAAACAAATTCCCCGCCATTTTCGGCAATTAAGTTCTGCCGCATCGGCGGCTCCGCGTCCGCTTGGAACTTGACCGGCTTTAATACGCCGTCCGCGTCCTGAAAACAACAACATAAACAATGAAGAACACAGAAACAACAAAACCCGCCGCGAAGATCCCGAACAATAATAACCTGAAAATAGTATAATTTTTCCCTCGCATGGCCGTGCTCGCTGTTCAAAGTGAGAGAGCTCTTTTCTATGTAACCGGAACCATCTTCCATCAATATTTTGTTCATTTTGAATCTTAAAAAGTCATGGAATAAGCGATAATTCCGACGATGCTCCTCCAAACAAGCCCGTCATACAAGCACGGCGACCATTTTGATTTGCAAAAAAATAGACCGACCATGGATTGACTATGTTATAGAAGGAAAGGCGGATAAATAAACCTCGATTTTATCATCGGCACAATAATGGGTCCTATGCAAATGCTACTTTTCACACTGGCCAATTCGAACTCGGATAACTTGGGTTTGAGTTGGAATTTCAAATTCAAATACATTTTATTTCAAAATCATGTTATACCTTTCCAGATGTTTATTTGTCTTTCCCTCGTTTGTTTTTGCTCAGATATTTTCGTTTGTGCAACTATGGAAGCGTTGAAAATTTGCATTATTTTCAAATATGAGATCCTGTGCCGGTGTTTTCTGCCACAGCTTCTCGCGGTCTAGCTATACAGCTACAGTAAATGTGAACTGCAAAAAATGATGCAAAAGCTCGTGCTTAAATAACCGAGCCTGGTCGATCGCTCATCGCCGCTGCTTCTGCTCGACAACACATAGCCACAGACCACTGCAAACAGTCGCAAGTTGCAGGAACTGCTGCAGCTTACACCAATAGTTGTTTTTTTTTCAGAATTTAGATAACTTTTTAAAGGGGGGAAATATCGACTACGAAGAGTCGGTGAAAAACGCCTTCAAAATATTCGTTGGTTCCTGTCCAAGAGTTTTAGAGCAGAGGGATAAAACAACTCCCATTAAAATTACAAATATGCATAGATAATAGGGGTCAGTATTACTATTAATCAAATATATATTATTCATACAAAGTTTTAGCCTTAAATTTCCTTTATAGAAAAACTAAATAGGTAAGAACCTAATATAAAAATGTCTCTATTATTTTCTATTGATATCCCGGGTCTGTGTGCATATAAATATTGAATAGCGCATACCTATAATATATGTATAATCCGCGGTGAAAATGGGGCCGTTTTTGCGGCTATCTAACGGACGATAGCGGTACTCCAACAATGGAAGTTCACTGGTTCACTGGGACATAAATCAGGGGTCTCGAACCTACCGATTTTTCGGTATATATTTCCTACAGAATATAATATTTTTCCACGATTTTTGAGAATAGGAGAAAATTCTCCGGATTTTTTTAACCTATTTAGCATCTTTTGATTAGAAACCTTTGTTTTAAGGTGATCTTCTGAGCTAATTCATTTGTCTTATGAACAAGAATTCCTATTTCATTTATTCATTATTTAGAAGAGAACCTTTCTCCTTTATTTATTTATTTATTTAGTAGTAACACATCTAGTAAAAAGTTAATGTCATATTTGATTAAGATGTTAGCAAGAAATTGATGCGACATTATTTTTATGATTGACACAGTCGCCTAACTAGGCCTAGGCCTGTTCTAAGGCAGACTTTTAATGATGATATTAAGTGTGCACTGTCAACTTAATCTATAGTTAGTACTTATTTTTAAATCGCCAAATATAAAACTACAAATATTTACGCATATACAAATATGGATAGATACTTATATACATCTATAGATAAAATATATATCCATATATGCACACATACACATACATATATTTATACGAAAATAATAATAAAACCAAAATAAATAAAATAAAAACTAAAATAATATACATATATAAATCAATTACATATTGATATGACGCTCACATACCTACCTATAAGTCATTTAAAATTATCATGGAAAAACTAAATACTAAGTACTAAATACTATCATTCAAAATACAACAGTCAACATATTCCCTAAACCGTCCCTACCCACCTCCAACAACCAATCCGTTAGAGATTTTTTAAAAGTGGATGTGTTCTCACTACTTTTAATTGCGTCGGGAAGATTGTTATACATTCTAGGGCCAATGAACGTGAAATGGCGCTGGCCAAATGTTGTGTAAGATCTTGGCACCAACATATCACCAGTTCTTGTTGCTCTCGTCTTTCCAACTCGTTGATTATAAGGCGTCATTTTATTTTTAGTATATATTAGGGCCATGCGAACATAAAGCTGTCTTACATCCAAAACCTCGGACTGGATGTAAAGTGTCTGACAGAAATCGATACGGTTTACGTGCGATTATTTTTAAAATACATTTTTGCGCTACTTCTAGAGGGTGTAGAGTGGACCTTGTACAACCGCCCCATCCTATAATACCATAGCATAGTATTGACTGACACAATGCATAGTAGGTGTTTTTCAGTGTTCTCGGGTCCACAATATCTCTTATTTCCCTGAATATACATGCGAGTTTGCGCACCTTCATCGCCAGCTTATCAATATGTGGTTGCCAACGCATCTTATTGTCGATCGTTATACCCAGGTATTGTACCTGTTGTGCTCTTTCTAGAGTAGTGCAGTTGCAATGCTGAGTATTTCTGTCGCAGTCATGAATGGTCAGTCTATGGTTTAAATGTGGTTGGCCTTTACTATTGTTGCTGAACGTAAGGTACTTAGTTTTATGTATGTTCAGGCTAAGTAGAGAATTGTCTAACCATTCATGTACTTCATTAATACCCTCATCGGCTACGGAGAATGTTTCATTCCAGTTATAGCCCTCAAAAATAACGACCGTATCATCACCGTATCATTTATTATATTATCTTGGCTTTCTCAGAGTAACTACCCAAAAATAAAATACCAAGTCAAAATGTCAACCCCGAAGAATCGAGTACAAGCGCGAGTGCAAAAAGAAAAAAAACGCTGATCATTTTATAGAAAATGGGAAGAATTTTCAGACCGGCTGCAAGAAAGTCGTAAAGGTGCAAACTATGCGAGTTGTAGGAGTAGTAATAGGGATATTATTATAACATTAGGAAGAAACATTTGTAGGAAACACAATTCTTTACAAGCACTCTTAGTATCATAAAATAATATAAAATCAATATCAAACCTATCATCATTTACCGTGACAAAAACTAAAAAACCTGATATACAAGTTAAACAAGGTAAAAACATTTGACTACTTTTTACCATACATTGTTATATTATTTTGTGTTCTACCAATGTATAGTTCATATGTATTTTTTTGTTTTATATTTTCAGGTGAAATAAGATTATCCCCATTATGGAGCAACCACCGAAACTGATACTCTGTACTTTTTTTAATTGTTTATAAAATGTTGTAAAAAACACTCGTATTAGTTGACATTGGGCCCGATTGCGTTTCTTTGTGAACTAAAACTAAAATTAGTCCAAGCGAACGAGACAGCAATACGTTAGAGCGGGAAATGAAACGAACGATCGTCGATAAATACTACCTGCCGAACTTATACTCGTCCGAATAAATTCGAGCATATTTCGTGCGGTATAAGATTTGACCTTGGCGGGCAGTTTTAATGCGAAAAAGTGACAAACGTTCATCTCACACTCCGCTCTAGCGTATTGCACTATCTCGTTCACACGGACTAATTTCCGATTTTAGTTCACGAAGAAACGCAATCGAGCCCATTATATACTGTATTTTGTAAGTTCCAAGACCACTGGCGACATCCTCCAGACAAGATTCCGAACAACCCCCCCGTGTTAAAAAATAAAAATACAGATTGGATCAACTTTATTAAACGAAGACTTTTACTTTAATACGATCAAATTGATTTTAGGAGCTAGACGGTGGTTTTTTAGAAAGCAAACAAATAAAATCCACATCGTGTCAATTCCACCCCCGCCAACCGCTTGCACTAGAAGAATCAGTCTTATATTTTACAAAGATTTTTTGTTATCACACAAAAATGGTACATACGGGGCGTTATAATCACAAAAATAATTATCAACACTTCACACGCACACATCCCACAATAAAATTATCGAATAGATCTTTAACAAACAACAAAGATTGATATTAGTATTCATCTGTATCACCAGCAGACTCGTCGATTTCTTAAAATGTACACTTACTAAACATTTACAAGGAATAACACTTAATATTCCTACTTCATAATAAAATACATTCTGTTGCGCTTGACGGCAGTATTAAAAAATATAATAAAATCCATAAAACATGGAGAGTCAACGAATAATAGATTTCATAAATGACTAAATTAAGGAAAACGTATTGCAATTACAGAAAAATAGATACTGATAAAAATATCCGAACCGCTAGGCCTGGATTCTGCATACATCTTTGGTTTAAAAACGTCTCATTTAGAACCGTAGAATATTGTCTTGATAAATAATCCGCTAGAAAGAAATTGCACAATTGGACTAAAATAGTGAATTAAAGGTATATTTTAAATACTAATTTAGCTCTATAATACTATACAGAAATAGAACGACATGAGATACTTGAAAAATGCTATGAAACTTCTATTATCTATTTTTGTTGTGAGATTGAACAAAATACGCAAAGCTGAGTATGATTAAATTCTCTCGACACTTTGTTTCACATTCAGAGAATAGAGGTTTTCAAGTTTTTTATACTGCGAAATACATGTCGTTTAAACCCGATCGTTTTCATAGGCCGATTACGAAAAAGAGACGAAGAAGGCCAGTCACTAAGGAGTTTTCACGGTAAATAAATAGGATTAGAAGATATAGGAAAGTCTTTCTTATTCAGGTAATTCAGGTGGGTTTATACAGGATGAGTTATAATTAACCGGCACCCTTCTAGGGGTGAATCAATACGAGCAACTAAACAACTTTTGATTTAAAAAATTGAGAAAAACATTTAAAAAAAAAAATGTTTTTTGTTTATTTAAAAAATTTAAGAACTTGACTGTTAAATAAAAGTTTAACAAGCGTTTGAGCGCGCTGCGCCATCTATCGCTAGGTAAAATATCGCTAATAAACAATATTAGCGGTATTTTACCTACTGCTAGATGGCGCATCATGCTCCAGCGCTTTTTATACTATTTTTCAGATAACTAAATTTTTGAAATTAAAAAAAAGACTGTTTTAATTTTTCCACAAATTCTTATCAAAAGTTGTTTAGTTGCCCGAACTGAAACTCACCTGTAACATGACAAAGATTTTTATGAGGCTACCGGGTTTCAATTGGATTTTGATAAATATAACCCCTATGATATATATGTTGCTTAATTTAAAACGTATAAGACGTACAAACGGTCACCCTTAGAACAAGAGTATACTTATTATGGGCACAGTATACCAGACAGTAGCTTCTCTTAGACCAAAATTGAAATCAATACAAATACATCACGAGTCGTAAGGGCTCGGATTTGGTCGGCTGATGTTACGCTACTCGGCCTATGCAGATATACGAAAGCTCGAAAATTTCGCCATCCTTTACCTGCTCAAAATGCTAACCGTTCCCATTCGTCGGGACGAACCCCTCTGCACACATTTCTCGCACCCTCTTCGCGCATTGCCCTGTAGCTCGAGAGTAAAGCTACTGGTTGGTATACTGTGGTATGGGTAGCCTAACATAAATGTACATTGTGCAATTGTTATTCGAAAAATAAATTTGATTATCCTCGGATCCTGATCAAATCGTAAAATCTTCACCATCCTTTTTTACACTTTAGTACGTACATTTCTTCACATTGGTGACTGGCCTAATAGGGAATGTAGAACTATCCTAATTGATGGCCTGCTCGGTCATCTGCAAGCAGAGCGATTCTAGCCTAGAGTTGATGTCGCCCAGCGATGCGGAAACGGCCGAGGGACAGGACAGACGCGGTGGGCTGGCAGAGCGATGCGGATGCGAATGCGGAGGGAAGGACGGGTAGGAAGAACTCTTGCCCTTGTCGGCTTGATGATGCTCCCGCGAGGAGCAATCCTGGCGGGTCCAATCCATTATCGCCCACGAGGGTAGAGGTTTTCTCTTGACGGAAGACTGCTGGCTGGATTGGCTGTGGTAGCTGATGTGGTGGTGGTGCGAGTTGTTTGTGCGCCATCTGGAAATACCGCAGATGTATTAATCTACCGATTAGAAATAGTTTGTTTGTTTTTACTCATTATTGTGAAATTTCACAATGGGCGGGTTTCTTGTCATACGATAATCTCTTATAACCAACCCTACTATGAAGCTTTTATATAAATAAATACAAACGGAGCTGCCATGGAATTCACCGACCGGAGTCGGGCCCATCATAATACTATTTTTTTTACACTTCTGGGGGGTGAGCAGTGGATTCCGGACTTACGAACCGGCTGTGGTAGGTTTAGGACAGCTGTCTTGCCACATGTGAGCGTTCACCTTACCACCCATTCACTCCCCCTTCGAAGCCATAAAATTTGAGATGCGCAAATCGCAGTTTTAGATAATTTTTCTAAGAAAGAGTTGATTATTTTTCTGGAAAGGCCAAGATCTTTAAAGACGTGAAATAGAGATTTAGCTGGCAGGCCACGAGCGCCAACTTCCACCGCGTGAAGGTGGACAGTGAAGCCGTTCCGGGTTACGGCATTTGCAAGATCATGGTATTTATTTAATTTGTACTCGTGGTCTTTTGGGATATTTGATTCCCATGGAACAGTTAATTCTACAATAAGGGCCACCTTCCGAAATAGAGAGTAAAGAGTTATATCTGGACGGAGGGCTGTGCATCCGAGACTTTCAGGGAATTTATACAGCTTAGAGACCGAATTAACTTCCAGAATCCAATCTGTAGCTTTCTCAATTATTGAGAAAGGTTTTGTAGTTAAATGTTTTTTGCCTTTAGAGTCATCCCGCACAAACTGTATTTGGGGTTTGGAGGATACTGTCAAACCCTTGTTGGCACGAGCCACTGAGAGACTAATTACCTCGCGAATAACAGCGAGAACTTTGTCATGGCGGTAAGTGTACCGTCCTTGATCTAAGGCCACCTTGCAGCCAGCTAGAATGTGTCTAGCTGTGCAAGGGGTATTGCTACAGAGGGGACAAGAACTATCCTCAGCAGTAAGATGTGCGTAAGTGTGTCTTGTTATTGCACTCGATCGAAGAATGCCTGTGATTTGCACTATAGGCGGTAAGCCTTCACTGCGTGATTAGCCCGTAATAACATTGATTTTTAAATTAAAGTCTGCGGAGCGGTAGCGAAATGAACTTGTTGTAAGAGTGGCGTTGCCAATCTGTTTATTATGTAAATTGGCGTTGCCAATTTATGGATATCATCTCAAAAATCAAAGAAACGAACCTAGGCTTGGTCCTTCTTGCAAATGGAGCGTCGCTCAAGTGGCTGAAGAATTGCCGCGGCGGCATCCGGTACTTCAGAGCCTTCAGTGAGGAGAGTAGAATTGGGTCACAGCAAAACGCCTCGTGGTTCAAAGCTTTGTCCACCAGCCAGCAGTGCAGGGACACCGGCTCGCAGGTGGGAGTCATAATCCCCGATTCATCCGTGTGGTGCAAAGTCACACAGCGAGAGTGGTTGCCCCCGTTCGGGAGAGAGGGCGCCACGCCTCCTGTTAGAAGCCGCGTCGACGCTACAGAAAACAAAATAACATTGTACAGATCGATTACCATCTAAAATAAAAACAATTGGCTCGACAAAACTCAGACTCACTTTCCCATAATAAAGTAAAAGTAAGCGCTAAATCGGCAATGATTTGTTTCTCCATGTGATTTTAACTGCTACGCCGGGAGATGGGCGTTAACAGTAAGGTAAAATTCTGTGGCAATTAGGCAAAACTACATAAGTCAGAAATACCATTTTCTCAGGAGCATTTTAAAATTTATGACTAAAATTGGCACATGGAATAAAAGATGTGTGCTCTCTTAAACTATATGTGTAATTTTAAAATAATATGTATTAATAAAAAGATAATTAACTTATGCTACTATGACCACCTATCAATAGTTAAGAAAAAGTACATAAGTTACACATATGCAGTTTTGCTCACCTGAACAATATATAACTAGTGAGAAAGTAGGTGCTATAACTTCTTTTATATTGTGCTTCGAGTTATGTAGTTTTTACCAATGAAAGAGTAAAAAAACGCTGTTAACCCTTCAGGCCTCGGCCCCTCAGCCGATCGACAAGTTGATGTCCCAAAAATTTTTAGTAAAAATTAGTAAAAAAATTGAATTATGACACTGTTTCACCAAAAACATTAATTACTGCCAAACCACTGTACCCATAATTAAAATAAAATATATTAACATAATAAAACATAATGAAATACAACAAATTAAATTAAAATAAAATTAAAACGGGCCCGTCACGCTGAATCAGTTTGTGGCCGATATCGGCCAATCGGGGCTTGAGGGGTTAAATGGTCATTATAACTCATTTTGGTCAAAAAACGACTTATGTAGTTTTGCCTAATTGCCACAGAATTAGCAGTTTTGTCTGAAATTTTGTCACATACCTCTTGTGGGTTTCTTCGAGGTTCTGTTGTTTCTCCGCTTGTAACTTTGGAAAACCGATTCGTCGACAACAGACTCCGACGAAGATGTTATGATATTTATGTATTTGGCAAATAAAAGGAGAAGAATAAAAAAGCGGAGGTGAAAAGATCACTTTTGCAGATTTAGAGTTTTGTTTTTGATTGTCGAAGAATATGATCCGACAGCTGGTTCCCTTTAGGGTTTCCACTTCTATTTCCATAAATTAAATAGTGAAAAAGTATCATTATTTTTGCATACATCACCGAGAATTTATTTTTCTAATAAGGTTTATATTGGGTCCTTATGTATGAAGTTGCTGTTCTATAAAGGAAATTTAAGGCCAAAAACTTTGTATGAAAAATATATATTTAATGAAAAATATATATTTAATTAATAGAAAGATTGACCCCTCTTATATATGCAAATTTGTTTTTAATGGGAGTTGCCTAATTCCTCTGCTGTAAGTCTCATGGACAGGAACCAATGAATGCTTTGAAGGCGTTTATCACCGACTTTTCAAAGTTGATTTTTTTCCCTTGTTATCTAAATTCTGAAAAAAAATATGAAACTTTATTGGAGCAAGGTCTGGCAAGTACGGCGGGTGACCAAGAGTCTCCAGCCGCAACTCCTGCAACTTTGCGACTGTTTGCAGTGAAATCTGTGGTTATACGTTGTCATGCAGTGGCGATGAGCAATTGATCAGACTCGGTTATTTAATCATGAGCTTCTCCATCATTGTTTGCGGTTCTTAACAGTACACATTTACGGTGTCTGTACAGCCAGAGTGCAAGAAGCTGTAATAGAAAATACCGGCACAGGATCTCATATTTGAAAATAATGCAAATTTTCAACTGTACCATGGTTGCACAAACGAAAATATTTGAGCAAAATCAAACGACGGAAAGACAAATAAACAGCTTATTCAAAAAAAGAATAAAATGGCCTTGAATTAAAATTTATTTGAATTTGAAATTCCAACTCAAACCCAAGTTATCAAAGTTCAAAGTGGCCAGTGTGAAGCAATATTTTCGAAGGCAGGTTGACATATAGGTACGGCAAATACAGCAAAGGAATACGCAAAGAAAGCTGTGTGATCCTAAGGTATACACAGAGTTTTCGTTGACTGAGACCGTAATGGCAGCCCGTGGGAAGATAACGCTCGGAATTAGGATTTTAGGAATTTGAAGAATGCCAGACAGTAGAGCATCTATGAACGATTTGCGGAATGATCCACCACAAGACATTACGTTTGATAAACGCCTCTTAACTTAACTTAACCCAAAGATTAAGTTAACCCCTTGAGTATGATACGACCAAATCTGGTTCTGAAACAATTATCCGTTGAGTATGATACGACCAGATCTGGTTCCGAGTTTTTTTCACTTCTTTGACGTTCTCATATTTATTCATAATTATCTAATTGTTTTACAAAATGATATTTCAATATTCTATATTCGAAATTTCAATGCAATCATTGTGCAGTTGTTCTTTTTATGATTGGTGTAGTAGTTTCGTAGTTATAGTACTTTAAGGTCGATGTCGCCGAAAATCCTGCAAAAGAGACAGATGCATCCATGAAAATACCCATTTACTCCAAGGGTTAAGAGGCGTTTGGGTTACTATTCAAAAAGTAGGTTAAAATCGTTAGTTTTTTTTATTAGATTTCCTAATAACAATAATTGTTTACAATATACCAAACATTTTTTGACACAGTAGACCTATTTATTACCCTTTTTTGTTTCTAGAATCGTAGGAACAATTTGACGTATCAAATATGCTTTGGGGTTTCCGTTTTTTTTGTTTTTGTACTCGAACGTACTTGATACGGCTTGTTGCGTTCGGGCGATAATATAACAGACGTATCGTATAGGTAGGGCGGTTAAATAATAATCGTAATACAACTCACCTATATCGAGGACCTTGACGATTTGAGTGGGCAGTTTGGATGATGGCTTAATAGGACTAATGATGATGTTTCTCAATTGATCTAAGAGCAAGTTCATGCTGGCCACACTCATTATGGTTCCCGTTGACAGATCGTGCTCCATAGTTTTAAGCGTCACTTGCCTCTCGGAGAGCTTTTTAATTGACAAGAGTAGTTTATGCCTAGCACCTTTCGTTACACCTGCAAATGAGAGAAAAAATAATGAAGTGAGATTAAGGAATAATTAAATATGGATGAAGAGTTGTCTTGTTTGACGATTTGGTTAGTATTTTGCATTTCAACAAGCTTGGACATATTTTAGGTTTTTTTATATACGCATCGGTTAGCTACGTATGTGAACCTGTATTAATATAGAATAAATTGTATCAATATGAAGGCACTTCATTGCCCACATACTTTTAAATTAAAAAAATGAAGCCTCATAGAAGGAAGGAGCACGGTATGCTGTTGCAGAAGTGCTGATGGAAAAAATGCGAAAAGAAACAGGAACCTGGCACGAAGATTACAACGAGGAATCATGCATGGAACCTTGCTCAATCATCGCGTCGCGGGCTGGGAAGGGATCGTAAACCGCAGGAAATATGCAAATACTTTTTTAACCCGGTAACTCCCTAACATCCCTTGCGGGACCAACGGCCGACTCCCCCAATTTCCAGGTTATAATTTTTTATATGTCAAATTTCAATGCGATGTAATTGCAGTAATTTTTTTTATGATCCGTATAGTGGTTTACAAGTTATGGTCGTTTGTATCAAGGTCGTCGACTCGCATTTTACGCGTTAAAATGTCGCGGGCAAAAGTGATAGCTGAATTTTTACTTCGCGAGAGGAGGGGTTAAATATTTATCAAAAATGCCTAATTTTGTAGTTTATACCAGGAGGTCACGTTAATTAGAGGTAATTGATTGATGAATTACGTGACTACCTGGTATAAAACTATCAAAATTAGGCATTATTGGTATTTTAAAAAATATTTTCATATTTCCTGCGGTTTACGATCCCCTCCCAGCCCACGACGCGATGCAAAACAAGCATGCTTGATCGTCTAGAGAGCCCCTAAAAAAGACAAACAAACACGCTAATCACATACTAATAAATCAAAGTAAACGATATAAGATTTGACGCTGAACGAATAGATGATTTTTGACGTTTTCATTTGGATGCGTTAGGGTTTGAAAGTGATAGTAGCCTTTTGTTTGTCATCTGTCAATTTGTCAGAAGGTCTTATGTCTCCGGAAGGCCTTATGTCTCCAGAAGGCTGGAATGTCTTCGACCTATATAAATGCAGTGATTGTTCATTTCATTTTCATTAAAATTATAGCGCCCAATTGATAACAGAATTATAAAAACTCGCACAAATCCGTCATCGCCAATGTAAGGCACATATAAGGAAGATTTAATTTTACCAGCAGTAAAAGAAGTAATAACCACTGTGTTTCATAATCTAGCTGCAGATATTATCCGAAAAATTTCTTTGAGCAATAGTGAGACTATATAAAATTACAGTGTAAATTACATGTGTATATATAATTGTAGCAAAAGTTGTGTCAGATTCGCGACAGATGGTAAGTAAAAAAAAAGGGGGGCCCTACAAAAGAAATATTCTCAAAGTGGGCAGTACGCAAAATAAGGTTGAGAACCTATGGTCTATATAATGTAGCAAAGGCAATAGTATTTTGAAAGTGACTTTAAAATAAATAAATAAACAACTGTAATTCACTTAGAGAGTCGACAAAGTACTTAGGGCCGGTTGGAAAGGATAGTCGCTTTCTATTTGTCCGTATATTTTGGGTAAGGCAGACTGCATGTTTAGTGAACACTATCGCAAATGCTCCAGTTTTTGATTTAATTGACTTTGTTTCTCCTTGTTTGTTGAAATTACCATATATTTTAAAAAGTAGTCAACAATTACTACGAAATTATTACAATCTTGTACTTTCAATTATAACTGCAATATTAGGGATACGAAACTGAGGTCTGTCTGGAATTATAATATCTATAAACAACAGGAATACTTTATAATACATTATTATTTAGCATTAAGTGGCATTTTTATCTCATATGATTAAATAAATAATTGAGGCAGAAAAAATATACTGTTCTAGAGCCGACATTTTGAAATAAACAGAATAGACTGTCAAGCGATAAAATGCTATATCGAAAATAGTTTCCTGCCTGTTTACATTTGTTTCGTACTTAGCCTAAACCGTTCTAGCGTGGCAACTTTACATCGAGCGATGCCGCTGAACGCAACCAACGAGTGAAGGGAAGATGGGCCGAACGCCGCTACTGAGATGTCAGATTACCATACGATCGGAGCGGACGGTCGATATCGTCGCCACCGCAATTCCTGCTTGTTATATATATATTTCGCTCGCGTGTACTTTGTATTGTACCAAATCGACAATAAATCTGTGCCACCACTCACAAGGCGTTTACCTGGAATCCTGCAATCCTCCACCAGCGACATTTAGAGGTTGTCCGAGGAGACCGCACCTCATTACAACATTAATTAGCGGTCAATTAATTGATCTCCTTTTTATCTACAGAGAGACATCACATATCGCCTGAACCTGCAGACCTATTATGAACGGTCTCGCTTTTTCGTTGCAGCAATTTTAGGCGGTTCGGCTACTCGCCGCCGGGGGCGACTCAAAACGAGTTTTCATAATATTTACCAAAATTTGCCATTACGAAAGCGATAGAAAAATGCGAGCGTTAGTAAACATTCTTACAATCGCTCTCGCAATTGCAAATTTAGGTATTACAAAAACTCTCATTTCGAGTCGCCCCTAGCGAGGAGCCAAAACGCCTCCGATCGCAGCGAGGGCCGCTGCCACTCTGTCGATTCCCCGTATGAGTATAGAATGATTAAAAATGAGAAACGATTCTTACTTAATTTTTCTAAATACTCCTCGTTGATATTCATCATCTCGTCGTAGCTTATATTGGAAAAGAGCCATATGTATTTGTGCAGCCTGAGGCTTTTGAGCCACAGTCCGACGTTGGACATGCCCTCGTGGTGGTCGCCCGCGCCGTCGGAGCGCAGGGCGTCCAACCGCGTCTCGCTGCCGCTGGCGGCCAGCGTCCTCAGGTTGGCCAGACTGCGCTCGCTCGACAGCGAGAAGCTCCGCGGCTTCTGCACGAAGTACCGGTCGCTGTGCAAGTTCTCGGCGGAGGAGGAGGGGTGCAGGTGGGAGGGGGCGGGCGGGGTGAGGCTGTTGGAGCGCTTCTTGGGCTGGGCCACGGTCGAGTCGAAGGCCGCCCTCCCGCCGTCGCCGCTCGCGTCCATCTCGGTGCCGTTCTTGGAAAAGGACTCCTGCAGGCTGAGGGGCTCCGCGCGCCGCTCGTCGGCCGCAACGGCGATGGCGCCTTTGAAGTCCACGTTCTTGCCGACGGTGCGGCGGAACGAGCAACTCTTGTGGAGGTTCGCCCAGGAGGATTTGACGGCCGGCGCCGGTTCGGCGCGCTGCTGCCATATATTTTCTTTGTTTCCTTTTCCGGATATGTGGTTTTCGAGGAATCGGAGCCAGTGGCCGAGTGATCTGCAATTAAATTGAAATAGTCGAAACAAGTAAGCCAAAGAAAGAAATGTCGGGTGCGACCGCAGCGTAATTAGAAGTGACGGCGGGGCGACTAGCCGCCGCTGCCGACCGTCGAATCGGGGTCTCTTCCTTCCCGCGGTCGGTAGGTATACCTATTGTATCGGATTCGATAGCGTTCTAATATGACGTTATGCATAACCCTCTATAAAGCAGAGCAGATTTCCCCTCCCGCTCATCGTTCGAGTGCGCTCTGCGATTTTATTCAAAAAGATCACTGCGATTTTATGCAAACAGAATAATGAAGACGCGCTAGAACGAGGCGATCCAGACCTACGATACTGAAACCCATCGCGACAGGTAAACGAGCGAAGGTTTATGATTCGACATGCTAACCGACCACGAACCTCGGAAAGCCAAATTCGAAAAAACCACATCAAAGTTGCTCGAAAATTAAAGTCATGTTGACTATTTTATTTGACTACCAGGGCTCACCCCAAATTCCTTCCCAAGCTGCGAAAAGTTATGAGGCAACTCGGCATCCAAGTGAAGTTCTCCATCGAATGCTTCGAGAAGGGTCTTGCAGCCTTTGGTCATGTTGCCAGGAGAAACCCCAAGAAATGGAGAAGAAGAAGCAGACAGGACACCGGCCAGATGGAACAACCTCATAAAAGAACTTACAAAAGGGTTATTAATACAATCTGCAACCCGCCATGCAGAAGACAGGTCGACGTGGAGGAGCCTCGTAGGCAAACAGTAGTCTAGTGGCCACTATCCTCAGTAATAAGGGAACGACGGAGAGGAAGAAGATGAGGCAACTACAAGAAAACGTTCGCCTGAAAAGGGCAGATTTGTGGAGCATCAATTATTGGGCATTGCACCACAATAATGCATCATCATCAGAAATTCTAGTCAAAAACTGACAAAATGAATTTCTTCGATTAAGCACTGTATATTACATCAATATTAGTTCGAATTACAAATACCTGCCTAAGAATGGGCATTTTACCACTAGTATGAATATACTAAGTGATATGATAAAGTTCAACAAATGTAGTGAAAAAGTTCAACAAAATGCAAATAATTTTGTCAATTTTGCTAGTAAACGGTTCAAATACAATCAACTTTTATTAAACCCCACAAAAACTGTTGCTAAGATTTTTTAACAATATCAAACTTCTGTGTATCACTGGGTAGATGAGGACTTAAATTGGAGTCCGCATATCGAGGGAATGAAGCACGTTCCCGAGAGTCATTTGTTTACAGGAGGAAAAAAAGGTCGAATACTTTTCAGACTCCGTATTACGATGGTGATACGGTGGCCGACAGTTCAGAGAATTTAGCGGTCAACAATTAGGAGTATATGGCCGAAAACTAGCAACATCGCTTATTTTTAGTCATGGGCCGCTTACAAAATATTGTAAACGGCCCTTTAGAAAATCCAGTTTCACACCCCTGTTCTAGAAACTCGCAAAAGGTTTTCAAATCGTTTTATTATCCATGAAATAATACTAAAACTTCAAAAAATATCCGGCAACGAATGAAATGACAACGTAATATATAACCACCCTATACTATTGTTAAGTGACGTTGAACGTTTCAGTTTTTTTGATGCAGTCAAAGGAGAAACCCTGCTCAGAATATAGAAAATAATGGACCTACCTTCTATCATTTCCATTGACTCCGGGGTGTATGAGCATATATGAAAGCAGCTGCTGGCAATCATCTGTGTACTTTGATATATCGACGCAGTTCTGAACAATGTGAGGGATAGCAGAAAGATAATGTTCTTTCGCGTCATCGTTGCCAGGCTTGAGAAGAGGTAGGTGGAGCAGGAGTTTCCTGACTCGATCTCCGCAGTCAGTCTGGTCATCAGAGTCCCCGCTTTGGAGGAAGGTGGATAGGAACTGAGGGTCGTTGGCGTCCGACTCCAGACGCTGCGATTCCTCGTCGCAGTGCTGCGACAGAGACCCTTCGATGGCCCCTTTCACCAACTTGAGACAGGACCACGGTACCCGACGGATCAACGCGCACAACACCACCGTCCGCTCGCACACTGTCCACCCGTCGAACAGCTGCGCCACACCCTCCACTTGCTCGTAGAAAGTCGCCCCCATTTCCACCCAGTCCCAGAAAAACCGCAATCGTAAAAATCACACAACCAGCAGCTTACGTGACAGTTCGCACGACATTCATGTCAACTCGTCAATGTTACAGATGCTCACGCGAAACTAACAAAATTTTAACATTATTCACGGTGAAAATGCGCTGACCGCGGTTATTTTTTTGCTAATATGCGGTAAGATTTCGACCGCGGACGAACGAACATTCAAAATCCTCCTAAGATGGCCGAACGCTGTGTTGCTAGAAAATGGCGGGAATCGACCGCCATTGCCGCAGACGATAAATGTCAATTCAAAGTAGTGCGGCTACCGACTGATAGAGGGCTTTTTAAAAATAATTTGTAAAAATTCTTATAATCCACATAAAAATGCTGTCCAGTGACACAAGGCCTAAATCAATAAAAAATGTAGACGAATTCAAAAGTAAGCTGGAAAATAGAATTAAAAAAACTATGTACCTAATTCATTATAATAATTATAATAAATAGGGTATTATAATGATACTATATGGATTAGGCATTATATGAATTGAATCGGTCATTTCGAAAAAGGCATCTGGGGCACTCTCGGAAATTACTTTTTAAAGGAAATCGATTCTTTACACCTTAACGCATATTCAAACGCAGAGTCAATTTGGTACTTTTGTTTATTTATAGGTTTATAGGTAGGTAGGTATACCTGCTATCGAACCCCTTACGTCAGTTATGTTTTTGCAACTTTTTAAAAAAAGGAAATATATGACATAAAATTCTTTACTGATACCTACTTCACTTTCCAGTAGATATCATAAGTCAGTTTTGCTACATGGAGATAGCTTGGTAATTTTGAAAAGGGCACTTTTGGATGTAGACATGACAGTCATTTTGAAAAGGCATATTTTTCAGATATTTAATAATAAATTACTAATTAATTAAATAATATAAAAATACAAAGTGCAACAACTAAACAAACATTTTTGGATATTTTTTATTCAAAAATTTCAAGTTACTTAAGGATAGAAACGGTTTTTTATGTCTCCTGAAAAATTTTATTTTTGCCTCAGATGCCCTTTTTGAATTGACCGATTCAATTATAATGATTATAATCTTCAATTATTAAAGACGTTCGAATGGAGGGGCCGCCATCTTGGAAGGCGACAAATGCGAAAAAAATACGTTAGTGTTTATGTTTTTATTAATCTTATATTATTTGAGAAAGGAGATAATGGCGAGCTCGTCAGGCGGGCTGTTGGAAACATCAGGAAAAATGCAAGAAAACGCATTTAGCTGACAAAAATGCTACCTCGACAAAAAGGCGGAAATGCAGACGGTTACAAAACGTTTGTGAAAGAAGACCATCAAGACTGTACCTGGAGAGCTCAGGAGAAGCGGTATTTATTGTTTGTGTTGAGAGCGCCAACGCATACCAACCATTTGGGGGTCTCAATATGTTATAGGAAACATCTTCAGTAGATTCGTAAAAGGAGTCAAACGACTTGAAAGAATAAAGCAAAACAAGATGGCTGTTGTTTTCGGAACCCCGATCGTTTCTTGAGAGACGCTGAGACATGTCCCTAGATTATTTAGTCTTATTATTCTCCACATTACCCTGTTGCAATATATTTTTTTCCAAAACCTAGTTTTTTTCCAAAACCTCTTCTTTGCCAGACTGTACATGCTACTGTGCTAATCCCTTGTGCCCCCGTTTTCCAACCCCTAGATTCAGGCCTGCCATTGATGTGTCCGACATTGTGCATATTACATATAAAATTTTATTTTATTCTGGAACCAAACAGAACCGTACATTGAAATGCGTATTTAAAAGTAACAAGGTAATGTGTTTTATATTGTTTCCACTTGAGAATGGGGAAGGGGGGGGGAGGAAGTCTAGATAGGAAGTAGGTGAATGGAAGAGACAAAAGAGATCAAATTTATTATGTGTGTATATGCCCAGAGACATTATATGTTTCTGGCCCCGCGGATGTATGATGCATTCCTTGCGACACTCACCGACGGGCAGAAGCTGAGAACCAGTACCGCTTTCAAAGCTGAGGTCACAAAATGGTTACGTGCAAAAAGTAGAGGCGAATGCGGAAGGCAGCTCATGGAAATTGTGTCATAAAATAAAATAAAAAAGTTTTTGCAATTATTTATTTATATATTATTATGTAAGTATCTATAAATTATATATTGAATATAGGTAGATACGTTTTGTATATATGTATGTGTGTGTGTATGAGTATATATATATAGTTTATATGTATGAGTGTGTATATATAAATATATGTATAAGTGTGTATATATAATATGTATATATAAATATATCTATTTATTATAATGCTTATGCAGGTAATTATCCTTTTATTAATACTCCTTTACTAAATAAGATTAGATGTCCTTTTCTTAAAGTTTTCTTAATGATGTTGCTAAAAATTTTCATTATTTTAACCGAAAACTTATAAAAATGTGTACTTGTACCTACTATGTAACAAATATAAGAGTGGTATCACTCCAGAACAGACTGTAGTCTAAGTGGAGCTGATAAAATCCATTAAATCGGTACTTTCTTTGCTTCGCAAACAATAATTAAGTAATATTTATGTCAACATAGTAACTTTTTATTTTGGATTTAAATAAATAAATAATTTTTTTTTTTAAAGTATATAAATAAATATATATATATATATATATATATATATATATATATATATATATATATATATATATATATATATATATATATATATATATATATATATATATATATATATATATATATATATATATATATATATATATATATATATATATATATATATATATATATATATATATATATATATATATATATATATATATATATATATATATATATATTTGATGGTCATAATATGGTGGGCATATCCACAAAGAATTAATGAAAAGAAGTACCTCAATGTAAATCAGTACATTTTGAGTAAATGTTACACTCCTTCACTCAGGCAGGCATTCTGGATTATTATCATTTTTCTCTTATTGCTTCTTGTAAGGGAAAATCGCACACTGGATCTAATGCATAAATCGAATAATATTATTTACAATTTGGGATAGGTATTGCCCGATAATCGCGCGCGTTTGTACGTAACATACCTGCTCGCGAACTTCCAAATTTTAGTGTTTACTTAGGCAACGGTATTTCTTAGCTAAACGTTAAATTGTGTTTGTTTTAGAACGCACGTAAAAGCTTTTACCGCGAGAAATGTTCGTAGAAAACGTGAATTCCCCACTTTCAATTATTACCTTTTATTTTACAGGCGGCTGTTGAGTAATATTATGTTGAGAATATAAAGCAGACCATAGAGCCAGCTACTCGACACCGAAAGCCGCCCCGTATCTAGAAAGTCACAAATTCGCCAGTAAATTCTGTTTTTTTTAACCGACCTCAAAAAAAAAGGAAGAGGTTATCAATTAGGCTGTATTTTTTAAAATGTTACCTCAGAACTCTATCATTTATGAATTGATTTGGAAAATATATATTTTTATTTGAAAGGATATACTTTCACCTTGGTCACATTTTTATCACAATCCTGTTCTGATGATGGGATCCGTGAGAAATTGAGGGAACTCCTCAAATATTATCATATGAAGTTGAAAATTTAAATGTTGGTTCAGTTCCGATGACAATGCATTTTGTATGGTTGGCTCCCGACTAGGAGACTCCTCAACGCTCAATAGCATAGACACGAAATTTTGTATACGCATTCAGTTATGATATCCTCTGCCAAGTTTCACCATGACATTGCTGCTGCACCCAGGGTTGGCTCCCGATGAGGTGACAACGGTCAACAGCACATTTTGTATTTGTATTCAATTACGACAGCCCGTTCTAAGTTTCTCCAAGACGGGACTGCAGCACCCAGGGTTGGCTTGCAAAGAGGGAACTCCTCAGCAGTCAACAGCACAGACTCGAAATTTTGTATACGTATTCAATTAAGATAGCCGGCTCTCCATGACATAGCAGCTGCACTTACAACAAAAAAAAGGAGTTTCTTTTGTTTTTTTTTAATTGTTAATTTTATTTATTCTATTGAAACGTACAGCCTAACGTGACCTCATATAATAACATCAAAATTAGCAAGCTTAAAACCAACAACTTTTCAATATACTTTTCCACATAATAGCATTATATGTACTTGTATTGAACATAGTATCCAATTCAATTTATTTATTTGTTATTATATAATAACATTGGTTTGGATAATTAAATTGAATTGGATACATAGTATCCAATTCAATTTATTTAATTTAATTAAATTTAATTTAACAAGGAGTTTTACAATTATTTAGTGCCGCACAGCCCGCCTTTTAGGCATAAAGATAAAACAATAAAAACAATAAAAAACACATATTATAATAATAGTACAAAATCAGTTAGGTTAAGTATCAAAAAATTTAATTGGGTAGGTAGGTAAACATTATTTTACTAATATAATTAAAAAAAATACGGTAACATAAACAACAGCAAAAATAGAATATATTACTCGAATAAAGTTTGGAATTATTTTCCAGTACAGGAACCATTCTCAGAAATCGAAAAAATAAAGAAATACTACTAGATTCGATCATTGTAATGCTAAATGTGAAAGAAAAAAGCTTCGGACGCGTAAAATTTCGAGACAAAATTTACATACAACTCAGTTTTTAAAACTAATCCAACCTACCGCCAAATAGGTGTTTATGTATTATTTAAAATTAAAAAAACCTAACCTACCGAAATGTATGGGTTTGGCGCTTTTTTGGATGCCTATATCTCGCTTATTTATTGAGACCGAATCAATATTATTGATTCCAATATCAGATTCGGAATCAGCGTGGTGAATATAGTATGCTGACGTTAAAAATGAACATTCTAGAAGAGGTTCCTATACTGCCATAATACCTAAAGTTTTGTTACGCAGTAACTTTAAAACATAAAAATAGTTTAAACATAGTCAAAAGAATCAATAATAGTCAAAATATTAAAAAAAAACACGGTAGATAAAACAAAAATGAGGTGTCCCTAAAATTAAAGTACATACATATATTAAATATCAATATCAAAATATATCATATGAATTAAAAACAGAATATCAAAGAAATAATAAAAAATATTAGCAATAAAACAATGAAGAATTAAACATTATTTAACTTTATAAATAGGATAGAAAACGAATTTACCGCTTGAAATTTGTAGCACCCGACGTTTCGGTGACGTTGCAGCCGCCGTTGTCCTGGGGGGCAATTCTTGAAAAATTTAGCATACCATATTTGTCTATGGTCCATTTGATTTACATGGGCCATAGACAAATTTAGCATGCTAAATTTTTCAAGAATAGGGGGCCAGGGTAGACTGAAGAGCTGTCAATCGTTGTTTTGCGGGTAGGCCGCGTACCGCTTCCGCCACTGCGTAGGTTATAACGGTGGTGGGGGGCCGGGCTCGGAGCGCGGGAATTTTGAAAATCCGTCCTGCACACAACACTCACTGTATCCTGTTTTACGTCTTTGCGTTCGGCGTTCGGCGGCGGGAACATTTTAAGAAGAGGGTTCCACGTAGAAGAGAGTTTGTAACCGTCGTCTCTGTTAAAGTTCGGGGTTCTTCTTATTTCAATGGCTTCCCGGATCATGCGAGGAAAGTAGAATTGTTCTTTGGATAGCACAATGGGATTTTGAAACTGCATCCAGTGGTTACTTCCGCTATCCAATATATGTTCGCAGATCGCCGATTTTTCTCGCTGAACGTTTTTAACAGCTTTGATGTGTTCTGACAGTCGCGTGGCTATGGGCCGTTTCGTTTGTCCAACGTAGGCTAGACCGCAACTGCATTCGACTTTATACACACCCGGGGTTTGCAAAGGTATTACATCCTTTACAGGCCTCAAAAATCGAGCTATATTTTGGGTCGGTTTGAAGATCGTTTTTATATCGAATCTGTTTAGCATCTTACTTATTCGATCTGTCACGCCCTTGACGTATGGTAAAAATGCTCTTTCAGGCGGTAAACTCGTTTTCTATCCTATTTATAATGTCAAACAACCGCGATAGTCTTCGAATTATTTAACTTTTATTTTAGTTGTCATAATCACGTTTCTTTGTTCAGTCTGCAACAAATCTCAAATTCTTTTATAGAGTAAAATGCATTTTCTGGTAGGAATTTCTTTAGTGCATCACTGAATTGATTATATATTTTTTTGTTTTTTTAACGCTTTATGCAACATATTATAATATTTGATGCTACAATATTCTGGGCTTTGCATATATGTATGTACTACTTTTCGTGAAAGGTAAACTAAAATTCTGTTTATTTTTTGTATAGAAGTTGTGAAGATCTTCTATATTCGTTATCTTTATTTGAAAAAAAGCCTAGGTACTAATAATTTATGTAAATACAAAGACGGTAATATATTATAGTAGACGTTAATATATTATAGTTAGTATATTTAGACGCTTAAAGAGTGTACGACATGAATTTCTGCTATCTGCTTTTGTAATTATTTCGATTGCTTGCTTTTGTAAAATAAATATCTGGGATTGGTTGCAGTCAAAACGACTTTCCCAGCAGGTTAGACCATATTGACTCAAAATATATATAGTACACAGTTTTAGTTTGACTTTCATCCAAAACACGTCGCAAGATTCTTAATACATAGCACGGGCTAGAAAGTTTGCTTGCCAGGTCATGGAGCAGCTCCCATCCGGTAACCTCTTAGTTCTATCTCCCTGGAGTGAGCGCAGAATACTTGGACAAAACAGTCCACCGTCTAGCTCCGCCACAAACCCGTAAGAGGCCAACGCCTTAAAACCGCGAGATAGCCAGCAGTGTTACCCGGCGGGCTTACACTCACGGCCTTACTTCCAATGGAGAATGTTCACTAATTTTTATTTTTAGCTCTCCGTATTGTCTTCTAAATATAAAAAAATCGTGTTAAAAAATTATTTCGACACGTCCATTAGTTTTCGAGATATGGAATTTTAAATATAGATGCGCAACGCTAGTTTCTTCCGCAGGCGCTCGCTGCGTGTGACGTCATAGTTCAACACTCGCTCAGTCCGTCGCGCGCCACCGTACGGTTTACAAGGTTCCATTAGAAGATTACGCTAATATCTTTTGAAATGTCTATTCCAAATAGTAGAAAATTGTGTTTTGTGCCAAAATGTAAAACCACAACCACCAATGAATCGAGAAAGTTGTTTTTTCTTGTTCCAATGGATGTCAAAATGCGAAAAAACTTTTAGTACAGATATCCGTTTCATTGTATTCGCAATAAGTCAAATTATTTTAGTAAAATTTTCTAAACAAAAAAAAATTACACCGTTAGCACTTAACACAGATTGTGTTGCTCCTAACTAGGCAGAGCCTGTTCTAAGGAGAACACCAATACAAATGATTATATACTACATAACTTCCAAAATAAAAAAATAAAAATTTGAATCAAATCAAGTTAAAATGAAATTCTCACTACAATAAAATAATATTAGAACTATAAACAAGTAATACTAAATAATAATTTGTAATAATAATATATAATAGCAATAATAAATGATCATTTATAATGATAACTAATAATATATAACAATTAGTAAAAATACGTATATAAAATAAATATATTGGAAATAATGAAAAATTATCTAAAACCGCGATTTCTGCATCTCAAATTCTATGGCTTCGAAGGGGGAGTGAATGGGTGGTAAGGTGAACGCTCACATGTGGCAAAACAGCTGTCATAAACCTACCACGGCCGGTTCGTAAGTCCGGAATCCACTGCTCACCCCCCAGAAGTGTAAAAAAAAATTTGTATTATGATGGGCCCGACTCCGGTCGGTGAATTCCATGGCAGCTCCGTTTGTATTTTATTTATTATTTTTTATTTATTTTAAAATTGTGATGAATGTTTTCTCCGTCTCTCTCCTACCAAGGTTTATTAACCATAATGTAAGGTGATATTTTTGTTGGTTGTTGCTAATTTCCAATATGTTCTCTTTACTCATGATATTAACCATTCTTGGAGCAAGAAAGCTGTAATGACGTTGTCCAAAAGACGTTAGACGTTTCAGCACTTCAAAGTTTCCCTTATAACGACCTGACCTCTCCCTGTTTTACAGGGAGAGGTCATACAGGTCGTCAGAAGGGTAACGCCTAGGCTTCCTTAACATGATTCTAATTATTGCCCTTTGGACAACGTTCACTTTCTAAAGGAGGGTTTTCCGCAAGCTCCCCATCCAAGTATACCGTATGTATACTTGGACCGTAATTAGCCAAATATAACGTTTTTTTCTTCAAAATATCGACAATGCACAATGTACTAAAATACACTGTGTTAAAGTTGTATAATAGTATAAATAGATTATAGTTTGAATAAATAATAATGAACGTAAATACCAGCGACTGATTCTGTTCCCTGTTTCTGTGATTCTATAATCCGATATTCAATTGTAGCGTTACGATTATTAAAAAGTAATGTATACTTATTAATTAGGTTTTTATTATAGGGTAATTATTAATGGCCAGACCATTGCTATGAGAGTACCTTTGGCTGAAATCAAAAAGTAAAAGGAAACGCTCTTGTCGAAAGTCATTGCATCTCGTAAATCTGGCGCTGGGGAAGATGAAATCTTCAAATCAATATGGACCTATCACTAAAGGGTGATAATGGCGAGAATGATCAATGTAGCCGCTTTCATTTCGACGTCCATCTTCAACAGACGATAGTGAGTAAATGAACAGTCACGATTGTGTAGAGAGCAACCTGTGATCGCGGCGATAATGGCCACTTTTTTAATCGCCCATATGGGTCATTGTAAAGAGTAGCCTTAAGAAATATAAAATCGAAGACTATCGCGGTTGTTTGACATTATAAATAGGATAGTAAACTAATTTACCGCGTGAAATTTGTAGCACCCGACGTTTCGGTGACGTTGCAGTCTACCCTGGACAACGGCGGCTGCAAAGTTACCGACGTTTCGGTGACGTTGCAGCCGCCGTTGTCCAGGGTAGACTGCAACGTCACCGAACCGTCGGGTGCTACACATTTCACGCGGTAAATTCGTTTTCCAGCCTTAAGAAGTATCATATCTGCAGTACGCTGGGGGAATTCCCTCGGGCGGGCCCTTATCAGATATCACAGCCAGCAATTGCAACCTTAGTTTTTAATTCGGCTATTTATCAGGAAAGTTTTAAATTGTAGTTTACTTAATAAACCTATGAAAGCGGGGTAGATATTGACTTGATGTCACCTATTCATAGAAATTACCTGATTACCCTATCGGGCAGTGGCGGAACTGGATCAGGAAATTGTATTTTTCTCAGTATTTGCGACTAATCTCAGAGCGATTTTATGGCAATATTCGTTAAAACATCCTGATATGGCGGGCTCACATGCAGCAATAGACAAACTTAAACTATTTTTCATGGTCACTCCCAGTGGTGTATCTAAAATTAATGGGCCCCAGTGCAAAATTGAACAAAAGGCTTCTCCCCCTAATTAATTACATTCATCACGGCATATAGGATGTAATTACTGTATACGTATCAACGCTATACATATATTTATTATATTATAGCTACATGATAAATCGGCGTATTCATTTGAGGGTATTGCCTCGAACATGTTGCTGAACAAGTTCCCAAGAACTTCAGTGGGACACGAGGGAGAGAATATTCGAAACAATTTGCTCCTATTAATCCCATTAATTAGGTACTGAATTATATTTCTCCACTTTTGAATGTTGCTGAGAAATTTAAAAAAATAATTTATTTATTTCTCAAAACAAAATTAACCTTACAGCTAATTCCAAATCGTTAATTATTATTCTAGGCTATTGTTCTTGACTATAGATTTTTTTCTACTATAGACTATTAATAATATTCTACTAATAATGTCAGTCTTTATTACTTTATTTTGAGTACAACTACCAAGGACGAAACTGGTAAGACAAAAAAAATACCCAAATAATATTATTACTAATATTACGGACGACTTAGTGCGGACGTCTCGTGCGATCCAGTTAGGTTATACATTTGTAACTGATACTATGTTTTTTTTGTAAAATAAAGAATTTGAATTTGAATTTGAATTTGAAACTAATGTACCATTTTTGTATATCTACATATTTAAATTATCTACTTAATGCCTTATAAAAATATGAATAAATACATTTCTAGAATGGTTTTCGTCTTGATTTTCACTCTACAAAATCATGGATCAGTTTTGAGACATCTATTTTTTCGGCTTTCTTAGCTTCCTAGCAGAGTTGGATGGAACGTCGATCGTAGGCAGAAGTTTCGTTTTTGGGCCCCGAACTACAGTGGGCCCCGGTGCGCCGCACCGGCTACACCGGCTCAGTCACGCCACTGGTCACACCATGGCTGCAAATTTAAACAGTTTATGGCTAGATACGGCCTTCTATGTAAAAATCGCACAGCCGCGGCTATACGTAGGAATAGGCATAAGAAGCGCACAGGCAACCCGTTACAACAATAATTGAAAGTTACCGAAGCAGTTTATGCAAATTCCACTAGGTTGTAAAATGACGGAGGGTTGCGTTTACGGCTGCAGTACGCGTCGAAGGAGTTGTGAGGTCGAAAACCTAAAGATTGGACCGGTGGGGGGGGGGGGGGGGTCCACAATAACTGCTGCTATATTAAACCACGTGGAATAGTATAAGGGAAAATTAAAAAAAACGTTTTTTTTAAGAAAAAGAAGGTTGCCGGGATTGGGTTTGGGATAAAACTGGATGTTTTACAGTTTACTCGTTCTCTATCTCTGTAGGGAGATGTCACATGGTTTTTATAAGGTTTAGCTCACGATCGTGCGACCAAATTTTCGCTGTATGATTTTCAACGATTTGAAGTGTAACTTGATAGCTCAGCAGAGCCTCACTAAAGCACAAAGACATTTTATTTGTTTGTTTGTTTATACTCTTTAGCGTGAAATTTTATAATGGGCGGGTTTATTGTCATGCGGCAATCTCTTCCAACCAACCCTACTATGAAGTGTTTATATGGATCTATGTGTGCGTGTAAAATGTGTGTGTATGTGTCTTGTTATTGCATTCGATCGACAGAATGGAAATGCAATTCCGTTAATTTTTATCCCAACGGAAAATGGTGACCCAGCCGGGAATCGAACCCGGAACCTTACGATGTATAAGATCAGGCGACCTAACCACTATGCAACGTGGTCGTGTTTTGTAGCTGTAGTATTTTGTAGCTGGTTTGCAAAATTTAAATACGGCTGTTTTAATATCATTGTCGAATTTCGTAAAGGTGGTCCGTACACCGCTGCCAACAAAAAAAACATTTATGCTATGCGACGTAAGATCGAAGCAGACAGGCTTGTGATCTACAATGAGATTCGGGCATTCCTAGCAAATACATGAGTCAGGTACTATAAATCCTTCACAAACTTTTAGCTGTGAGAAAGCTGTGCTCGAGGTCAATCCCACACGATAACCGAGGCTCGAAAACAGGACGCGTCACTTGGTGCAATACCATGCTTACCAGATACAACAAAGTGGCGTCAAATTTGGCGTGGAACAGCTACGACCCCGAAACAAAGCAATCGCCATTTGGGTCTTTTAAGTAGAGCCTAACCACATTTTATCTTATGTTTTGAACTCTTGTAAATATCATATAGCCTTAAGTATAAACTGCTCGACCAGAAATTACGATTTATATCTTATTTCATGGCAACGAGCAAATGAAGTATTTTATTTTTATTTTCATTTAATGGTTGGCTGATAGCGAGCCCAGCAATGGTATATCGTCCTTTTAAAGAGTGGATATATTCGAATTTCAAATCGAATTTTCGGTATGTCATTCCGCATTTAAGAGACGATTCATTTTGATTTTTTTCATTGTTTTTGCTTTAATTTGTCTTTAAATAAAGACATTTTATTTTGGTTTGCAAAAGGATACGCTTTGTTTTTGAGATGTGGATGAAGGGCGATCGTTCGCTAGCGATAAAGGGATCCCATTAAACCTACATTGCACTGTCGAAAGTGGTGCTCATCCAGGCATACATCTCATTTAAAATAAGCATTTCCCAATCCAGTCCGGGAAAACCTTCCAGCTATGTAAGTGGCTTTTATTATTTTTATTTTTGCATCAAAGTGTCATCCTTTAAACGAATTCTTAAAAAAAGAAATTTTACAAAAAACCAATCAAATATATATATATATATATATATATATATATATATATATATATATATATATATATATATATATATATATATATATATATATATATATATATATATATATATATATATATATATATATATATATATATATATATATATATATATATATAGATATATATATGTATATATATGTATATATATATATATATATATATATATATATATATATATATATATATATATATATATATATATATATATATATATATATATATATATATATATATATATATATATATATATATATATATATATATATATATATATATATATATATATATATATATATATATATATATATATATATATATATATATATATATATATATATATGTATATATATCTATATATATATATATATATATATATATATATATATATATATATATATATATATATATATATATATATATATATATATACTTTATAGAATTGATTAGAGGGATGGTTGTGAAGAAAATAATAATAAAAGCCACTTACATATATAGTACATAGTGGAGAAAGCGGTCCCTTGTTTGAATTGGGGATTGCTTTATATTTAAATGAGATTGTTTGGTTGTCTTTGACTTGCGAACAGAGATGTAGGTTTACAAGGCCTTTTTAATCTAGAAACACTCACCCTTCAAACAACCAATCTCTAAACTAAGCAACCATCCTTCCTAAATAATAAAATCACTCGATTAGATCTTAATTCGAGCAAAAAAACAATGAAATACTTGTTTTTTGTCAGCTTATGCCGTCTTCTTAAAAACTAGATGACAGGTGACAGGTGGAAGAATTAAAAATTTTGAATTTTCTTTTTTATTTTCAAAAAGTGGTTATAAAGAAGCTGCGATCAAAAGTAGTCAGCCAAACCTCGAAATTAATAGCTTGATATGCCCTTATCTATATGAAAGGAAGCACTCAGCTCTTTCCAATTATTTGGAAAGTTTATATTAACCTAAATGGTGTATTTACAGTGAATAAAAAGTAAAATATGTAAAAAGTAAATATTTAAAAAATATTTGATAGTTTTTTGGTGGATATTCTTTATAGAATTGATTAGAGGGATGATTATGAAGAAAATATTAATAAAATCCACTTAGGTACATACATAGTACATAGTGGAGAAAGGGGTCCCTTGTTTGAATTGGGGATTGCTTTATATTTAAACGAGATTGGTTGGTTGTCTTTGACTTGCGAACAGAGATGTAGGTTTACAAGGCCTTTTTAATCTAGAAAAACTCACCAATATATATATATATATATATATATATATATATATATATATATATATGTATATATATATATATATATATATATATATATATATATATATATATATATATATATATATATATATATATATATATATATATATATATATATATATATATATATATATATATATATATATATATATATATATATATATATATATATTTGATAAGGTTTAGTAAATAATCCGTTCATAGGATGATGATTCGCAGTAAAATAAAATTAGTAAATGCTACTTGAATAGCAGCGAAGGAAATCCCAGCTTGGATTGGGAAACGCTTATGTTTGAATGAGATATACTTACGGATGTGCACGACTTTCGACTGTGCATGTTAGTTTATGGGTCCCTTTACCGTCGACGAACGATCACTCATCATCCATATGTCTCAAAAATCGAGCTTTTCCTTTTTGCAACACAAAATGCCTCCAATTGAGGCGAATTACAGCTTATTGGAAACGTACGAAATTTTGAATTATTTCGAAACGTCATCCTCCATTTATGAAACGGCCTTTGCCGATGTGATCAAAGTGTTTTATTTTAGTTTTTTCGCTTTAATTCGCCTCAATTGGAGGCATTTTGTGTTGCAAAAAGAAAAAGCTCGATTTTTGAGATATATGGATGATGAGTGATCGTTCGTCGACGGTAAAGGGACCCATAAACTAACATGCACAGTCGAAAGTCGTGCACATCCGTAAGTATATCTCATTCAAACATAAGCGTTTCCCAATCCAAGCTGGGATTTCCTTCGCTGCTATTCAAGTAGCATTTACTAATTTTATTCTACTGCGAATCATCATCCTATGAACGGATTATTTACAAAACTTTATCAAATATAAAAATATTATACAGTTTTTTTACCATGTTTCTTTATACATTTGCTAATGTTATACAATTTTATACAAGTTTACCTTATTTTGATATTATTATATAGTCTTTAGTATAAACTTCTCTGCCAGAAATTAAGATTGAAGTATCTTCTTTCATTTCATTGTGCATTGGAGGTTTTTTATTTTATTTCGATTTAATGGCTCGTTGATAACTAACGCAGCCTAATAATGTCATATTTTAAATGTTGGAAACGTACGAAATTTTGAATTATTTCGAAACGTCATCCTCCATTTATGAAACGGCCTTTGCCGATGTGATCAAAGTGTTTTATTTTAGTTTTTTCGCTTTAATTCGCCTCAATTGGAGGCATTTTGTGTTGCAAAAAGGAAAAGCTCGATTTTTGAGATATATGGATGATGAGTGATCGTTCGTCGACGGTAAAGGGACCCATAAACTAACATGCACAGTCGAAAGTCGTGCACATCCGTAAGTATATCTCATTCAAACATAAGCGTTTCCCAATCCAAGCTGGGATTTCCTTCGCTGCTATTCAAGTAGCATTTACTAATTTTATATATATATATATATATATATATATATATATATATATATATATATATATATATATATATATATATATATATATATATATATATATATATATATATATATATATATATATATATATATATATATATATATATATATATATATATATATATATATATATATATATATATATATATATATATATATATATATATATATATATATATATATATATATATATATAAATTATACACCTTTTAAATGTGCATAATAGTAGAGTATAATACGTTTTAACCTTTAAAATTGCATTGCGTTATTAGAGAATTTAACTGCTTGCAGAAAGATTAAATGCAAATTTTAGTAGAGTTTAATACGTATAAAAGTTTAAAATTGCTTTGCGTTGTTAGAGAATTTAATTGCCTGCAGAAAGATTAAATACAAATTTATCACTCATAAAAATGCATTATTTCAGCTAACAGGATATTTAATTGTAATTAAATTCATAATTTTATCAAATGTATCTATCTCTGTGGCCAAAATCTTTTTTAGCATAGTCCACACGAGGATGAGCGAATTCATGCACCGGAATGAGTACCTTGGAGTATCAGTTCAAAAAGGCTTCATGCGCGGCGTCTCGGGCTGCCTCGAGCACAACTCTCTCCTGGCTGCTGCCATCAAGGATGCGAGACAGCACGAACGCCAAATCAATGTATGCTGGCTCGACCTAGAGAATGCCTTTGGGTCAGTCCGACACAGTCTCCTCCACTTTGCACTCCGCTGGTACAACTTCCCACCAGTCGTGCGTGACATTGTAGCCTCCTACTACAACTGTCTGACTTTCCATGTTAAAACGCAAGAATGGACTACCCGCTCTATACCATATTCAATTGGACTATTTCAGGGCTGTTGCCTCTCCCCGACGATTTTTAATATAGTTTTTAATATACTTCTGGAAAGCCTGAGCCAGTTTGACAGGAAGTGGGGCTACCGTTTTAAAACAGACGGCCAATACACCTCGTCGTGCCTCGCTTTTGCCGACGACCTAACTTTCATCACCAGAAGCCCCAAGCAGCTTTCCCTGCTATTACAGAAAGTGGAGCTTTTCTGCGACTGGTCAGGCTGTATAAAAGTGAAGCCCTCCAAATGTTTTTGCCTTGGACTCGCCCGCATGGGCACAAAATTTACATCCTATGACCCCAAATTGGTCTATAAGGGCTCTAATATCTCCCTTATAGACCCAAACAATCATTTCAAATTCCTCGGCAGAAAAATCACCCATCAGGGAAAAGACGTCTCGGGCGATCATGTTATAGAGCATTTCAAAAGTTGCCTGGCGAAAATAGATGCCTTGCTAATTTCTGGCCCTCGTAAGGCCTGGATCTATGACAATTATCTAACGTCACATTTGTCATGGCCCTTTCTTATTTACGATTTTACCAAAACCCAACTGTCCCGTCTAGATGCACTGGTGACAGCTAGTTTAAAATCCTGGCTGTCCTTAGCCAAACCAGCTGACCCCTCGACTCTCTTCAGGTCCAAACAAAATTTTGGGCTAGCGCTTAAACTGCCCTCTCTGCTCTACGCCAACTCCAGAATAACCAAAAATTCGATTCTGTGCAATTCCAAAGATCCGGCAATATCGAAGCACGTAATAAGTGGCTGTAGTGATTCAAATGAACTACAAGCCCGCGTAGACTTCCACAAAAGGTTCCTTACTGGAATCAGCCAGAATGGCACTGGTCTGGGGTATGGCAGTACAACCACGAGCGACGTGGACTTGAAGAACTCTCTTTTGCGGGGAGATTACGACAGCAAGAGTATGGCTCATGCTATTGGCCTTCAATGCCAGAATGACTGGACAACAATTGGTGACTTTTGCATTCCGCCTCCAATGCACTGGAAGGTAATGCTCTATGACTGGACGCCAGAGATGCTGAAATTTTATTTGAATGCCTTTCAGCATACACTTCCAGACCCCAGTAACCTCGCTCGTTGGAGCTTTGCCGAGGATAGTTCTTGTCCCCTCTGTAGCAATACCCCTTGCACAGCTAGACACATTCTAGCTGGCTGCAAGGTGGCCTTAGATCAAGGACGGTACACTTACCGCCATGACAAAGTTCTCGCTGTTATTCGCGAGGTAATTAGTCTCTCAGTGGCTCGTGCCAACAAGGGTTTGACAGTATCCTCCAAACCCCCAATACAGTTTGTGCGGGATGGCTCTAAAGGCAAAAAACATTAAACTACAAAACCTTTCTCAATAATCGAGAAAGCTACAGATTGGACTCTGGAGGTTGATTCGGTCTCTAAGCAGTATAAATTCCCTGAAAGTCTCGGATGCACAGCCCTCCGTCCAGATATAACTCTTTACTCTCTATCTCGGAAGGTGGCTCTTATTGTAGAATTAACTGTTCCATGGGAATCAAATATCCCAAAAGACCACGAGTACAAATTAAATAAATACCATGATCTTGCAAATGCCGTAACCCGGAACGGCTTCACTGTTCACCTTCACGCGGTGGAAGTTGGCGCTCGTGGCCTGCCAGCTAAATCTCTATTTCACCTCTTTAAAGATCTTGGCCTTTCCAGAAAAATAATCAACTCTTTCTTAGAAAAATTATCTAAAACTGCGATTTGCGCATCTCAAATTCTATGGCTTCGAAGGGGGAGTGAATGGGTGGCAAGGTGAACGCTCACATGTGGCAAGACAGCTGTCCTAAACCTACCACAGCCGGTTCGTAAGTCCGGAATCCACTGCTCACCCCCCAGAAGTGTAAAAAATAGTATTATGATGGGCCCGACTCCGGTCGGTGAATTCCATGGCAGCTCCGTTTGTATTTATTATATAGAATATGGGTTGTCCTAAAATTTCACATAATTCGTTACCGCAGACGAAACTTTCACGTTTAAGCTGTTTGTATGAATAATTTAACTCTAACTTTCTCTGTTTTTGAGAGGATACGGTCGAACTTTCATCGAGAAAGATAATTTGAAATTATCTACTTTTCCTCAGCAAAGGTGAACTAAGGGTAATACAGGACTTTTTACCGTTCACTATTCAGTGAACTATTTCAGCAGAGTATCTACCATATGTTGGTAAGCGAACTTATCGCAAACATACCACAAACTCTTGTGTGTATCTTTTTATTTTATTTGTTGAGTGGGGCTTTTCTAAGGTCTTTATGAGCCTTGTAACACTGCGACCATTGCTGATCTGTTGTGATCGCCACCTACGATAGTTCTGCGCTAAACCTCGTGTCATTTAAGAACCGCAACAGACTTTTGGCGCTTGATTGTTTTACCTCCACACACTCGCACATGAGGTGCTGGGGAGTTTCCTCTGCCCCTTGGCAGAACCTGCACATTTTTGTGTCTCGGAGCTTGAGGTTGAACTTGAGGTTGTCTCGGAGCTTGAGGTTGTGGTTATCTTATTTATAATGTCAAACAACCGCGATCTTCGATTTCACATCCAGGAAAGGTTTAACCTGAGGAGATTAGCAACATCATACCCACGAAAATCATCATAATCATTATTACCTGGTGTCCTTAAATTGGGTGAATTAATAATTAGCTTAGTATTACAATAGCATGATACTGGTCGCATTGATGAATGGCAACACATCCTTACAACTCATTCATTACTACCATCTACAGTGTAGGGCAAAATGGAAAAGATCCTCGATGACCTCAAGATTAACAATTGGCATACCTCAAGTGTCAATGATGAATGAGAAAGTGTATGTGCAAGCTTGGTAATCTGCCAAACGTCAATTTTTCCTTTTCTTTCTTTTTCCCTCAATTTTTCCTTGTTTGCCTTACCAATAGCAGTTCCAGCGATGACTAAACTGACTATACCCCGTCCGAAATCGGTCGCCATTTCACTTAGCCACGGATAACACAATCGTATGCAAAAATACTGCGAGCCCATAATTTATGACCATTAGACCAGACGGGCAAAAAACGTGAAAGGCTTTCTGCTTTCTAGGGATTTTTCAATCCCATATACCGTTACGGCTAATGACTCTCGCCCGAGCCCCAGCAATAATTCAAAAGGAGATTTTGGCGTAATTTTGACCGGAGAAAATTCGCAAATACATATAAAAAAGGCATACTTTCTCTTGCGTGTTTTTTCTACTTTTGATACCATTCCTTATGAGAGGGACGGTATCTTGGGCGACAGTGTATGGCGGTATTTATTTATTTATTTATTTATTTAACGGGGAAAACATACAGCGCTACAAAAAATATTACAATTACATTAAATACAATATTTCTGGCCGATGACATGCTTTCAACAATAGTTTTAGTTAGTTAAGTCTCCAATACGCACAGTGCATACTTTGGGGGTTCGGAGGGGAAAAGGAAAGGAAAAGGAAGGAATGGGTGTCAATAGATTTTAGGTAATAATGTGCAGTACAAAAAATAAGAAAAATTTACTCCATCATATAAAGTTAAAGAACAAAGAATGAAACACCAAATAGTCCCTAAGACATAAGCATCCCATGAGAAATGTCTATGTCGCATTTTCGATTAATTTTAAGTATATGCTCTGCTTAAATTTATTCTCTTTCATGTTTAATAGGTCGATATTCTGGAAATGATTATCGTAAGTTGACATTAAGCGGTACATAATGGAGTTCTGGGCATACCTAGTACGGACGCGCGGGACTTCGAAGGTACGGGGGAAGCGAGCCACGCGTGGTGGTACGTGAAAAGATAGATTCAGTGTGAAATACGGGTTGTCCACGTTGTTGTGGATAACTTTATGTAATAATATCATGTCTGCAGTGGTACGGCGGTTCTCCAATGATGTAATATTGAAATGATTCATCCTCTCGTACATGTTCAGACCCAAGCATTGACGGTAGTATAGTTGTCTCATAAATCGTTTTTGGACGCTTTCTAATCTCTGCGCACATACATGATATTGCGGACTCCAGATCGGAGATGCAATTTCTAATACGCTGCGGATGTGTGCAAAATAAAGGGTTTTGAATACAGTCGGGTCAGAGAACGACTTTGAGACCCTATTAATGAAGCCCAAGGTTTTTAACGCTTTACTGACAATACCTTGTATGTGTTCGTCAAATGTCAATCGGTGATCGAGTTGAACGCCAAGGTTGCGAATGCTCAGCGCGTTGGGAATCGGACCATGGTTGATATAATACTGAAAATGCAATTTATTTTTTTTACGGCTAAACGTGATTTGATTGCATTTCTTTCACAGTACTCAAACAATCTATTAATGTCTTCCTGGATAAGATGGCAATCGGTGATGCTTTCAACCTGGGCGTAAATTTTAAGGTCATCAGCGTATAGTATATAGGGCCCATTTTTAAAGCATGTTCCAATATCGTGTAAATACGCGTTAAAGACCAGAGCTAAGATACTTGGTTTACTAAGATATCTCACATAGAGCATGATAGCTTAATTTCAGAGTTCTCGGGTCCAGAATTTTACTCAGACTCTAAAAATATGGGAGCTAATGGGCCCTTGCTGAGTTGGCCACGAACACCTATTTTGTTCAGGGTTGGTCACACTCACGGGTCAACACCCATCCGGTGGCCTCCACGCATGAAGTGCGAGCCCGGGTAGGACTCTGGCCTTACGGCTAGTTTCCTCTAGGAGTCAATCTTCTGGCGCTCCTGGACGGTCTGCGCACCGTGCGGCGTAAGCCAATCGATTATGCATTCTGACTAACAGTCGGGGTAGTCCTGAAGCAGTACTGTTTTCTATAGAGCGGGGGCGGTTGCTGACCTTACGGCGACTGCTCTTGAAACGACCATCGGTTACCAGATCCCGAGTGAACAGCTGTGCAAAGGACGCCGTGGGCCGCGATAGATTCGGTTTACACCGTTTCACCGCTTCGTAAGGGAGAGGACCGCGCAAGCGACCTCGAATTCGTAACGACCAATCGTTAAAACTTCCTGAGGTGACGGGTTCGCCCGTTGTAGTTGACAGCTCTATTTATCTCTAAAAATATAGCTTAGTTGAAGCATCCTACTAGACAAATAATCTATGTGACCCCCCAGCGCAGATTTTCATCTATTATAAATTATTATACGCAAATATTTTACAGATTTTCCCCAACTAATGCAGATTTTTTATATTTTAAGGCAGACTAATAATATTTAATACTAATGAAGACTAATATTACTAATGCAGACTAATATTATTTTGAATGTTTTTCTCTAATTGATAAGGAGAGTAGTCGGTGCAGTCGTGAACTATTAAGTTAAGGTTAGCTTGTGCCTCTCCTGACTTAATAATACTAAATGTCATATAATTTGTTTTGTTTAAATTCAGCGTAAGCTCAAAATTTAAGCTCTAACTTTATTTCAGTGTACGTTTTTTCAAAAACATGACCTACTGTATTTTTTTACTACATTTTAATGAATTTACTTTTTTAAGTCAGGTATTATGGACTTGTACACTCTATATTTAATATTCAAGGACCAATTTGATTCATCTGTAATGTTTCTAAATGATATGTGAAATAAATTAATAAATAAATATTGATATATAATAGCTGTATCATCAGCGTATGTTAATGTGGAGCTTTGACATGAGATTAAATATATTATATAATCATATGATCATACAGATATATAAATAAGAAACAGTAATGGTTTACTGTAAGATATCGCTTTAGCGATGAGTCATTATCATGCCATAGCGCATTATTTATATAGGCTTATTACATCACATAAATTATACGGAGAGATAACATGCTATGTAATATAAGATCTGAACTTTAAAATGCCTAATTATTACGTAATAAAAACCTGCGTATTAAATTGACGTACTAAATTTACATCTTTATGTAAATAATACTAAAATAATAAGAGCTACTTTTTAAAATTCGTTAGTTATTATATTATTATTTTTTATCGTATAGGTGTGTTTACAATGCCATCTGTTATACCATGAACGTGGCCATATTGAACATAATAAGAGAAAGTAATCAGTTTCTAGAACTATGAGTGTCGTCTGAGCGTTGCCTTCTGTAGTAAAAATCCTAGTTGCCATCGTAATAAGCGATGATCGATCTAATACGAACAAGGTGAGAAGCGGATGGTCGGATCTTCAAATCAATGTTAAAATGGAAGCCTTTTTTTTTTCTCAATGTGTTCAATTTCTAAAAAGAAATGTAACCAGTTCTTCTCAATCTTTCCACGTTTGCTCATGTTGATATTTTTCCATCTATACATTTTTTCAAGTATACGTCTATCTATTTAACTATAGCTACATAGGGCCCGATTGCGTTTATTTGTGAACTAAAACTAAAATTAGTCCAAGCGAACGAGACAGAGCAATACGTTAGAGAGGAATTTGAAACGAACGATCGTCGATAAATACTACCTGCCGAACTTATACTCGTCCGAATAAATTCGAGCATATTTCGTGCGGTGTAAGATTTGACTTTGGCGGGCGCGGGTCACACTCCGCTCTAGCGTATTGCCCTGTCTCGTTCACACGGACTAATTTCCGATTTTAGTTCACGAAGAAACGCAATCGAGCCCATTATGTTAATATTTCCTGTGTCAATTTCCTTCTGTAGTCGATTCGAGAGGATTTTTTATGAAATATATATTATTTTGAAGCGACATTTAGAAACATCCAGTTAAATACTGAAAAAAAATAATGACACAATCTTTCACTTTTTCGTTAAAGGGTTTTTCCAAGGTGACATCAGCGTTGGCTCTAATTTAATTAAGAATTTGTGTCTTAAATCAGACATAATGCGATTATTTTTCTTCATGCGATTTTTATATACCTTCAAGCGGTAATTTCATTTTTTTTGGCTGTTTTATTTGCCTAATCAACTGATTTGTGTTTTCAGATTTGGAGAGTGTACAAAAACAAATAAATGAGAGTGTACAAACCACAGTTACAATTATCCTAAAAGATAACCTAGGAAAATAAACATGGTAAAAAAAATATTGGTATCTGTTCTTGTTTAGCCGTGATAGTTTTTTTAATGTTTCCGTATCTTCTTCTTCTTCTTCTTATATATTAAAATGAATCGCCGTGCGTTAGTCTCGCAAGATCTCGAAAATGACTTGACCGATTTGAATTATATTTTTTTTGTTTTGTTTGCCTTGAATCAGGGGTGGTTTACAATAAAAAATATTTAGGAAAAATTAAAAGAAACAACTGTAAATCGAAAAAATCGAAATTGGTCATTTTGGGAAATGGCCACTTCGCGAATGGCGTTCGCGGCGATCCTATTGTTTGACAGCTGCATCATCCATAACTGTTGTTCATTCCGTGCGATTGTGTAAAATTTCAAAAAGTCGAAAAGTCAAAAAGGTCAAAAAAGTCAAGAGTCAAAAAAAAAAAAAGTCAAAAAAGTCGAAAAAGTCGAAAAAATCGAAAACGTCTAAAAAGTCGAAAAACTCGAAAAAGTCGGAAAAGTCAAAAAAGTCAAAATAGTCGAAAAAGTCAAAAAGTCGAAAAATGCAAAAAAGTTGGAAAAGTCGGAAAAGTCGAAAACGCATTTATATTCCATCAAGGAAATTAAATAGATTTAATTTATTTTAATAACAAACGACTTTCATTTAATCAGCAAACGAAACTCAAACCGTACATGATTCGGCCATATTATAAGACTTCAATGAATTGGATTTAGAAGGTTGATTAGGATCAATAAACGCTTATGAAGAGTTACAATCAAATCAATTTTAGGTGGTACGAAGTTCACCGGGTCATCTAGTTTTCAATAAATGCCAATGGCAGCAGCGACCGTGTGGTACCGGAAAGTTAATTATAATAGAAAATATCTTTTGATACGCATAGTAGATAGTAGAAAGTGTATAAAACATAAGTAGAAGTATGGGTGACTCAATATCGAAAAAGAAAATGTCAGCTATACCATTGAAATTATGCAGACAATTGCCCTTCACTTCTGTGCTTAGATTTCCCACACTAGAGTCAGTAAAAATGCTTTCAATGCATTTATTGAATACTGTACGAGAATTCCACAGCATAGGCATTAACCAACTCCCAAATGGCTAAACTGCATAGATAATTGGGGTCAATATTTCGATTAAATAAATATATTTCCATTTTTACTATCCTGTCAAGGAAAGTATTGTGGACGCACTTCTGTGTGTCTGACTGTGTGTATTCTTCGACGATAGCGCCGAAACGCTTCATATGATTGAGCTGAAATTTGGCATGCAGGCATCATTTGGTCATGACATGAGCTGCAAAGATTGTGGTTGAAATCCGTCCACCCAGGGTTGGCTCCCGGCGAGGGAACTCCTCAACGGTTAACAGCAGATACCCAAAATTTTGTATACGCATTCATTTATGATAGCAATTTCCAAGTTCCACCATGACATGGCTGATGTACCCTGGGTTGGCTCCCGACGAGGGAACTTCTCAACGGTTACAAGTAGGGACCCAAATTTTTTCAACGGTCAACAGCAGAGACTCAAAATTTTGTATACACACTCAATTATGATATCCCCTTCCAAGTTCCATTATGACATGGCTGATGTACCCTGGGTTGGCTCTCGATGAGGGAACTCCTCAACGGTCAACAGCAGAGACCTGAAATTTTGTATGCAAGTTTCAATTTCGCTTTCGATAGTTTTCGATTTTGATTTCGGTTTCGGTTTCGTTTTAGATTTAGATTTTTATTTCGATTTCGTTTTCATCATCATCATCATCGGGGGGGGGGGGGGAGGGGGGGTTAGGATTTATGAAATTTTTATTCAGATTAATTAAGTTCCTGGCTACTTGACAGAAAAGTCTTGGGATTACAGAATCATCTGTTACGAAAATATAAATAAAAATTATAATTAAAATGGCTGACAATCTACGTAAAATTATAGTTTATCCTTACATATTCGAATAATACAGATATAGATATATATTATATATAAATTGTTATAAAAACATACATAATACTATTATAAATAAGTACTTACATATAATGTGGTAATATAATATAATATGATAATACATACTTTCGTGAACTCAATTGCATTGATAATAATTTATATTAGAAACATGAAATTAAATTTAATATATGAAATGAAATATATTTATTGTATGACAATTTACAATGCTAATTATTTATATAATATAGAAGCAGAGTTATTAAGAATTGACGCTTACATTTTATCCGTAATTTTGTATATTATGCATGTGTAAGGGCCACAACTTGTGAATTTACACACACATTATGCATGTGTGTGTAAGTTCACACAAAGCCAATCTTTCCTAGATCTATTTAAAAGCCAAGTTAAAAAGATATATAATACTTTTTATACAGTTTTCTGATCTTAAATGTCATTTGTAGAACGGCAATTTCATAGGGAAAGACCTAATACATAATGAATACAAATTTTCATACGGTTTCACGTGTGTTACCTATTTCAAATCGATATGAAAGGTTTACTGTTACACGTTTGCGGATTCGCATTACACCTGGCATTTTTTTTGTCTGATTTTGGACAACTCTTTCCGTATTTCGCTTGTCTTCCGTGGACAATCCAACGGGTCGGTCCCACGCTTTGGAGAGGGTTGGCGCGAAAGCATTGTGCCCAAAGTATCCTTAAATAATGGGCCTTTGCGTGCATGTTGACACCCAAATCGGTATTCACATAGCCAGTTGAGACCCGCCCGCAACGGTAGGGGTTCCGTACTCACCGTATATTATTACATAGTTCAATGTTTTCACAGAAACTCTTGTTAAAATATTTTTTTTAATATTTAATGTTTATTATTTGAAATCAAATCAATTCAAGTTTATTATCATCAAAACCTTGTAAATAAACATTCTTCTTCGAAAAGTGCTTTATTGGATATAAACATACAAAAACAGTACTGGTAGCTATAGATTGTTCCTTCCTTCAACTATTAGAAGCGCTAGCTCGCTGTTCACCTTTAAGCAATCATTGAAAAAGCACTTCCTTTCAAAATAAATATGAACCATATATTCTAACCTTTCCGTTATCCCCTCCCTTTCTATATCTTATTTTGGCAGTTTATTTATTTACTTACTTATTTATTTATTCCTTTTATTTGTTAATATAGCAGTTTATTTATTTACTTACTTATTTATTTATTTATTAATTTGTTAATATGTATATCAAAATATACATGTATATATGTAATATGTCCAACTCAAAAAATTATTTATTTATTTACTTTTTACTTTAGATACACACACAAAATTTAATTTGTTTTTTTTTCTGACACAACCGTGGCACTCCAATAAGACTCAGGAAGTGAGCTCGCCTTATCACAGGAGTGCCTAGCAAGGCGGGCTCGGTTTCACTTTACTTGGGGCATTAGGAATACAAAATTTAACATATAATTTATGCACAATTTGGCCAGGGCACAGACAGATATATACCTAAATTTAGAAGCATATAGCGGTATTTTCTGGGTTGTACATTATATTTCTTTTGTGGTATTGCGTTTAAATGTATATGTAACAAATAAATAAATTAACATTAAAATTACTAAACCAAAATATCAGGATTTGATATCGCTACTCACAATGAAACCTCCAACTCTGGGCGATGCCTATAAACCATTGTACTTCAGTCTACGACTCAATGAAACTGAAGATATGGATGAAATTATAGATGAGGATGAAGAAATATTTGAATAGGATTTCTGTGTCTGTAACCTTATTTGTATTTTGTTGAAGCAGGATTTTTTGTATCTTTTGTTTATATTCCTTTCATGTAGGTTCTGTTTGTATTTTTTGTTTGTGAGATGTAACATTGTTAGTTTTGTTGACGTGTATGGTTGTCATCATTTAACATTATAACATAATAATACCTGATTCTTAAATAAAATTTCAAATATCAATAAAAGTTTAAATATCAAAAATGTATATTATATGCTATAATTTAAAATTTAATTTTAAGCTATAATTTTTTGCCTATTCTTATTGTTACACCAGCATGTTGGTTGACTAAAAGATATTGTAATGTAGCAATAAGTCCGCCATTGTACGTTAATTTTACTGTACAATAAAGAGATTTTCATTCATTGTTAGTTTGATTACAGTATTTGTCCTTCTATTGCGTTGATTACAACTTTCACCCCTGTAGGCATAGAATTTACCAGGTTTTGACAAATTCCTTTCAGCTCATCACCGTGAAACCAGACTTGAATTACTGCACTGATCATCTCGGTTTCGTTGTACAATCCATCTTGGAGAACCATTTTTCGCAAATGGCCCAGAGGTTTTCTATCGAGTTGAGATCGGGGGAGTTTCCGGGCTATTCAAGTACCAGTAATTTGGTTCTGTGTGAAAAACTGTTTCACTTTTTCGAAGAATGGCATGGGACGATATCCTGTAGAAAAAAATCTCTTGTTGGAAGGATAGACCTTGTGGAGCTCCCGTATCATATGGTTTGATAAGATATCGATATATTGGTCATCACGATGAATTGTGATGAATATATTGACACATTATCAAACCATATGATAGGGGAGTTCCACGAGGTATATCCTTCCAATGAGGAAAATTTGTTTTTCTTTGATTCTACTTCAACTAACATGCTTCAAAATCAGACTGTTAGAATTTTATATATCTTACGTATAAATTTCCTTCACTTCCCATTCCCATCGCGCCCACAATGAGGTAATTAGATTTTTTTCGTATGTTTTTTTGTTGTTTTTACAATTAACATTATCAAACTCATTATATACTTTAAGTTTCTATTACCAATTATCTATTAACAAACAATGATCACATATTAGTATAGATTAGCTATAAGATAATGCATGTATTTTTATATTTATTTTATTTATTTATTTATATAACAAATCATTATAGTACACACCAATTCGTTGAGATGTAATATACATAAATATAAAAGGTATTAAATATGCAAGCTGAAGCATTAAAAATAGTAAGAGTAACATAATACATAAGAAAAAACAATCGATCTTATTCTAGCATAAACAGGTAGCGCAATGACCATACCTTGAAGAGATGTGGCTCGCAGTAAAAATGTCCAGGTCTGACGCTGCCGAAGGCATGCGTTAAAAGACTCCATCAACTTAAGTTGGTTCGCGAGGACAGCTCCGCAAGTAGAGTATGTGACCGAGCTCAAATATAGTTATCGGGAACAAAGAGACAAATCTTCGCTAGCGTGATAGGATTATCAACTTTGCCCCAGACCAGCTTAAAAACGTAGGCCACGGTGAGAATTTTTCTACGAAATTTAAGGAATTATAGCACACCATGCCTAGTAAAATTATAAAGGCAATAATCTCGCATTTTCATATAAAAAAGCGTTTCATTCTTTTTATTATTATTATTTTTATCCCTGTCTGAACGATTTTTGTTAGGCAAAATAGACTTTCCGAAGTGCAAACAGGATTGGCGAGATTGGGCCTGGAAAATACTGAATATTGTTTTAATCTGTCAAGTACACTAATAAAATAACACAATGACTAAATATTTTTCTCAAAATACCTAAATCATTTTTTTTTGTGATGTCAAATCAAATCAAGTTTATTGTTTTTAAAACCTTTGCCAAATTTGTTTAAATATTAAAAACAATACTTTGGACACTGAACATCAATGCTAATGGTTCTTAAGAGTTTCACCACATAATGTATAATAATCGTATTAGATACCTAAAACTACAAAGGCAATCAGGTAATTATTTAACATGATAGAATAAAAACAGTATGAACATACTAACCTACTTTCGAACATTTCGATGTGAGAATTATCAATTGAGTTGTCATGAAATATAAAATTATATGGTCCTACAAATACAAAATGCAATGGATTATCGGAGAGAAGATAAAACAGTTGTTATAATATAACAGTCAATAAAATGGTAAAAATGAATATCTGATATCTGAAATCTGATGATCTTGAAAAACGTTCAATATCTGGATATCACTGTCAATCTAAATAAAGAAAATAAGAATGGAAATTGACAGTAACCTAATTCGAATTCGTGGATTTCTTTTCTAAGTACAGTTTATTTTATTAATCTATACAATATTATAAAGAGGTAAAGTTTGCGAGGTTGTAGGAATTGATCTCTGGTTCTACTGAACTGATTTTGAAAATTCTTTTACCAATAGAAAGCCACGTTTATTTGTGAGTGTCATAGGCTACATATTAATCCGAAAAATGAAAAGACTTTTTCGTGGAAGTCGGATTTGCAAAGTAAGTGGGAGAAAAAACGGTCGAACGAAAACGTTTCTAACTAACGCTGCCTTAACGATGAGAGATATATGATTATGTTTTAGAGAACAGTTGTAGAGCTTGATAATGCCTACAAAAAAGTCAGCGACAGCATATGTCTAACTTTTATATTTAAGTCACAAAAAGTAGTATTTTATATTAAAAAAAAAATTAAATCGTTAGGTCATGTTTATTGGCATATTATCAACAATTATGAATTCATATCAAAATAAGTAAATTTATCGTCTCAAGTGTTTAGAACAAAAGACTTTTCCTTTTTACTGCATATAATTTCCCTTTTACTGCATAAATGGTTAAATAGATAAGAAGCTCACAAATAAGACACTCACAAGAAGACACTCACAAATAACGGTAATATAGCCAAATTGGCATGCAAATACATACATATATATGCAGTAAAAATATAACCCTTTCTTTTGGCAGTCAGGAAATAAATCATAGCACTCAGTACTAACCGAACCACACTCATGATTTCATCACAAGTAAAAAGTTTTACCGCCCAACGAAGTGGACACGGGTCAGCTAGTGTTAAATATAACCAATGTGACCAATAAAAACGCGCTGGGAATTGGGTAAACATTTCAGAGACTGGAAAGTACTTTGATGGTGTTTTTTTCTGAATTGGTACCGAATTCATTAGAGCCGACCATAGCTCAAAGTTTCTTATTATCATTGCTTAAATATACCGATGTCGCATATCTGGATATCACGGAGGCCAATCTGGATAAGTTAAACAAAGCGTCTGCAAATAATTTTCTAAGATAACTTGCGCATGTAATATGAGCAAAATCAAAGTAATTTACATCGCTCCAGTGTTATTTTGAAGTACTCAATTAATTTTTATTTTTCATAAAAAGTAGTAAAATCGTTTAAAGTTTAAATATGGGCATTGTCGAGCAGCAACGCCCGTTCAAATTAATGGAAAATTGAATGAGAAACAAACCTTTTTAAATCTTGGCGAATTCAGTGAAATTAATTTGTGACATTACCGACCGTTCAAATCTCTGATCGTAATATTTGAAATCTGACCAATCGTTGCAACAATATCGAACACACGGATCGGCGATCGAAGCATCACATCAAGCGTTTTTTTTTTGTCTACTATTTATTGTAAAATTTCACAATGGGCGATTTTTTTATGATACGACAATCTTACAGCCAATCCTACTATGAAAATGTTTATATGTGTGTGTGTGTGTGTGTGTGTGTGTGTGTGTATGTAACATGTGTGTAAGTGTGTGTCTTGTTATTGCATTCGATCGACAGAATTGAAATGCAATTCCATTAATATTATCCCAACGGAAAATGGTGACCCAGCCGGGAACCGAACCCGGGACCTTACAACGTAAAATCAGGCGACCTAGCCACTATGCGTTTCGTAATTTATTTAGCCATGAGTGGGAGCAACGTTTTGAAAAATAAAACGCAGATAAGACAAACTTTTTTTTTTACATATTCAGCAGTAAATGAATTATTATTTAATTTAAGCACATAAAATTATACTCAACAGTCCATTTATTCCGTCATACCTAAAATCCGAATTCCGAGTGTTATCCTCCCACGGGCTGCCATTACGGTCTCAGTCAACGAATACTCTATGTATACCTCAGCATCACACAGCTTTCTTCACCTATTCCTTTGCTGTATATGCCACAAGATTATGGAATAACCTGCCTTCCAATATACGGGATACCGTTAGTTCGAGTGCGTTTCGCTCCCGGCTGAAGCTATATCTGCTCTCAAAATAATATAAGCTGATCCTACGTATATATTTTTTTATTTTTTTATTATGTATATGTATAATATGGATATTATGTATCATTTATGTTATTATGCACTTTATGTATTGTATGTATATATGTATGTGTATGTGTATGTGTATATATGTGTATGTATATGTATTCTTTGAAGTCAATGGAAAATGAAAAAAAATGTTCTGCCACTAACAAACGTAATTACTACCTGCTGGTTGGCTGGAGGATATTGCCGTTTATGGCAATAAGCCCGCCATTTGTACAGGTTGTGGTCAATAAAGAATTATTATTATTATTATTATAAAAATACAAAAGAAGACAGGCAAAGAGGTCCAGCGTTTATAGTTTTTTTAAGAAGCTACTATAATAAAAATCTTGATCAAAGAAATCACAAAATGCAAAAATACACCTTTATTTGTTTTCCGAATTCCAATTCAGAGAGAAACATCATCAAAATGTGCTTTAATTCTCTGACACCTTGGTTATCATGTCCAGCCTAGCTTTACCACGTTGGTCGCGTATAAACCCGATTCAGGTTTGGCCCTGCTGGAAATTCATACTTAGCTTAATTTTCTTGGCTAGATCTGGTAAGTATTTCCAATGCATAAGATCCGCTAATGATATTCTGCCTTTTTCCGAAGATGGCAGAAATCTGTTGTTTTTTATCATCCCATCTTTTAACTGCTGGAATTGTAATACCACCGTTCGGTGGTTTTTCCGTTGCGACATTTCGCAGGCGGCCGATCTCCGTATTTATGCAATTATGTAATTATATGCGAAAAAAGTCGCCGTCAGTAAATAAAACACCATTATGCATTAGTACGCATGCACTAACACCCCCTAAAAATACATTTTCGAGGGTTGAAAACATGCCGCCGTGAATTTCATTCCCATGGCTAGCTTTCTAATGGTTAATTTAAAAAAATGAGAGTTGAAATATTTCTACTTGCTTTCAAGGAGTTAAAATATTTTTATATATTTAATTAGTAATGCAAATCGGTGGGTAAACAATTTTAGTTTAGGAAATATGCACAAAAATATTTTAAAATATTGAATTGATTCACCTAACTAGGCCGGGATTTATTTAAGGTAAGCATTTAATTGTGTGCGTTCTTGCTAATTACTGAGGCATATATCCTTTCATCAGTGAAATAATTATCAGTGTAATTGGTTTTTTTTTTAAAATGAAATAACAATTTGATAACAGAAGAATAAAAATACTAAAACTATATTAAAAGCTACTAAATACAGCAGGCGCTCGGTAACCCGGAACTTGCCAATCCGGCACGCCCAGGAGTCTGGCATTTGGCGACGTTCTATAATTCGGCAGTTTACATTATTGACTGCCGGACTACAGAGCGCCGCTTTGACAAAATGGCGAACAAATAGACATAAATGCTTTAATCATAATCATAAGTTTTTTTATTCAAAATAGTACGAAATCGTAATTTTTTGACGTCAATAATGCATACAAACATACATAAATTATATGAAAATTAAATCGTGACATATAACGTGATATAAATCATCGAGGTAACCATTTTATTTCCAAGGGTCTTTGTCGTCTAGATAATCATTTATTTTATAGTAGCCCTTTGAGTACAGCTTCTTCTTAATAAATGACTTAAATTGTATCACAGATAAATAAACTTGCATATTTTCTGGGACTTTATTGTAGAAGCGTATACATTGACCTTTGAAAGATTTTGTGGTTTAGGAGAGTCGACTTTTATGGTAAGCAAGTTTATTTTTATTTCTAGTATTGTCGCCATGCCTATCAGAGTTTTTTAAAAACAGTTCTTAATTTTTATGCACATACCTATATTGTTTCCATAGATGTAATGAGAAGCAAGTGTCAAAATATTGATTTCTTTAAATTTTCCGCGTAACGACTGTCTAGCACCTAATTTATAAATAGCGCGGATGGCTCGTTTCTGTAGTATAAATATTTTATCAGCGTCAGCAGCATGACCCCACAGCAAGATGCCATACGACATCAAGCTATGAAAATAGCTGAAGTAAACCAGCCATACAAAACCAAACTTTATTTCCCATACAAAACCAATGATCCGGCAATTCCAGCAATTCGGCATAGACGAAAAAAATCAGGTGCCGGATTACCGAGGGCCTACTGTAAATAAAATTAGGAGTCGTGAATTAAAATTGAAAAAAAAAACTTTAAAAATTAGTCATATTAGAAAAGTACAAAGAAATAAATAAAATAACCCTGCATTTTGTTTATAATTAAGATAAAGAATTATAAAAATAAAACAAATAATTTAGTCTTTTGATATAATTTTGCTGAATACAAACAATTTTAATTATTATATTCTGTTTTTAGCATTATTTTGTGCAGGTGGAACATGCATTACAAAATAAAATATAAAAGCGTTAATTGAAAAGTTATGAAAAAAAACTATGCGAGATAAAAATCGTATTTTTTTTTATATATTACGATTTAATTCGTCGCGTTAAATCGGAATCAATCGGTGTAATTAATTAATTAGGCAATTAAAATTGTTCCGACTTATTAGCAATGTCAGTCGCAATGAAATGCAGGAAGTCCGCTGCGTTTCGAAACCGCGAAAGTCATACATAACTACATGCCCATCTGAAGCAATTAATTACCTAACAACAATCGATCATGTTTAAACTATTGCGTTGCTTTAAATTCTTTCGACTCACTAAAAAAATAGCGAAAAGGGCCCGATATTGCTGTCGCACGAAAGGATAAAGGAATCGTTAACCGCAGAATGGATCGATTGTCTTTTTTATTTTACAGTAGATCCAAAAAACATTGTACTACAAAATATTCTTAGGTTACTCTATAAGTAAAAAAAATACTAGTAGATTCTCTCTTACGAGTAGTCTAAAAATTTTACGAGGAGATAAAAATCATACGACTAAAAAACTTAAAGTTGATAAAAGAATCGGTTGTGTCACCCCAAGATTTTCCCGGCAAGCAGATTACCCCCCAGCAGATAACCCCCCCTCGCACCAACGCCAACGTTAACTCCCCCCGCGCGGCAATTCGTAGTATACCATCTTTGTAATATTTTCAGTGGTTTTATTAACATACTTGTACAGGTACTTCTCCGAAAACAATGTAGTATTTTATTTAATATTGCATATTTTAAATATTATTTGTGTCACTTGTGTACGAGACATTCCAACCAAAATTTCACAACATGATTTTGGTCCAACAAGGCATCTGTGTCAGTGCCGGATTAACCCACGTAGAGGTCCTTAAGCCATCGAAATCTCGGGGCCCCCTTTGAACTTTGCAAATTATATCCTAATATGTTTTGAACAACAAAATCTTCATAAACCAATTTTATTAAACAAAACAAACATTGATAAACAATGTAGTGTAATATTATTACACAAACATTCAAATTTATAATCTATACTAATATTATAAAGAGGTAAAGTTTGTGAGGTTGTAGGAAGTAATCTCTTGATCTACTGAACCGAGTTTGAAAATTCTTTTACCAATAGAAAACAACGTTATTTGTGAGTGTCATAGGCTATATATTAATCAGAAAAATAAAAAGACTTTTTCGTGGCAGTCGGATTTGTAAAGTGAGTCGGAGAAAAAACGGTCGAACGAAAACGTTTCTAACCAACGCTGCCTTAACGATGGGAGATATATGATTAAGTTCTAGAGAAAAGTTGTAGAGCTTGATAATACGTACAAAAAGCCAGCGACAGCATATGTCAAACTTTTATATTTAAGTCACAAAAAGTAGTATTTTATATTAAAAAAATAATTTAAATCGTTAGGTCATGTTTATTGGTCATATTATCAACAATTATGAATGCTTATCAAAATAAGTAAATTTATCGTCTCAATTGTTTAAAACAAAAGATTTTTCCCTTTTACTGCATATAATATCCCTTTTACTGCATAAAGGGCGAAAGAGATAAGACACTCACAAATAAGAGACTGACAAGAAGACACTCACAAATAATGGTAATATAGTGAAATTGGCATGCAAATACATACATACATACGCAGTAAAAATATAACTCTTCTTTTGGCAGTCAGGAAATAAATCATAGCACTCAGTACTAACCGAACCACACTCATAATTTCATCACAAGTAAAAAGTTTTACCGCCCAACATAGTGGGCACGGGTCAGCTAGTACTGCATAAACATAAACTTTATAAGACTGGCAGTGGCTAACTGTCGATAATTCATAAAATTTTACAACTATACGATCAACGAGGTAATTAAACATTTTTTCCTTAGAATTTCAATTCAATGATGTTTCTATTAAAGAAATTTAAAAATTATATATTTTAATGATTACTTGTTCGAGGGCTTGGAGGCCAGATAAACGGCGTGGGCCCATAGGCAATGGCCTACTTGGCCTAATGGATAATCCGGCACTGATCTGTGTACCGAATGTCAAGTTTTCAAGTTCAATATTTCGAGAATAAAGTATGGCTAACGCGCCCTCTGGTGGACCGATTTCAACCACAATCTTTTCAACTCTTTCTGTAACCGAATGATATCTGCATGCCAATATAAATGTCATCTCAATCGGAAGAAGAATTTAAGCGTAATCGTGGAGGAATACATACACACACACACAGAGACCAGTCTGGAAATGGCCCTAATCGTCTCGGGGGGGGGGGGGGGATTAAAATGTTTATATCGGTCGTCTTCATCTCGTAAATATTTTTTAGCGCTTTCCCAATACCTTACCTTTTCGTCGGTTGGTAGGCCGGTAAAGTAAATTTTACGACATTACTGTTTTATTTATCCTATCTCAAAAGTAAATCATGATAATAGAGGTAGTAGCAACCAATATTTGATATTGAAAATGTTACGAAAAACACAAAAACACAAAAATGTAAAACACAAAAACGTTACCTTTCACCGTTAATGGATATAAAATGTGTTTTTTTTTGCAATAATTCTTGCAGTCAGAGCTCTTTGGAAAATGAAGCAATTATGTTATTTTACTTAATATACATCAATATCTATTTAATGCTTTGTGACGCGTTCGAAATGGCAATAGGTGCTTAACCGTTGTTACAAAAACGTCACGATTTTAAGAAATCGTTGCATGTTACCACAAGATGGTAACATGTTTCAGCTGCGATTGAAAAAGTCTGGGATACTGATACGAAAATAAGAGCCATGAAAAAAACAACACTAACTAACAAAACTTCTGCAGTTAGCGATTTAAATGTGCTATGAGATGTTAGACACAGAAAATACTTGTTTAAATCTTGAGATTCCAATATGTGTATATTAGTGTAAATTGGTTGGGTGATACCTATAAATATGCGTTCAATAGTAAGAAACACAAGTGAAGGAAATCACATTAGAGTGTTGTTAACTACAGCGGGCGAACCCGTCACCCCAGGAAGGTATAACGATTTGTAACCGTTCGTTCAAACTGAGAGAAGCTTGCAGATTTGGGGATGAATAGAGTTCACCATCTAGCTAAGCTAACTATCCCGTGAGAGACTATAACGCCTTACCGCGTGGTACTAGGAAGTTGAATCAGCTGGAGGCCTCGCGCCCTCACTACCAGATTCTTCATTCTCCCGTCTGGTTACTGGTCTTTATGTCGCTTGCGCGGCCTCTAAATGTTGTTTTGAATATATCGCGGACCGGGGCGTCCTTTGCCCGTCTCTTTACTCGGGATCGGGTGGCCAACTGGTCATTTTAAGAGTGGCTGACAGCAGGTGAACATCCAGTTACGTTGCTTAGGAAACAGTATATCGCTGCCAGACTCCTCCAGTTACTCGCCGGAGTTACTCGATTGGCTAACACCGCGGCCGCACGCTGGTGCGGTGGTCATCCCCCAGGGGAAACCGATCCACCATGCATGCAATAAGAGGCAAGACAAACAGAGTCTTTACCAGGGTAGACCCTACTGGATAGGTGCTGAAGCGTGAGTTGAGCCGACCGCAAAGAACGAGGTGGGTCTTAGGCTACTAATAGCCTAACTGCACGAGGGCTACGAAGACTTCGTGGGTCACTTGGAAAGAAGTGAAATACATAAAATATATTGATATTTTTAAATTTATTTTAAATACAACGAATGTTTGGACCTTAAGAATCTCAAAGTTTTTGAACATCTAGAATAAGAAAAAGTAAAAACAATATGTAGGTATGTCCGTCTGTCTGTCTGGGTCATCGATATCATAAGAACGCGTTGTCAAGTCCGATTTCGAAAATGCATTTGTTTATCTAGTTTATTCGTCAATGAGAAGAGCCGTTTATATTTTGGGAGCCGCTTAAAAACCAAGTCAAGGATTTGACATACAAACAGACGAATGAAAAATCACTTTTTAACCGGTCGGACGCCAACAATGCCTATATGCATTTTGCGTCGTTTGACAGATCCGCGCGTAACCGTTTCGGCCGGCCCCCTATATATTTATATATATATATATATATATATATATATATATATATATATATATATATATATATATATATATATATATATATATATATATATATATATATATATATATATATATATATATATATATATATATATATATATATATATATATATATATATATATATATATATATATATATATATATATATATATATATATATATATATATATATATATATATATATATATATATATATATATATATATATATATATATATATAATATATATATATATATATATATATATATATATATATATATATATATATATATATATATATATATATATATATATATATATATATATATATATATATATATATATATATATATATATATATATATATATATATATATATATATATATATATATATATATATATATATAATATATATATATATATATATATATATATATATATATATATATATATATATATATATATATATATATATATATATATATATATATATATATATATATATATATATATATATATATATATATATATATATATATATATATATATATATATATATATATATATATATATATATATATATATATATATATATATATATATATATATATATATATATATATATATATATATATATATATATATATATATATATATATATATATATATATATATATATATATATATATATATATATATATATATATATATATATATATATATATATATATATATATATATATATATATAAATATATAAATATATAATATACATCACTAACAAGATTAATTACTACTTAACAACAGGGATTTCATAAAAAAACGATATTGTCAGTATTTATTTACAAAATCGACCGAAAAGTTGCCGCCCAGTTTTTTGGGCGAGAAGGCTGTACCAACTACTAACACTTTATTATTCCTCGGAATGAACATTTTGAAATCGGACTATGCGTTCCTGAGTTACAATTACAGGCTTAAGATGTCATAACTCAAGAACGCGTTTTTCGATTTCGAAAAGTCTTTCGCCAATTAGATTTTAGGAGCCCCAGAAACTAAAAGTACGACTACCACCTTTTTAGTAGTTCTCCGAATAAGAAAGACGATTGCCGAAGATATATATATATAAATATATAAAATTGGAATTTGCGTTCTTGGGCTATGGCCATAACTCAAGAATGCGTTATCAAGTTTCAAAAATACTTTGGACAATATTTTTATTCATGATGGAGACAGCCGATAAGCTATATGGTTCCGTACCTGAAATGGATTGGTGAACTGTCATGAAAACGGACGAAATAAATTACATTTTCATCCGAACCGTTGCCAACTTTTTATTGCCTATGCAAATTAATGCGAAAAACCAATTACCAACATTTGTTTCAATTGTACAGTGCGTTGTAGAGTTACAAAATTTAAACGATTTTGAAAATTCTTTCGCCAATTACTTTTATTCGTCGTTTGGATGAGCTGATTCGATGTTGCACCTCAACCTTAGGTTCCGAAGCTGAAAGCTGACATATTCAAACCGATCCGAGCCCAGCGCTAGCATTTTGTAAAGTACTTGTACGTTTTATCTTATTAGTACATAGCATTGATTAACTTTATAATCAATTCTAGTAGTTTTGTCTTTATTTTACACTGACGTATACATTTGTCAGTGGCATTTTACTTCTCTTATTTTCACAACACGCGTATGTACAACTAGATCTGTCGACTACAACGGGCGAACCCGTCACCTCAGGAAGTTTTAACGAAATTTGATCGTTCTGTCTCCCGTGAGCTGAGCGCAGAAGACTTAGGACAAAAACAGTCTACCGTCAAGCTCCGCCAAATGCCCGTAAGAGGTTACAGCCTTATCCGCGAGATGGCCAGGTATGTTACCCAGCGGGCCGACACTCGCGCCCTTACTACCAGTTGCAACCAGATTACTCCCGTCTGTCGACTGGTTACGAGTTCGAGCTCGCTTGCGCGGTCCTTTCCCTTATGTAGCGGTGAAACGGTGTCTACTGAATCTATCGCGGACCACGGCATCCTTTACTCCCCCGCTCTATGTGAGACAGTACTGCTTCCAGACTCCCCCGAATGCTAGTCAGAATGCACAATCGATTGGCTGACGTCGCACGGTGTGCAAACCGTCCAGGAGCGCTAGAAGATTGACTCCTGGGGGAAACTAGCCCTCAGGCCAGAGTCCTGCCCGGGCTCGCACATCATGCGTGGAGGCCGCCGGATGGGTGTTGACCCGCGAGTGTGACCGACCCTGAACAAATGGGTTTTCGTGGCCAACTCCAACAGGGCACATTAGCTCCCGCGTATGTACGTACATACTTTCATTGTCAATATTATTAGGTCGATTAGTTAGTTGTAAGTATAATCAATGATATTTCCAAGTGGCCGTGAACTCGCCTGTTTGTATAGTTTTTATTAAATCAATAATTATGACAAACCACAATCAAAATAAAAATACTGTTGGGTCACCCTAAGACTAACCCGGCAAGCAGACAGCCCCCTCTGCACCCCTCTTCCACTTCGCTCAAAAGTAGCATATTTTAGTATTTTGTAATATTTCCATGGTATTAAAATGGATTTTCAAAAGTGTGTGGTATTTTCTTTAATACGGCGGTATGTCATTATTTTTTTTGCGTCGCTTGTATATGAGATATTTTAACGAAAATTTCAAAACGTGATTTCGGTCCAACAAGACATCTGTGTACCAAGACTTTCAATTCTCTAACTGCAATGTTTCGAGATTGAAGTATGACTAACGCGTCCTCTGGTGGACCGATTTCAACTATGCCATGACCGAATGATGCCTGCATGTCAAACTTCAGCGCAATCGGATGAAGCGTTTATGCGTTATCGTGGAGGAACACACACACACAGACACACATACTTGCAGGCAGACTTCAGTCTGGCAATGATCAAAATGTATATTTCCGCCTTCATCTCAATTTTTTAACGCATTCACAATACTTTCCCCAGTTCTGGGAAAGTAATAAATAAAAATTATTAGTTTAAAAAAAACACGCTTTTGGGCTATGATACGATATTCACATACACACGGCTATGATACGAAATTCCATCATGGAATGCCAGTGCCTATCTTCCGGCTTCATCATCAGACCTTGAAACCTAATCGTGGTCAAAGTTCATTCCAAGACTTTTCTAACAATTCCAAACACAGCTATGATACGATGTTCCATCATGAATTTCCAGTTCATATCTTCCGACTCCATCATCAGAACAGTTCGACAGTACCATATTATTGTATTGTCATCAGAACTACATACAGCTGCCAAATTTCATGACGCTACGATCCTTGGAAGATGGTTAAATTAGTTACCTTAGATTCCATTACATAGTTACATACAGGTCGACCTAGCAAAAGCGTGTTAAAATCGGTTGTGTCACCCCAAGACTTTCCCGGCAAGTATCCAAGGAATGATTCTGACCGTGATATCCCTCTGGGAAGTAGGTTGACTTAATTGAAAGGGATAGTCGGTGACGAGCGCGGAAAGTGAAAATGCATCGCATTAAATACGTTCGATTCAATCGCTTACTCAAATATACTCACCGGAGTAATTCAATGTGATTTCGGCCTAATAAGGCATCCCAACAAGGTAGTTCGATATTGAAACATGACCACTGCGCCCCCTGGTGGACCGATTTCAACCACAATGTTATCTTGCCACGACCAAATGATGCCTGCATTCCAAATGTCAGCTTAATCGGATTAAGCGTTTCGGCTTAATCGTGGAGGAATACACAGTCAGACATACAGACACACAGACTGACTTCCATCTGAAAATGGTCTTAATCGTTTCAGGACGTCTCAAAATCGATATTACAGATTTTACATACATATAAGATACAGATTTTAGAGCCCTGGAAATATGCTACAGAGTGCGGCTTCGACGAGATTTTACCACTTTACTAGACAGAGCCTGTATTGAGGTGATATTTCGTACCGTGGTCATTTTGTTGGGTCCATATAGGGACTTAAAATTGACTATATACTTTTCCTTGATTATTAAAAAATATGTATCATTATTGTTTAATATTTCTTTAATTTGTATTATTTTTTATTCTAATTTAGTTTTCTTTTATACTTTAGGAAATATATTTTAGTTATCATTCTCAATGTATGTGTTAAAATGCTTTAGAAATGCTAGCCCTGGAACGGGTTTATCCCAGTTGGGCGGCGTTGAACAGGTATCGCTACGAAGAGTTCACTCTGTTAATGTTTCGCCATTGGTTATAGTCTTTATAATGTAGCAATGGCAATAGTATTTGATAGTGAATTTAACATAAATAAATAAATATAGAAGGCTGTTGCAATATTGGGCAAATATGTATATGTAAGTGTATATGGGATAAATATTATTATTAAATAAATCTGTACTCGCCTTTTCTTGTGACAAATAAACATTATTAATAACAATAATATTATTAGTCGGAATCAAACTTCAGAAAAAAACGCATCAAAATCGATTGAGTGGTAATCGTGTGGCTGGACGACATTCATAATATGGGCAAAAGCTGCAATAAGACATCATCTTTGATGAGGGCGGAGCCGAGGGCATATTCTGTGATATAACTATCCATACTACTTACAGAAATAGGTACATAATATTATATCACAAAGGGGTGACGTCACCAAGCCAGAATTCCGTAAGGGCTGGGAACAACTCTAATTGACCGCTCACGCCACGCCTACCGGGTTTCCAAAATCCACAAACTTTTGGTATTGTGTCCAGTGTGTACTGCGAGAAAGGGACAAGAGTGTTGCCAACTTTGATATCTTTAGGAGTGCAATTGATGGCTCTAAACCCGAGATGTTTAATGTGCCTAATGTCTATCAGTTAAGTGTTTCTACATCTTCCAAAAAGTCTACATGCCTAGTTTTCAAAGTTAGTTAATTTTCTAGTATCCCAATCTCTTTCGCTGTTTTGTTAAGAGGGTGCTGCACGAAATTTCTCAAATTAGGGTCTAGCGTTTTAGTTATTCCACTAAAACTACGCTAATAAAAACAGTGACAAAAAACACTCTTTTTTATCAATAAGTCATTTATAAGGTGAGATAATAAATTTGGCAATAGTTTGCGTAGTTTTTTATAAAAACACCCGAGAAAAAATACAAAAATGGGCGCTGGGTTTTAGTCCTCACTGGGAAAATAATAAATAATTTGAATTACAAATTATTGTAACAGAAAGTTAAATGACATATCTTCACTATAAAATATTTAAATTTCAATTATTGTAATAGGATTTTATGCAATAAATCCCAGAAAATCAGGTATCAGATTCCCCATACATTTTTTGTATGGGCTAGCCGCGGTAATAAATACACAGGCGCGCCATGAAATAGATTCACTTCCCTGCTGCTATTGAAAGTGAGAGCACGTCGCTTTGTGTTAGCTCTTATCAGTTCGCGCTCACGTAATATTTTATTCTTCTACACCGCAGTAGCGCGTCGTCACGCGTCGTCACTAAAAAGCAAACAGCAGTAAGTATTTTTTTTATATTTGTTTTTTTTAATGGATGTTTATGCCATCTTTGTTATAACTTATTATAATGCTCTACATGTATTTTAGTTAATGGGGAAGCGCAAGAAAACATATTTCGTTTTTTGAGAAACGCCATAGAATCAGCGTGAAATTTCAGTCTAAAGACATGAGAAAGCGATGTTATTTTCAGTCCGAGATATAATATAGATATATATATAGATATATTCGAAACTTGTAATCTCGAATAGTTTAGTTGATTTGCGTGAAAACCCTGAAATTCAAAAAAAAAATAGTGAAAGACGCATCAAACATGTACAGGTAGAATATTGATTTTGAATATTGATTTTGAAAAGCAGTTTCGCCATCAGGAGTGAGCAACGAAGGAAATTTCGGCAAGCAGATGTAACAAGTTGAAAATAAGTGGTTGGCTGTAAGATATTTAGCTTACAAAGAGCATTGATAGGATATGCACTGATTTAAGGTTGCGACACGTCATTTATACCAGAAAAAGCACGGGAATTTTAAAATCAAATAGTCTTTGAAAATATTCAAAACTATAGAATACTTATAAATATTTTGAAACTATAGAAAAATAAAATAATTTGAAAATCATTTTAAAATCAAATAGTCTTTGAAAATATTAAAAACTATAGAATACTTAGAAATATTTTGAAACCATAGAAAATTAAAATATTTTGAAAATCATTTTAAAATCTAATAGTTTTTGAAAATATTCAAAACCATAGAATACTTTGAAATATTTTAAAACCATAGAAAAATAAAATAATTTGAAAATCATTTTAAAATCAAATAGTCTTTGAAAATATTCAAAACTACAGAATACTTAGAAATATTTTAAAACCATAGAAAAATAAAATCCCTTGAAAAACATTTTAAAATCAAATAGGCTTTGAAAATGTTCAATATCATAGATATTCAATAGTATAGAGAGAGTTTAAAAAAAATGGAACTTGAGATTTTTTATTTTTCTTTTATTTTAACTTCATCTCATACATTGTTCACCTTGATCGATCAGTAGAAAATTTACATCTCATCATTGCGTCACATCACAAAAATAACAATTTTCAATCACATTAATTTTCAATCGCTACGTTACATTATTTAAAATATTAAATTTAAAATTATCGCAGAGTTCGGAAGACCACCACGGGGCCGCGAAACCACCGCGGGGTTTCTTCCGCCCTACTACGGCATCACACGACACACAAGTCCTCTGCGGTACTACTAGAAGGCGATGGATAGGCCTCAAGATTCTCGCAGAGGACTTCACCAAACCGGTCCCAGTTAATGTCGCCGGTTCGGTATCGCCACTCGGATTGTGGCGTGGGGGGAACGCGACGGCCGATGCCAAATGTCACCAGTCTGCGGTCCGAAGAAGAAAGGTGCCCGTGAACTTTCCAATTGTTCATCCAACGGGCGAATCCCGGGGAGCACAGAGTGAAATCCACAAAACTCCTCTTCGAGACTGTTCAAAAGTGGCATTCATTAATTTATTTCTTTATTAATTTTAATTACATATTTGAAGCTGTTCAAAAATATATAATCATATTAAGCCGCGAAATCTATCTGTACTTTCTTTCCGTCGGAAGTAGTTTATTTATAAAGGTAACTGCTTTTTGAAATAATTAAAGTTTTGGTGTAGCTATTTATACCTATAATAATTACTGTTTTTTTATCCTTCTCGACATACATTTTATCCTCGTACTGATGAGAATAACAATGTTATAATTGTTTTAAGCATTATCCATTTTTATTTCTTTACTCAGAATCATAAAGTATCTGCTATCGTGATAGTGGAAGCGGTTCGTCTCATATTTTGAAATAATACTGTAAATTGTGATAAAAGCAAATCCTTTTTCACACGTGTGTTCATTAGACCAAAATAGTCGATTTGACCGGCCGCTCCGACATATTTGGCCCAGCGGACGACTCGAAATGGCGGCAATTTTCCAAGATGGCCGCTAATAAACCAAAATGATTATTCTCGTGCTGATTTTAAAGATACAAGGGTCGTTTTCGGTTATTTTGGCGTCGTACATTTCAAATATGATGCTGAAAATATAAACATAAATAAATATAAATAAATAATTCCTTACAAACAAGGTAGAATGTGTACAATCATTTATATATAGTGTAGTATAGTGTAGTATAAAACGGCCACGGTACATTTATTTTAACCAGTTCTGATGATGATACCAAGTACAAAAGTTTAAGTTTTCTGGCCAAATGTACAAATATGTTCAAATCGGTTCAAAATTCGTTCAAAGGTTGTTCAAAACACATGTAGTCGTCATATTTGAGCCAGCGACTACAAATTCGAAGTCAAAGACCCATTCACATATTCTATATATAGTTCAAATTTTCCATGTTTTCTGGGTAGCAAATTTCAGAAATTACTTACAGCATACACAAAATTATTCTTTCGTTTGACTTTTTGGACAGTTTTGACTTTAGATTCGTCTTTTCCAGTGTGCAAATACTCGAAAAAGACGCGTATAACATAACGGTAACGTGAAAGTAAATACTCGTTAAAAATGTTTACAATCCTGTTCAAAATTAACTTAAGTTATTTTTATTTCCATATTTGAAATATACGACCCCAAAATAGCCGAAAAGGCCCATGGGTCATTAAAATCAGCATGAGATAAATCATTTTGGTTTATTAGCGACCATCTTGAAAAACGGCCGCTATTTTGAGTCCGCTGGGCCAAATATGTCGGAACGGCGGGTCAAATCGACTATTTTGGTCTAATAAATACGTGTGCAAAAGGATTTGCTTTTATCACTATTTGCAGTTTTTGTTATTTGCAATTTACTATGAGCAATAAAATGATAAAATGCGGTTACTTTGCTTTGGCGGGCGACCGTCTGTTCAGCGTTATCAATGTATGCGATTTACTCATACATACGTGCGTGGCCGCTGCCGGCAAGCGTTAATTACCTACATTTGTGTAACGGCATAGGCTCAGGACCCTCTTAAGTGTTGTTGTCTCCTGGTCTACTTTCTTTCAGTTTGTTTTTTTCTTATCCTTTGCCAGTTTTTCATTATTAATTCTCATTGTTAAGACGTAGTATTCCATGTCACGTTTCAGTTAGTTATTCCACCTATATCTTGGTCTCCCCGGCTTTCGTTTCCCCGCCGAATATATTGTTGTTACCAAGGACAGGTGTGGTTATTCCCTTCTTTTAAAAAGGCCATAGTAGCATTTAAATGTAATACCTAATACGAATTTTCCCAAAATTCACCACAATTTCATGCAGCACCAATGAAATTAAAGAGAGAAAAATCGCCACTGCACATATCACATAATAGAAAATTCGCCACTATTATTCAGAGCATAAGACCTTAACTTCATAAGAAATGGAAATAGGTAAAATATTATAACGAATTTGCGGCTTTAAATCCGGATTCCACAAATCCGATTTCTTAAAATAAATACTCTCTATGTTTCATAAGAGAATCCACATTATTCTCCTAATCTTGCACCTTAATACTTCCAAATGTTCCCTTTATTTTTATAAATGATGTGGGTAATTCAATGCCTTTAAATTATAATACATTACTATACGCAGATGACACTAGTTTTATATTCCAAGGTACAACTAGCGATGAAGTAAGAAGTGCCAACAAATGTCTCTCTGTAGCTAGTAAGTGATTTAAAACGACCCAATTATTATTAAATCCCACCAAAACCGTAGCCATGAATTTAGCCTTAAAAAATGTTAAAACAGTTAACAATATCAATATCACCATGGACTTCAGGTCGTTAACACCGCCAAATTTCTGGGTATTACAATAGACCATAAATTAAACTGGAGTCCACATATCGAGAGGCTATCAAAGGAACTGTGTTCTGCTATTTATGCCATACGAAAAAATAAATTTTTAGCCGGAGAACAAGCCGCAATGAGCACATACTATACGTGCTTTCATTCGAGGATGACTTATGGTATCTTAGCATGGGGTAATAAACCAGATAACCATCGTATTTTTATACTGCAAAAGCAAGCTCTTAGGACGATATTTGTGTTAAAAAAGACGATCACTGTACTCCAAACTTTAAAAAAAATATTAACTTTTAAATCTGAATTTATATATCAGTACTTAATTAATGCGAAAGCAAATTTGAAAAACGAGGAAAAACATTTGAGTCTGCATGAATATAATACTCGCAATAAAAATAATGTATTAATTCCCAAAGTGCGGCTTACTTTATACCAGCGATCATTTTTATATTTGGGGTTTGAACTTTTCAACTCGTTGCTAGCAGAAATTAAAATATTTCAAGAGGTTGCATTTAAGAAATGCATAAAAAGGAACCATGCATGCTCTCTATAATTTTGATGAATTTGACAAGGCCGTCTTAATTTTTAATAGATAATTTACAATTTATCAAATCTATTTTATTCTGTATTTTGTTACTGTAGTGTTGATTTTAATGTAAAACTTATTGTTTATTAACTGATTATTTAAAAAAAATATATTGACTATTTTAAAAAAAACTTATTGATAGATTATTTAAAATTTTTGTTTATTTTTTTTTTGTTATTTGAGTCTGTTTGATTTGATTTTTATAACTGATCCGAGGGTGCTTTACCTTTACATATAAAAAGTATATGTACACGTAATGAAGTTGTAATAACTTCTAGCAAATGTAAAATGACATATTCCACAGAAAGTACTTTTTTAAAATTAATAAAATATGACTATGACTAACTGCTTAGTAAAGGAGACAATATCAAATAATAGACAAAATTTTAACAAAAAGACAAACCGACTCCAATTTTTCTTATAAGTGCAGCAGCCATGTCATGGTGATACTTAGAGCGGGCTATCATAATTGAATGCGAATACTAAATTTTATGTATTTACTGTTGACCGTTGAGGAGTTCCCTCGTTGGCAGCCAACCCTGGATGCAACAGTCCATGGTGAAACTTAAAACGGGCTGTCGTAATTGAATACATATACAACATTTTGTGTCCTTGCTATTGACCGTTGAGGAGTTCCTCGTTGGCAGCCAACCCTGAGTGCAACAGTCCATGGTCACGCTTACCATAAAAATAAATAAATTGTCATCGGAATTGAACAAACATGTCCAAATTTTCAATCTCATATGATATATTTGAGAAGTTTCCACAATTTCTCATGCATCCCATCATTAGAACAGGATTTTGATTAAAATGGGACCAATCTGAAAGTATATTAATTGGAATAAAAAAAAACCAAATCGGTCGTAAATAGCAGAGTTCTGAGGTAACAAACATTAAAAAAAACGAAAAAAAAAAGATACCACTGAATTGATACCCTCCTGCTTTTCTTGAAGTTGGTTAAAAATAAAAACGAATTTGTCACGTTAAGCTGAGTATTTTTTTGCTAGGTCGGGTAATTATTATCCCGCCCTCGTATATCGCATAAACTTAGCGGCATGCAATGAAAACAGGTCCATAGTTGTAGTTAATAATAATTGTAGGGTTAATAACAATTATATGTATGTATTAGATGCATACTGTCAGTAGTCCCTACGTTATAATAAATAACAGAGAGGCAAGGGGGCATATCCTTGATTACGGCGACTGCGTATATGTACCGTGTTTGCGCAATTCCGACCAAAATACAATTTAGAAGATTTAATTCTTCGATTCAAGAAGATCGCATTCATAAATTCTACGTAAGAATAATAACCAGATTAGTACAATAAATTATTTAAAACAAAAGTAAGATATACATCATACATTTAAATGGGTAAATAAAAACCTACATTTGGAAATTCAATGCAAACAGGATAAAATTAAAGGTGCAAAATAGCTATTCTTTCATTAGGGTATTATTGCAAAAAGCAGTTCTTTATATTTATACGGTTTTTGGGTGAAATCATCAATAACAAATTTAAAAAAAAATACTGAAGATACTTTGATGACAAAGAATTTTGCTAAATTTACTTCGGAATATTTGGCATCAGCCTGTAAATTTTGAATTGTAGAAAATACTGCTTAAAGAATATGAATAATAATCCGTGTTATAATTTCCGTGTTGGGTAGGAAGATTGAGGTGGCTTGAGGTATATGAAAAGGATAAAACATAAACCACAACTGCAAAGCCCGATTTTGTTACTACTTATTCTTGGACTCAAGAAGTGGAAAATAATATAGGTCCAGATTATTTAAATCGCCAAGCTCCACATTAAATGGTTTAAAGCAATAATGATAATGGCGAAGACGATCAACCTTATTTACTATCCTTAAATGTATAATTTACTATTCAGAGGACATAAAAAAGTTTCACGGACATAAAAAAAATATAATTAGGTATCTCAGAGATTTTGAAGCGGACAGGGCCGCAAGTAGCATCTTGTTGTATAACAACAGCAATGCTATAGTTTTACAATACGTCTACCAAACGTCAGTCAGATTTTAGTATGCGTATTTTTACTCAACGACGAAATTTGAAAATACGGTTCCACCCAAATAATTCTATGTTTAGTTATCCATGAGTTATAAGCAAATTTAAAAAATCAATTCAATGGCTCGTTGGAAAAACTCACTGGCTCATAAAACGTTACGTATAAAAAAAATCAATTGCCAAATATCGAGAAAAATGATAGAGATGATGAATAGATAGTTTTTCTTTTTTTTTCATATAATGAGTATCAATTATTTTTACAAGCTGTTATTTAGCTTCAGTTCTAGTAGTTAATATGTACCAGGGTTGTTGCTGATGCAGTTTTTTTTAAATATCAGTGGATGCTGATTGATGCTGACGCTGGTTTTAATGAGTTACTCAAATAAAACATATCCATGTATGAAATTTTAATTAAAAGGGATACTATTTTTAGGTATTTTAAATGAAAAGTCAGTGATAACACTTCTGAGACTTTAAATTATCAAAAACAATCTTATATGTTGAATAGGTAAAGTACCATTACCTGACATACAAAAATAAAATACAATTAGCGGTAACACCCAACCCATTTTTTTTAAAGGTGTTATATTTTAAAAACAACAGGTGAGCTGACTTTTCAAATTGCAGTCGATTACTGGAAGGCTTATATATATAATTCCGGTACTGCTGAATAATTGTTCCATAGGAACAAGAACGATAGTTTTATAACGCCATTTTAGGCCACTTTCACATATTCGTTTGAATACATGCAAAGGTTTCTAGTACTGACGACATTATACTATTTCAAAGTTAAAACATTAGCATATATAAAGATGTCTGAATACTAGCTCGTGTTTAGTATATCGGCTTGAAATCTGGTAATGCAATTTTAATCCACTTCCACATATTCGATCAAGTTCAACTTTGTACACATACGTAATCTCTAAGATAACATTATGCAATAATCTAAAGTTAAAAACCTTCAAATATATTAAGGTTATCCGATTACATGCAACATATAATTTTAATGACAAAAGCTAAGTGACCGCAGCCTTGAATTTATTTTTAGTCTTCGTATAACAACTAAAAAACATAAAAAAACTTGAATTAATAGTGGTAAGAATTGAAAATGTGTCCTTTTTACCTATATCTACAATTTGTATGTTATGTATTTGCTCCACGATTTAATTTTTAAATATATTTTTTTCTTCCTTTTTAGTACAATAAAAGTTTGTGTCTCACAATGTATTATTTATATTTTTTTACTGTGCAAATGGATTTGCATCATATTTTGGTTTTATGCTGTAATTTTAATACGTTTCTTGACATGATCTTAATAAATTTCTTGAAACCTTCGAGATCGGTGGCAATACGAGGCCGGAATCCCTGAAATTAGTGAGTTGTGCAACATCAATGAATCGACATATCATTAGCAACACCCCCAGGCAACTACCCCTCATTACGCATAAAAGTGGGTTTGAATGACTCAACCGCGCAAAACTATAAAGTTGTTAAAAAGTGCAGGGTTGTCAGTGCCAAAAAAAAATTAACAAGATCGACGACAATTTGAAAAAAATACCAATATTGATAAGCTTAAATTTAAAATAAACAGATGGCTAATATAATTTGGATACCTGCGTTTAGAAAAGGAATTGCTGTGAGTTATATTATGAGGAGAAAAATCTTGTATTTATTGTATCACATAACGTATGGTGAATTTTATTACCTAAATCTATAAAAAATATTTTTGTATTTGTTAATATAAAACGGTATAGGGTTACCTTTAATTTTTTCCTTCCTTTTCTCTCTTCTTTTGCTTTCCGAATTGTAGTAGTCTAATACTATTATTAATTTTTTTACACCTTTTACATCATGCGCATCTAGGCCTGAGAAACCTCGTTAGATGTGCATAGCGCAATCCGTTATATAAGCTGTGTCAACTTTAAGCTGTTTTTTTACAATGTATAAATTCGTTATTGCAACTAATTTTCCTCGTAAAAGTATTACATAAATAAGTAAGTAAAATAATATTTTTTATATTTTTTAGTTATCAATATTTTTAATTTTCTAGTTAGTAACATCCGAATAAATATATAGTATATCATCAATTGATACATCAATTAAGGTATGAAGGGTCATCATTAATACCGCATTTTTCTTCGAAAGACTGCTTAACATTTTTCTTTCAATGTAACTTTATCCTCATTAATTAAGCTTGCATTAAATTAGGTTTATGAATAAGCTGCCATGTGCATAGGTACATACAAATTTAAAAATACAATAGGTAGGTTAACAACCATCCAACCATGTAGGTAAACAACCTTCATTCAATTAAAAAATGGTATTAAATGTTAAATAATCATTTATGGTTAGTTTAACATTGATTTTAAGACCCTTTTTTTAGACATTACATTAGTGGAGTATAGATATTTTTATAATCAGCATTTTGAATTGAATTTAACTCTGAACCCATTGAGATATAGATAAAAGTATATTTTATTTACAAACAAAGTTATAAACAATTTTGCTAGAATTTTAAAATATATATAGTTAGGTTTCCTATAAACAAAGATATATAACTTCTTTAAAGTTGAGATATTTTATTAGAGCTCTAAATGTCTTCCGAAAGGAAACAAAACGTCTGGCAACACTATTGCCTCATTGCGCACAAAACGCACATATACAAAGCACATAATACTCGCACCCACTCATACGCTGCGTCTACCCCTTTCTGCGGCGTCTGATTGGCCGGCGACATTTGCGAATGCATTTCGCTATGTCGTGGCGGTCAGTCGCATTTTGCACTATTGTCAGTGCAACTCTAGCTTAGGTCTAGGTCAGTCTAGGACGCAACGGCCCTCCGGAAGGTGCAGTGTGAGAATTGACAATTGGAAAAAGTGTTGTGTTTCGGACTTCGTAGTGTTGGATATTTATAAAAGTAAGTGTTGTTTGCTTGTGAAAAAAATAACTTAGTTTTGTCTATATGTGTTATTTATTTGTTTTTTAATTGTTTCAGATTTGGAGCAATGGAAATGGTGTTGGATTGCTCGTCTCGCCACGGCGATGTTGTGCTAGATTTATCATGCTCAAAGCGGCAGCTTACCGTAGAAAAATACTACTCAGCATTCGATGATATGAAGCACGGTTCCAAGCGCAGTTATACAGCGTACACCCAGAACTATTCTCCTGATTCTACCAGCAATTACCAGCAGTATGAAGAAAGAGTGTGCACGCCTGATAGGGTGCCGGAAGTGTTCTCTTCGGCGAATATATCACCGACGAAGAGCCCGTCTTTGTATAGGACAGAGGCTTGTTCCCCGAGCTATGTCGCCTGCTACCCGAGCGTCGATCATTTGAACTCTCAAATGATCCAAGCTGCTTATCATCAGAAGAAAATCAGGAGTCTAAAGCAGGAAAGAGACGATACTTCAGAGACTGGCTCCGAAGGATCCAGTTCGTCGCCGATGTACACTGCTGTTGCAGCGGCTACGAAAGATGGAAAAATCGCCAGACCCTTCAAGGCGTATCCGAAAGACCCGTTCAGCATGGCGGCCGGATTCACAACGGCAGACGCGATCCTCAACACTCAGTCGGCAGAAAAATATTCAGCGTTCCGAGAGAGCATGCTGAAGCAGATCTTCGAAGCGAACGGCGGACAGGCGACCGTCTCTAACCCGAAGATGAGGAGAACCGTCAACACGGGCGGTTACTCCAGCGAGGACGGGAAACCGCGCTCGGAGGACCCTTCCAAAGACGGCGCCTACTTCGAGAGGCGAAAGAAGAATAACGCGGCTGCAAAGAAATCCCGCGACCGCCGAAGAATCAAAGAAGATGAGATCGCCATCAGGGCGGCGTTCCTGGAACGGGAGAACATCGAGCTCAAATTTGAGCTAGCAGCAGCTCGGAAACAGCTCGCTCTTTACGGCGTTTCCGCAACTTAATAGTCAATGAAATATTTGAAATTACGCAAGTATACGCGCGTTAATTACGCCTTAATTGCGCTTTCCGATATCCGTTACGAATTTTATCGCGGGATATTCCCAGCATTAAAAGTTCCTCAAAGCGTTTGTTTTAGATATATTTGCAACGATTACGGGTTCAATAACTTTAAGTAATTATTTAACTAAATGTACAAACTTTCTATTATTATAAAATATTTAATTTTAAGATCGGAACTGTATTTATTGTGATATATCTATCTTGTCAGTTATTTACTCGTGTGCCATTTGCAGGTTCAAATGTGGACAGATTATTAAGAAAAAGATGTCAATTATATATTAGAATATAATTTGTGTACTTTTATTTTTATACAATAGTAGTTAATTGGAATCACAGACTTTGAAATCCGTGATTTATTGTGTCTCCTTGGGGTCTCAAAAATATTTATATTTTAAATTAACTTCCTTCAAGAAATTACATCATTCAAAACGCTTATTTATATAGGTAAATTGTTAAAAAATACATGTTTATAGTTATTACAATTCATTCCAGTGCAGCATAGAAAACATTTGTTCTTTCTATATCATTGAAACGGTTCAAGCGTCATTCAACACAAAAATCACATGACGGCATTTCAAAGATTTTTGCGTTTATCCTACGTATTTTTTTATAGATACGTAAATAACTATGACTATCTGCATGAATATCAAAAGCTAAATATTAGTTTTTTTTTAATCAGAGTGGTTTATGCTATAAAACATACTTATTACAATTTGTCATCATTTGAATAGTTTTTTTACTAAGAGTATATTAAATGACTAGAAAATAATGCCAATCCTGATAAAGTTTATATTTTTTGTAACCTTGAAAAGCGTGAATATCATATAACTTATGCACATATTCATTACCTATTCAAAAATGTTAACTATGAATTCAATTTTTCCACGTGTTAAGATAAAATTCTATGGGATATAAATATTATCTATTTTAGAATCCATTCGTATATAGAAAATGAGGTATTTTCATCGCCTTTATTCTCTTTCGATCCGAGAATCACGCGCCTGAACACTTCATAGAGTTTGAATAATTTTGATAATGTTTGTATCTGGATATTTACCGGTTGAATTAAAACAAAAATATATTCGTATCTACATTAAATGGATGAATAATTCGCATAGTTACTTTCATGGTTAGTTGTTTATTCGGAAAATCAAAAACAAATAATAACGACGTGTTGTCATTTCATGATATTTTATTCAGACATTCGACGTACGTATGTTCGCGTCGTGCATAAAACAGAGGATAGAGAAAAAAAAATATTTGTATAAATATTTGAATTTCACAAACAAAATAAAACAAGGTTATTTAACAGTATATAGGTTGAGGGCATGTATGCGGCGTACTTTTACCAGATTAGATAACAAAATAAAACAAGGCACTGTTTTTTTTCTAAAAATACTGTAAAATAAATGTGTCTTTTCGACGATTTTTCGTATCCATGTCGCCTGATGAAGGTTGTTGAAGGACGCCTGTTGTTTTTTAATGAAACACTTTATTGTGCATACCTTCCATATATCCTATTATTATTATTGCCTACCACGATGCCTTGAACGGTATATGGTTGCATGATATTATTTATGACTATAACCAAATTGTAGAACACCGCGGATACAAAGTACATATAATCGCGCGAATACCAATATCAACAGCCCGTCATACAGAAAAAGCACATAGGAAATACTTTTACACATACGCACAATGGGGTTGGTTAGGGTTATCGAAAGCATCATCTGCGGATGGATATTGAAATACGGCATTGTCAATATTGGCGCGTGGCAAGAAGGGTCGCCGGGACCCTAACGGGTTCGGTTTAGGGTTGATTTTCTGAAATACAACACCGTTGCTTCCTGAAATAACAGTCAAGTTGGATCGATCGAGGGTTGAGGCATTTCCTGGAGCCTGTTTTACCAGACGAACCTAGTAAACAAAAAATAATAATATCCGAATATTTTAGACGTTTGATAAATAGGTTACAATCAAAAACTACCTTGATGATAAAAAAAAACCTAACCTACCCACTTTGTAAGATTTCCATGTAACGTTGTTGGGATGCCGTGATTTGCAAATTTGATTTTTTGTACAAATATGCGTAGATGGAAAGAATAATATAGACGCCTTATCACTAATTGAGGATTTTTTTTCAACATAATGTTTAATTAATATTTACTCAAATTTAATTCATAAAATCATTGAGGTTTGTTTTCTCAAAATGATACATCAACAAAAACCCTTTTTACAAGAGGAACATTTTTATTCATGAAACTTTCCGAAAAATTACATTTCAATTAAATAAACAATTGATTTTAATTGAAGGCTCGACCATGCTCCTTTAACTCCTGTTCTATTACATTGTTTAAACCTCCAAACTTTTAGAGCTCACAAACCTTTTCAACTCGTGTTATGTTATAGTTTTTCAAACCTACAAACCTTCAACCTGCAAAAATCACAAACCTTCAACCATTTTTATGTTACATTTGGTTAAAAACCGGTTTTTATATGGCTATATGTGCCATTTTCCCCATCTTTCATAATAATATGAGCTGATCGAAAACACCAGGAAATTAATGAGACTTCAGGTTTTGTTACGGATGAGAGAGTTGTTACATATTTAAAAAAATAATAATAGAGGAAAGGATTATGGACTTCTAACATCTTCATCCAAAGAGTAATCATATATATTAAAATTGGTACAACAGTCTATGCACACTTAACCCCTTTCTTTTGTAATCGAAAACACCATTTAATAAATCATAGGCTTCTTCATTCATTCTAATAATTCAAATTCGGTTGCTTCTAGAAAGTTAGTGTTTTTAACCGACTTCAAAAAAGGAGGAGATTATCATTTCGGTTGCATCTATTTTTAAAATTTAATGTTTGTTACCTCAGAACTCCGTCATTTATGAATAGATTTGGAAAATTCTTTTTTTATTTGAAAGTATATTCTTCCAGATCGGTTCACAAAATCCTGTTCTGATGATGGGTTTCATTAGGAATTGAGGGAACTCTTGAAATATTATCATTTGAAGTTGAAAATCCGATGACAATGCATTTTTATGGTAAGCATGACCAAATTCTACACCCAGGATTGGCTCCTGACGAGGGGACTCCTCAACGGTCAATAGAACAGACATGTTTTTTTATACGCATTCAGTTATGATAGCCCGTTCTAAGTTTCACCATGACATGGCTGCTACATTAGGGCACAGACACGAAATTCGACAGCCCATTCTCAGTTTCACCAAGACAGGACTGCGGCACCCAGGGTTGGCTTTCAACGAGGGAGCTCCTCAAGGATCGACAGCACAGACACGACATTTTGTATACGCATTCAATAGACCGTACTAAGTTTTACCATGACATGGCTGATGCACGTATAAAAAATTTTGAAGTCTTTTTTTTTAAATTTTGTGTATTATTGAAAAAAAATATGAAAATATAATACAATAGATAATAAAAAAATGTTCTTTAAAAGTGCTACAATGTTTTGTTGGAAAACTAATCTTAATTGACAGATGAGACAAATAAGACGCTGCATTATCCGGTTCTATGAGCGTTCCTGAAGATCATATACCATCGGCGCCAAATCATGTGGATGTGCCTTAAAATTATCCATTTAATTCCTATTCCCAGTAACATGGACCTGCCACAATATCAAGAAATTGCTATATCGATTTCTATGAGCATTCCTCAAAATTACTCTATTCCTGCGCCCAGTCACGTATATACCTCAAGATTTTGCAATTCCTGTATCCAGTGACACGGACTTGTCTCAAAATCACGCAATTCTTTGATTAATTTTACGAGCATGTCTCAAAATCATGAAAAATTTTGCGATTTGTATACTTAGTGACATGAAAGTGCTTCAAGATCACGCCGTTCCTGGATCCAGTTTTATGAATATTCCTCAAAATCACGCAATTTTATTTATTTATTTATTTATTTATTTAAGTAATTCAAGAATAATTTAAAACAATTTTATCTTAGGAACTATGCATTAAATATTTTAAACATTGAATAAATAGCAGAAAATGAATACATAGCAGAGTCCAGTGACAACGCCACCTAACTAGGCCGGGACCTGTTCTAAGGTGAATGTTTAATTTTGTGCGTGCTTGTTCATAATTGTGATTATTACAAAAACAAAATATTTTTGTAACTAAAAAAAAGAAAAAAAATTGTCGTAATAAAATATTTATTTGATCACAAAAGAATAAACATGCAACAACTACCTTAAAAACTATTAAATACTTAAAATTAGGAGTAGAAAATAAACATGTAACTAATATTAAGAATATATACATACACATATATACATACATACATACACATACAGATATATTTAAAAATAATAATATTAAATACAATAATGAAAATTAATTTTAATTCCTACCCCCGTGGGCCTGTCACGTTGATAAAATGATTATGCATTTACATTTTCTCAATGAAGCGGTTCTTGTAGATTCCGATTACCCAGGAAGCGAAAGAGGTAACGATTATATGCTGTATATTAAACTATAAAAAAAACTATAAAACGCGTTGAGCGCGGTGCGCCATTTAGCAGTAGGTAAAATATCGCGAATATTGTTTATTCGTGATATTTTACCCACCGCTAAATGTCGCAGCGAGCTCTACGCTTCTCCAACCTTTTCAAATGAATGTTCAAATTATATTTACGATGCTAACTACCTATTGATATAATTAAAAATATTCAATATAATATAACGAAAACAATTAATAAGTTAAAATAGATTTAGTTCAATTACTCCCTCTTGATCTTCTTGATAGTTTGAGCCATACTCCTCCAACGGCAGTAAGAATGAAGTTTCTGGGTTCAAATTTTAATTCTCTTTTAGTCTTGACTGATGGCTCGACTTTAAATTTTTGTAGAAGCGAGACCAGTCCGACCATGCCTTGTATTCTGGCGAAACGCAAAGCTGTAAGTGAAATAGAAACCTTTTAAATTATAGAATGTCGTTATTACATGTAAGAATATAGTTATTGCATGTAAGAAAATGTTATTCTGGAATTTTCAGAAGTAATCAATCTTATAGCAGTATTAATAAGTAGGTTGATTGGTACGCTATTTAAGATTGTTTTTATTGACGTGAATTCGGGATATGTTTGGTGTCAGCGCTGGTTTTTTATTGGTCAAACCCTACAAAATTGACCCCGCCTATTTTTTCGCGTGGCCGCCCATTTCGGATATTTTTCTCGGGTCTCATGTCGCCTTAATCGTTTCAGGGAAGACTCGAGATCGATTTCTATCACAATATTTTCCCTCTACCGGAAAAGTAAAAACAATAGTCCATAGCTTAGTCAAAAATCCAATATATAAAGAGATTTTGATAATGCTGAATTGATATTCCACTGAAGGGGGGGGGGGGGCATAGGGGATGCGTCTTCCCCTCGATTCTTTTCGAATAAAAAAACAAAGTCGAGAAAAAATAAGAATCGGGTAGAATCCGCGACTTATGTACCTAGTGGCAGGCACGTAACGTGGGGGGAAGGGGGGGGGGGGGAGCGGATAGTTTGGATTTAATCCCCCGAAATCCGGTGTATTTTCGTTTCAATGTACCGGCAAATTAAAGTTTGGTGGGGGCCGCACGCATTGTTTCGATACGTGTTTCGATACAAGTTTGGATACGTGCCCGAGCGGAGCCGAATAAACACGAACGTCCGAACGTCAAGCGACGGAAGGTAATTAATTATGTGGCTGAATAGGTGTGCGAGTAATTTGCTTTGGTTTTGATTGTTAACACCTACTCTTTCAAACATGTCACTATAATTGATATGGTAATAGATTCGTTCGCGGAATGGTAAAGCTGTAGCAAGAGTATATAGTTACATTTTCTGCAACGTAAGTATTGAAAGTGTGTACATTGTATGAACATGCGTATATTCAGCCCGGCTTGTGCGTTGTTTACACTGGTTTTATGTATTCTATAAGGAAAAGTTGTAAGCAAATAGGTAATAAAGAGTGCCAGGGTTTTTTTCCCCAGGTCACAAAAAAATCCACATAGTATACTTGTTTTGTTAGTTTTTTAAATCGTCAATCTTAAATACCGGACTCGAACTCGTAACCAATCGAGAGACTGAAGTAATCTGGTCGCAATTGGAAGTAAGAGCGTGAGTGTAAGCCCGCCGGGTAACACTCCTGGCTATCTCGCGGTTAAGGCGTTGGCCTCTTACGGGTTTGTGGCGGAGCTAGACGGTGGACTGTTTTGTCCAAGTCTTCTGCGCTCACTCCAGGGAGATAGAACGACTAATCGTTAAAACTTCCTGAGGTGACGGGCTCGCCCGCTGTAGTCGACAACCCTAGTTGCATTGTAAAGTAGCTTAAATAGAAATTAAAGATCGGTTTCCATGGGACGGTTCTCAAGTGAGGCTTTTCCCAAGTGGGAAAGTTTTAAAGTCCCGGAATTTTAGAAAGTGAAGCTGAAGGTTTTCAAGGCGGTTTTCATTTTTTATATCCACTGTAGTGCGAAGGCCAAATAATTATACCATACTTAAGAATGCTAGGAACCTATGTGTAATATAAGTTTTTTTTATTGTAGGTATCATCCACAACTTCTACCATGGAAGCCAAGCTGCAGAAAAATCGCATTGCATATAATGGTAACAGTTTCTTTGTTTGTTTGTACTCTTTATTGTGAAATTTCACAATGGGCGGGTTTATTGTCAAATGACAATTTCTTACAACCAACCCAACGTGTTTATATGTATGTGTGCGTATAACATGTGTTTAAGTGTGTGTCTTGTTATTGCATTTGATCAACAGAATTGAAAATACAATTCCGTTAATTTTATCCCAACGGAAAATGGTAGCCCAGCCGGGAATTGAACCCGGGAGCTTACAATATAAGATCAGGCGACCTAACCACCATGCCACCGGGCAGTGTAACAATCTTCTCTGAAAATGTTGAACCACATTTGACGAGGAAAGGTGGTGACAGAGGAGAGAGCCATTAACTCCCTTACACAGCAGTTGGGAGACTGAAAATAGGAATAAGAAGACATAAGGATTTACCAATGCAGTTTCTTGGTCCCTCTCCGAAAGGTAGATAAACGCACGATGGTCTAGAAGGTTTTTCTTCAGTTGAAAAGCGTTCCGGGATGAATTTGTGAGGTTCTGGATAGTGCTGCGGATCGTGGTGCAATCCTTGAACGGGTACTATTAACGTAACTCCTCGGTCTATGACTACGTCTGTATTTGGCAGAGTGTATTTTTGGATACATTTCCTTCGAAGGTATCCCACCGGCGGATATTTCCTCATGGATTCATTTAAGACCATGTCGACGTACTTCATTTCTTTTAATGCTTCGTATGTTAGTCTTCCGTCGTGTTTATTTAATACTGTGTCGATTTCTTCTACTACTTTGTCTTGTATATCCGTATTAAAAGCTAGTTCATGGAGAGCTAAGCTTACTGACGCAGCGGACGTTTCTAAACCGGCGCTGAAGAAAACGAATGCTTGGGCAGTGATCAGTTTATCGGTAAGCTCCATGTAATTTGGATCTTTTTCGTTTTCTTTGCATTCTCTTATATCGATCATCAAATCTATAAAATCGTTTCTCCTCTTCGTTGTTCTTTTCCTCTCTTTTAGGAGTTCCTTGACTAAGCCGACGAAAAAGTCTCCAACTTCGTTTCGATTTATATCCATTTTAAAAAGCCTAAATAGCGCTGGAGTGAATTCTCTAATGAAATTTCGGTAAGGCCGAGGCTCGAATATTTGTCTGCCAACAATGTCGAAAGCAGTGTTCTCACAAACCATCGCTTTAGTTTCAAGTCCAAAAGCGCAGTTACCAATAACTTCAATAGCATATTTCTCCATTAAATCTTTCATTTCGACGTCTCCAGTTTTTGCGTCTAAATATTCCTGAAACTTCCCGCCGCAGTCGCACACCAATTCGCACATTCTCTTTATCTTGTTGGCGGTAAAAGCCGGGGTTAACTTTTGCCTCATGTACCTCCAGTCGTCCCCTTCCAACCCGACCAAGTTCACGCTTAAAACGTCAGTGTCGAAATTCTTCGCCCCGTCGCGATTCGGAAAATAGTGAAAATCTTTGATCAGCACGGTTTTGATTAGATCAGGATCGCGGAGCAGCAGCAGCGGCTCAACCCCTCGAAAGATCCCCACATACCTTTTAAGTGGATACCTGTCGTATACACCCTGTAGCACCTCCCGAAAACTCTTTCTGAACAGCACCACATCCTTCATGCATCCTATGAACAGCACAGGCGGATCGCACGCGACCTTTTTGTCTGTCCAATATTTATATCTCCTTCGCAAAACAATCATTAACAAGAATAAAAATAGAACGAATAAACCGGAAACCCCAAAAAAAATATAAAATTTTAAATAACACATTCTAAGACACGACAAACCACAATCGTCTGCTATAACGAAATGTTAATGGTATTGGAATCTTAAATTTTATTGAAACAACCTTGTAGATAACGATCTGTTGAAACGGCCTTTACGGTGATAAATATGTAAATGTGACGAGTCTATAACTTTAGACCTTCGTACACAGCACACAGTTGTAGATTTTAAATTCTTTTAAACACACACTATAAAATTGACACAGGGATATTTTATTTTAAAAATCGTAGTCTAAAAACCCTGCAGCCATTTTGATTTTTATGATATTTCTCCACGTATTATTCATGAGATCACATGAAATTTAGAACATATTCTGATTATTCGTATAATATTCATGGTTTGTAATTATATAAAAAATAGTAATTATATATTATTTTGGTAACGCGATGTGTCGCTTATCGCTTCCGCGTGTATTGAAGTCATAGGATGTAATAATATTAATACATAAAACATACAATGAAATATCCATACCTGAGTTCTAGTTTTGGTTTTATATTGTAACTAAGAAACCAAATACTGATTTGGATTATTCTAATTCTTACTACTTGGTTTTACGCATATGTTGTTATAGTATTTCCGCATTTATCGAATTCATACGAAGAATAATAATAATACATAAAACATACAAAGAAATATCCATATCTGAGTTCTGGTTTTGGTTTTCTAGTGTAACTAAAACACCAAATACTGGTTTGGATTATTATAATTCTTACTACCTGGTTTTACGAATGTGTTGTTTTAGCGTTTCCGCATGTATCGAATTCATATGAAGAATAATAATAATACATAAAACATACAAAGAAGTACCCATATCTGAGTTCTAGTTTTGGTTTTCTAATGTAACTAAAAAAACAAATACTGGTTTGGATTATTTTAATTCTTACTACTTGGTTTTACGAATGTGTTGTTTAGCGTTTCCGCATGTATCGAATTCACACGAAGAATAATAATTATATATAAAACATACAAAGAAAAATCCATAACTGAATTATGGTTATGGTTTTCTAGTGTAGGTAACTATAAAACCAAATACTGGTTTGGATTATTATAATACTTACTACTTGGTTTAGGCATATGTTGTTTTAGCGTTTCCGCGTGTATAAAATTCAAACGATGTAATAATTAATATTAATACAGTGATTGACACATCTGGATCTTAAAAAAGTCTCATTCAGTTGGAATGGTATTAAAGGAAGAACGGAAATTGAAAGTATCTTCATGACATTTCAAAAATAGCAACACATTCACGCACGCACAACGTACACATCCTCGAATCTCTAACAACTAACAATATAAATTGCACATATGTAAACACGTGTGAAATCAGATTTTTATTTTTATACCATATTATTTTGTTAAATTTATTTTATAATTACTTTCTACTATTTTCATTATTTAATGATTATTCTGTCTTTTTAATGATTATATCGATTATTTTTATTTATTTTTAATAAACTACAACAATTTCTTAACATCTTTTCATAAAACAAAACTTTAAAATTTAAAACAATAATATATAAAATTGGCGTTTTCATTGGAAGAGGCACTGCCTCGTTAAAAGTGACTCATAATCATTCTGTAAAAATAATTCCATTATACAATATTTTTTTGGTAAATAATTAAATAATAATAATAATAAACTCTTTATTTGCACTTAATTGTTATACAAAAAGGCGAGCTCTTACAACTAACCTAAACACAGTGGTACATGCGCGCATTGTTAAAATAAAGATTATTACATAACATACAGACAAGTGGAAGAATTTAAAAATAATCATGCCCGAGGAGAGGAAATCGGGAGAGGAAAAGGAGAGAAAGGGAAGAACTGGTTACTTCTTAGAAAGGTAGTAATCCTTAAGGTGAGTCTTAAACGATGGTAAAGAAGGCGAGTTACGTACGTTTGCTGGGAGATAGTTCCAGAGTCTTGCGCCATGGACACAGAAAGAATAGGAATATAAATCACTATTATGAATCGGAATTTTTAGTACTGTCAGAGGCTGACCGAAGTACGAGACCGTGGGAACTAAGTGATTCAAAAAGCTCGCGGAGATAGGATGGTGTAAATTGGGAGAGTACACGATATAGGACAGCAAGTACATGAACATTTCTTCTTTGGCGTACTAGCAACCACTATCGGCTATTAAAAAAAAAACATAAAATGAAATATCCATAGCTGAGTATTTCTAGTTATGGTTTTTTCAGTGGATATAATTAATATAATAAAAATATATATTTATATATATACAAGGTTACCGAAGCCTAAAAATAATAAATTGTAGCGATACCATTATTACTGACCGAATCTATTTCTCTGTTCTGATTTTATAGTTTTGTCAGTCGGAAGAGTTGGGAGAGGGGGGGGGGGGGGTTGGACCCTTTTTTTCATCGCCTTCCCTCAAGCTTTTCAACTGTAAGCTCTTGAATTGTTTGGGTTGATAATATTTTTGAACAATATGGTCCAGGTAACGGCAAGCTGTGAGATTTCTAGTAAAGCATTTGTAAATACTATGGTAGAAAGCAAGGTCGTTCCGATTCTTGGTCTGATGATCTTTATGAACAATATTTGCAAGGACGTATCCAGGGAGGGACTCACACAGGGGACGAGTCCCTCCTCCCGAATTTTTTTGAGTCGATAAAAAAAAGGAGAATCAGGGAGAATCTGCGACTTATGTGCCTCGTCAGGCACGTATTCGGGAGGGGGGGGGTTAGGTTAGTTTAGGGGGATATATATTGAGATGTCAACCACAACGGGCGAACCCGTCACCGCAGGACGTTTTAACGATTCATCGTTCTATCGACCGTGCAGTGAGCGTAGAAGACTTTGGACATAACAAATCCGACGTCTAGCTACGCCACAACCCGTTAGAGACCAACGCCTTACCGCAAGTAGCCAGGTATGTTACCTGGCGGGCGGCACTCGCGCCCTAACTACCAATTGTGACCAGATTTCTCCGGTCTCTCGATTGGTTCCCAGTTCGAGGTCGCTTGCGCGGTCCTCTCCCTTACGAAGCGGTGAAACGGAGTATACCGAATCTGTCGCGGACCAAGGCGTCCTTTGCCCGACTCTGAACCGGGATCGGATGGCCAATGGTCATTTCAAGAGCAGTCGCCGTAAGGTAGACAACTACCCCCGCTCTATAGGAAACAATACAGTTCCCAGACTCCCCCGATTGTTAGTCGGAGAGCACAATCGATTGGCTTGCGCCGCTCGGTGCGCAGACCGTCCAGGAGCGCCAGAGGATTGATTCCCAGGGGAGACTCGTTGACCCAGTGTCCTACCCAGGCTCGCACCCCATGCGTGGAGGCCATCGGATGGGTGTTGACCCGTGAGTGTGACCGACCCTGAAACAGAATGGGTCTTCGTGGCCAACTCAGCAAGGGCCCATTAGCTCCCAAGGGGGGGGGGGGGGGGATGGGGGGGGGGGGCATTTGGGATTTAACCCCCCGAAATCCGGCGTATTTTCGTTTCATTGTACTGGCAAATTCAAATTTAGTGGGTGCCGCGCGCGTTCACCTAACAGAAGGGGGCAATAGGTATCTGGTTGGTGTCTATAACAGCGAATATTCCAAAAATATAATTTCAGTGTTTCTCAGCTTATAAGCAAACTAGCTGACCCGTGCCCACTTCGTTGGGTGGTAAAACTTTTTACTTGTGATAAAATTATGAGTGTGGTTCGTTTAGTACGGAGTGCTATGATTTATTTCCTGACTGCCAAAAGAAAGGTTTTATTTTTTTACTGCATATGTATGTATGTATTTGCATGCCAATTTGACTATATTACCGTTTTTGTGAGTGTCTTCTTGTGAGTGTCTTATTTGTGAGTGTCTTATCCCTTTAAACATGTATGCAGTAAAAGGGAAGTTATATGCAGTAAAAGGGGAAAATCTTTTGTTTTAAACACTTGAGACGATACATTTACTTATTTTCATATGAATTCATAATTGTTGATAATATGACCAATAAACATGACCTAACGATTTAAATTATTTTTTTAATATATAATACTACTTTTTGTGACTTAAATATAAAATTTAGGCATATGCTGTCGCTGACTTTTTTGTAGGCATTACCAAGCTCTACAACTTTTTTATAGAACTCAATCATATATCTCTCATCGTTAAAGCAGCATTCGTAAGAAACGTTTTCATTCGACCGATTTTTCTCCGACTTACTTTGCAAATCCGACTACCACGAAAGAGTCTTTCCATTTTTCGGATTAATATATAGTCTATGGTACTCACAAATAACGTGGCTTTCTATTGGTAAAATGATTTTCAAATTCGGTTCAGTAGATCCAGAGATTACTACCTATAACCTCACAAACTTTACCTCTTTATAATATTAATATAGATGAGGTGACATAATTATTAGCCTGAAATAATTTATAATATATTTGACATAGACTGAGTAAAATGAACATAGATTAAGTAGCATAGATTATAGTTTTATAAGTATCACATATGGCAAAACTGTGCAATACGGTCAGTGAACCAGGCTTTCATTATTATTATTATTTCATTACTGTTTAATTTGCTCGTGAATACATTGCCAGACGTAGTTACAAAAACCAACTGCCTGATTTTCGCGGATGACCTAAAATTATTCACAAGAACGGGCAGTAATGAATCCTGTACATTACTGCAGGATGACATAGACGCCGTGTATCTTTGGAGCATAAACCACAAGCTATACTTCAATACCGGCAAATGTTCTATCATGACGTACTCGCGAGGTGACGCCCCGCTTGTACATAGTTATGTGTCATTGTTTGTATTTATAGGGTCCCAAACAGTGACTTTAACGTGTTCATGTCTTGCCTCGAATCGATTATGGACAAACTCTCAAACTCCTCCAAGCAGATTGTGGTGTGTGGTGATTTTAATGTTAATATCCTAGAAAACTCAGGCAATAGCAATAAGCTAAGAGACTCTTTTACATCATGTGGCTTTACGATGGCATTTAATACTCCAACCAGGATTAATGAACTCAGTGCGACCTGCATCGATAACATATTTTATAGAACGGCAAATTTTTGCTCTATTGATAATGTAATTATACCCTTTTCTGACCATAATGCTCAGATGATCCACTTAGAATCAAATTTGACGAACCCAAATAGTAAGCATGTGTGGAAAAGACAATTCGGCTTTAACGCTATTAACTCATTTATTAGACTATTAAATAAAGAATGCTTTACTACTGATTCATCAGACCCAAATTCTGACTATGACAATTTTATAAAAGTTTTTAATCGTCATTTTGAAGCTTGCTTTCCCTCGAAATACAGACTAGTGTCAACAAAAGGCGGTACGCCTTCTTGGATTGATAATGAGCTTAGAAACGATCTAGGAAAACTTCAAATTCTACAGGATAATTTAAATCAAAACACAAATTCATTACTTAAGGACTATTATACGAACTGTAAACAAAAATATGACAAAGCAGTAATAGCGGCTAAGAAAAATACTATAGAAGAAGAGATTAAGCAGTCGAATAACAAAACCAAAACTATGTGGAGTATCATCAATAGAGAGGGGAGAAATATTTCAAGTAAGGCAAATGAACCTATTCAATTACTTCACAATGGTTCTAAAGTCTCTGATCCTACAGAAACGGCAAATATATTCAATGAATATTTTACAAACGCTGTTAAACGAATGACAAATTCTCCTAGTTCACCCTCTTCAACAATTGTAGGTGAGATACCAGCATCAATACTGTTGCATCCTATAACTTCCATTGAATTTGATAAGGCCTTGAATGGCATTAAAACAAAAACATCAATGGATATCTGGGCACACTCGATTAAATTAATAAAGAATATAGCACCAACGATTTCCAACACCTTGAGGTCTATTTTTAATAATTGTATGAAACAAGGTGTGTTCCCAAATTTAATGAAAATAGCAAAGATAGTACCAGTCTTTAAAAAAGGGAACAAAACTGACCCTGAAAATTACAGGCCAATTTCACTGCTTCCAGCTTTCTCCAAAATTTTCGAAAAAATTTTATATAACAGGCTATATCTATTCGCAAATAAATTCGATATACTAAATAAATATCAATATGGTTTTAGGAAGAACATGTCCACCACCTCGGCGATTTCGGAGATGGTAAATTTCATTACCGACACTTTTGAAAATTCTTCCCAACCCGTGGCAGTTTTTTGTGATCTATCCAAAGCGTTTGATTCGGTTGACCACGAAATACTGCTCAATAAATTAAACAGTTATGGGATTCGGGGCAAAGCCAATAACATGATGAAATCCTACTTAACAGGCAGGTCACAGGTAGTAGAAATAGATGGATTTAGATCTACACCTCAACCGATAACCTGCGGAGTTCCCCAGGGATCGATTCTTGGTCCATTATTATTTTTATTTTTCATTAATGATATAGGCAATTGCTTGCCCGCCTACACCAAAACCTTGCTCTATGCGGATGATACAAGTTTCCTGTTTCACGATAACAATCTTAACGACCTAATGACCAATGCCAATCATGCGTTAAACCTAGCAAGTTCATGGTTCACAGAGAATAATCTCTTGCTTAATGCAAAAAAAACCGTAACTATGCACTTCTCCTCAAAATATAAATCGTCTGCTATACCATTCAATATAACTCTAAACAACAGTACTCTAGAATTAAGCAAATCGACAAAGTTCCTAGGTATCATGATCGATCATCATCTTAGCTGGAACATCCATATTAATGAACTATGTAGTGCGCTTTCTTCGGCAATATATGCAATAAAAAAGATTAAATTCTTAGCTGGTGAAATCGCTGCAATAACTGCGTATCATGCCTGTTTCCATTCTAAAATGACTTATGGTATACTGATATGGGGGAATGCCACAGACAGTTCTAGGGTTTTAATTTTACAGAAAAGTGCATTGAGAGCAATTGCAGGAGTATCCCGTGACACGCACTGCGAACCATATTTTCTTAAGTACAAAATGCTGACTTTTACGTCTGAATATATTTTACAATGTCTACTATATGCTAAATCAAATATTAACGAACAAGAGGTAAACGGGAATATGCACTCCCACAATACACGCAGACGTGATGACGTTATCCTGCCTAAAGTACGCCTTACGCAGACACAAAAGTCCTTTGGATATTTGAGCTATAAGCTCTTTAACCAGCTACCACTCTCCACAAGGAAGATGGAAACAAAGGCGTTTAAAAGATTTATAAAACAAAAGCTGCAATCCACACATGCTTTCTATAAGCTGGGTGATTTTTTTGAGCATGCCAATTCTTTGAAATGGGAATAACATTAATATGTAACTTTCAGGTACCTCATTTTAGTTTTTATTATTTAATTATAATATTATGAATTTAATATTTAATATGTAGATTACAATGTGTAATGTAACATACCTGATCATATACATACGTTGTTTTTTTCCAATTTTGTTTCGATACTTCCAATTAAGTGATTATTTTTTGTATAAAGTGCTTGATGACTATTAATATTCTTATAATAATAATCTATTTTATATGTATACTCATGTACATGGATTCAGCTCTATTATTTAAAAAAAAAAAAAAAATATTTGTCTGTCGTGTAAAGCCGACTTTAGTCAATGCTATTGTTGAATTAATATTTATGCTTAAATAGTTTTATATCTACATATAAACTGACGAATTCTAATATGCGATAATTAGCTTTAATTCCTAATTCATGCTGTTATTGTATATTTTGAATAAATAAACTGAATACTGAATACTGAATACTTATGACATTGATGGCAAGGCACTATCACGAGTAAATCACACAAGGGACCTTGGAGTGACCTTTGACTCACGGTTGACATACAGACAGCACATCTACACCCTAGTTGATAATTCTTATAAATTGTTAGGTTTTGTAATGAGAAGCATGAGGCAGTTCAACAACACATTTGTCATGCGCCTCCTATTCAATTCCCTAATTCGGAGCAGATTAGAAGTCAACGCGGCAATATGGAGTCCTTACGAAAATAGCTACATATCCAGGCTAGAGAGTATACAGAAACGCTTTCTGAGGTTCCTATACTTTAAACAGCATGGATATTATCCCTTTCTATATCCTACGGCATTTATTCTGGGGATGGTTGGGTACAACTCACTAAGTGTAAGAAGAGATTGGCTGTCAATCTGCCACATATATAAACTGCTTAGGGGGTTCGTTGATAATCCGACCATCCTTAGAAGAATCGGTCTATTCGTACCCACCAATTACTACCGTGCTCGGACTCATGTATTGTTCGCGTTACCGCGAGCTAGAACTAACATCGTTCAACACTGCTTCACAGTGCGGACGCTTCGTACCCTAAATGCACTATGTTCGACTGAGCCAGAATTGGATATTTGGACGGTGAACTTAGCACAACTGAAAAGTATGGTAATGGCATTTCTTAGCAATCAAATAATTAGATAAATATGTAGTATTAAAATTGTTAAAAAGGAATAACTAGTATAATAAAAAAGGTTAGATAAACATATGTAAATTATTACGCTCTAACGCTCTCTACTGTCTCCGTCTCGTTTGCTATAGTCTAGAATAATGATTTATATATTAGAATAATAATGATAGTAATAGTAATGGAGTAGAGTAATAATAATATTATTAACAGTAGAATTATAATAATAGTCTATAGTAGAATAATAGTTATAATCTAGAATAATAGCCTAGAAAAATAATTAACGATTTGGAATCATCTGTAAGGTTAATTATGTTTTGGGAAATAAATAAAATAAAATTATTATTATAAGTAAATTGATGCAGATGCTGACACGAGTACCTATAACGCATGCGCATAAATAAGTAGGAAGTGGGCGAAATAGTGAAAAAATATATGTGGCGCGTGCACTCAGCAAATACAATTCGTTGTTCGTATGAGTAATGGAATTGTCATATACCTGAAAGGAGCTAACGCTTCCATTCACATGTTTGCGGTAATAATGGGTTATAAGCTGAACGGACAACAAGAATTTTATTATTTGTCCATCTCCTCTTTCATAGAGCGATGAGCGCAGTTTCACGAAAACAGCCAAGCAGCATCTCAAGGAATTATAAACTAGGTACAGTTATTGTAGCAAGCATGGTTTAGTAAAAAAAAATACACGATTTACTTGATCTAGCCATTGATTATTTATTTATTTATTTATTTTATACATTTGTTTCAAACATAATGATAAAACACATAAAAATGGTCATACCAAGTAATGGTGCGAAGAAACAATGGCCCACATTCACATGACCATGCTCAGCGCATACCCAACTAGGGCGAATATAGCCTGTATCTGGGCATACGACTTATTTTCTGACTTAGGTGGAGAAGCCTAACTGACGTAGGTACTCATATAGATACATATACACATACACACATACATACACAAATATATAAATATAACGATCTAGATATATTATAGCATTATTTTTTTGCATTATATTACAATATATTACTTTTTTTTTACCGACAAGACATATGCCTTTTCGCGGAACCCACCTTGTTGCCTATTGGCACCATCTTCTAAGTGGGTATTTGTAGCATTACGCAGCAAACATTCAGGCGGTCACCCATCCCAGTATTGACCGCGCCCGCTGCTTAACTTCGGTATCAACGAGGAGAACCGGTGTCAACTGGGCTACGGACGCTACAATGAATATCTTGATATCTTAATTATAAAGTGTATTATATACTCAATGGTCTAGCTTAATTCTCCTTATTCATCCAATAAGTCCTCATTTTTAGAAGTCAGCCTTACGCACAAATACAGGGTGAGTTTTATTTAACCGGTATCATTCAAGGTAGTGAATTATTACGAGCAAATAACAAATTTTAATTTTGAAAAAAAATCTCTTGTAAATATTTTTTTCTTGTTTTTTTTTAAGTTCAACATTTGAAGAACTTGATTTTTTAATAAAAGTTTGACAAGCGTCTGAGCGCCATCTGCGCTATATAGGTAAAATATTGGTAATAAACAATATTACCGATATTGTACCTACCGCTAGATGGCGCATCGTGCTCAACGCGTTTTGTAGTATTTAAAACATGTTTTTAAAGTATTTGTTTTTGTTTTTACTACAATTTTTTATCAAAAGTTGTTTACTTGCTCGTACTGATTCAGAGAAGCTTCAAGGGAACCGGTTAATTAAAACTTACCCTGTATAATAACTTTTTACATGATTACAACCATGATCTACTAGGAAGTAGAGTAATTCAGAACGATGAGTACAGTAGGGGAGAGTGGGGACCATTGGGAACTTTTTCAGCAATCCCTTCAGCAAATCGTTAATAATAAAAGTGACGCCATGCTTATATTATTTTTAAATAGCCTATACATCTGACTTCTTTTATTCGTTATCAAATAGATAGAAATGTTTTCAGTTACACAGAAAAAACAATAAAACTAAACCTCAGGAAAAGTGCCCAATCCTTCCAACGTGAAGGACCATTGGGCATACATATAGGGAGGATTGGGCATGGCAAGCAGGAAATGGTGCAAATATAAATGATGAACATAATAAATTCACATTATACACTTTTATCATTACCAAGAGAGCTTAATATCTACATAGACAATCAACAGCAGACACAAATTCAGTAAGTCAATTAATGCAAAAAGATTGTTTAACTAATACTTAAGAAAAAACTAAACTTATGTGACAAATAAACTTCTTTTAGAGAACAAATTATTAATTTTAAATTATTTTGAACGATTATATTTAATTTTAAATTAGGTAGAATATGTAAGGGTCAAGGCATCGATATACGATCCCCTAGATGGATCTTTGGGAATCGAAAATGACCCTTTCAAAACCACTACTGAAACCGGCCAGTAGTAGTTTGGTCGCATTCCGCTGGCAGACAGCCGACCGTTTCCGGTGTGAGAGCGAAGAATATTGACAAGCTATTCTCTCGCATGCTGTCTTATTTATTGCTCTCTGTCTGTCACATGATTTACGAGCAAAGGGTATGAGGAGCCAACTTATTTGTATCTGAGGGAATATCTAGCTAATAATATATCGATGGGTCAAGGAGCTTCTTATAGAGAACAAAATAATTCATTTGTTATTATGTTCTATATCGACACGTATGCAATATCTGGGATGAAAATTGTTAAGAAAAGTATTCTGGACGCACTTCTGAGTGTCTGTCTGTGTGTATTCTCCGACGATAGCGCCGAAACGCTTCATCCGATTGAGCTGAAATTTGGCATGCAGGAATCATTTGGTCATGGCATGAGCTGAAAGGATCGTGATTGAAATCCGTCCACCCAGGGTTGGCTCTCGACGAGGGAACTCCTCAACAGTCAACAATAGAGACTCAAAATTTTGTATACTCATTCAATTATGATAACCCCTTCCAAGTTTCACTTTGACATGACTGATGTACCCTGGGTTGGCTCCCGATGAGGAGACTCCCCAACGGTCAACAGCAGAGACCCAAAATTTTGTGTACGCATTTAATTATGATTGCAACTTTCAAGTTTCACCATGACATGACTGGTTTACCCTGGGTTGGCTCCCGAAGAGGGAACTCCTCAGCGGTCAACAGCAGACACAAAATTCGAAAACGTGTAAAGTCGAGAAGTCGTAAAGTCGAAAAGTCGAAAGTCAAAAAGTCGAAAAGTGGAAATGTCGAAAAGTCGAAAAGTGGTAGTAAGATTTATGAAATTAAAATTCAGATGAATTAAGTTCCTGGCTACTTGACAGGATAGTCTTGGGGTGACACAACCGATTTTTTAAAAAATGTGGCCGACATAATGGATGTGATGTTTTTGGAAGACACCAAGATCATTAATGCATAGTTGTCTTCTTGGAAACTTGGTGAAATTTTAGAAGACATTTACGTGAAGACGTGAAGACATTTAAGTTTGTACAAAATATGATGTAGGCGAATATGTACCGACCTTATATTTGGTACCATTGTTATATGCATGACAATACTAGCTACTTTAAGAGGGAGGTTTGGGCATGCCTTTTAGTGTCAATACCACTTTAGTGCCCAATGCTCCCTCGCGGCTCCTAGGCAAATTAAAAATATGTATTTTTTTAATGTTGGGATGATGCAGTTACGCAAATGCTTATATTTAACCCTGAACACAGTATTTTCAATTGAATAAAACTATTTTTTTAAATAGTCGTCTCTACCTAGTGAAAAAAGACATAAATTTACTTAAAAAATACTAACTTTTCATCATTAAAATCGTAAATTACTTCCGCAGCTTTTACTGACATGTCCATTTAGCGCTGTTTGACGTTCGTCAGTGGGGCCGATATGAGTACAAGAAACTATGACATTTATGGGTTTTAAAACTTGCGTGGCAACATTTGAGGCGGCGAGACCAAGCCTCCTATTTGCCAATGGTTCCACTCTCCCCTAATGATTGACAGAAATAAAAATCAATAAATAGAATTTACAGCAACGAAACTTCGCCAACGAAGATAACTTACCATTATGTATACATCGGTACAAGAAGGGAAAAATGGAAGTGGACCGAGTAACCTTATCGCACACAACCAAATTAAACATGAACATATATGTATATACATTTAATTATACAAGCTATTACGCATAATGTTTATTGGGCAATGAACTAACAACGTTGAATTGTAACCTCTTATCATGTAACAACATGTCAGAATCAAGGTCCAAACGGATATTAGGAAACCCGTTTATTTGGGAGTTTAAGTGATACCGCTGATTTTGCTGATAATGACAAGTTTTGGCAACATTATTATATTGTGGTCTATCGAGTTGCGTACCCAATATACAATTTTATTTTGTTCTAATGGGCAGTGTTGCAGCTTGACCACGAAGACCCATGTGTTCAGGGTCGGTTATACTCACGGGTCAACGCCCATCGGGCGACCTCCACGCAGAAGGGAAAGCCAGGGTAGGACGCTGGCTTGCGGGCCTAGATGATGGTTCGCGTACCGTGCGGCGTCAGCCAATCAATTGTGCATTCCGATTAACAAATGAGCCGGGCAAAGGATGCCGTGGTCCGCGACAGATTCGGTAGACACCGTATCACCGCTTCATAAGGGAGAGGACCGCGCAAGCGACCTCGATCCTGTGACCATTCAGGAGGCAAAAGGTATCCCGCAGGTTAATTCCAGATGAAGATATCGTTCTAAACTGGTAGTCAGGGGGCGAGGATTCCCGCTGCGTATCTTTCCCGGTGCCTCGCCTTAAGGCGTTGGCCTCTGATGGGCAGGTGGCGTAACTAGACAGTGGATTATTTATCGTCCCAAGTCTACTGCGCTCACCTCACGCGAGACAGAACGATCTAATATCATTATAAATAGGATAGAAAACGAATTTACCGCGTGAAATTTGTAGGACCCGACGTTTCGGTGACGTTGCAGCCGCCGCCAATGCTAGGGTAGACTGAAGAGCTGTCAGTCCGTTGTTTTGCGGGTAGGCCGCAAACCGCTGCCGCCACTGCGTAGGTTATAACGGTGGTGGGGGGCCGGGCTCGGAGCGCGGGAATTTTTAAAATCCGTCTTGCACACAACACTCACTGTATCCTGTTTAACGTCTTTGCGTTCGGCGTTCGGAGGAGGGAACATTTTAAGAAGAGGGTTCCACGTAGAAGAGAGTTTGTAGCCGTCATCTCTATTGAAGTTCGGAGTTCTTCTTATTTCAATGGCTTCCCGGATCATGCGAGGAAAGTAGAATTGTTCCTTGGATAGAACAATGGGATTTTGAAACTGCATCCAGTGGTTACTTCCGCTATCCAATATATGTTCGCAGATCGCCGATTTTTCTCGCTGAACGTTTTTAACAGCTTTGATGTGTTCTGTCAGTCGCGTGGCTATGGGCCGTTTCGTTTGTCCAACGTAGGCTAGACCGCAGCTGAATTCGACTTTATACACACCCGGGGTTTGCAGTGGTATTACATCCTTTACAGGCCTCAACAATCGAGCGATATTTTGGGTCCTACAAATTTCACGCGGTAAATTCGTTTTCTATCCTATTTATAATGTCAAACAACCGCGATAGTCTTCGATCTAATATCGTTAAAAGTTCCTGAGGTGACAGGTTTGCCCGTTGTAGTTGACAGATCTAGTTGTCCTTCGTGAATATAATACCATTGATGATATAGATAATACCTACTTATTTAGTTTTGTTTCGGATATTTTGTATGTTTTAGTCACTATATTGAAACTTCCTCTCAACATGTCAACTCGATCTATGCTTTCAAGAGGTGTCTTGAAAGCATAGATCGAGATTTGTATACAGATTTGCAGCGAAGAAAAGTAAATTGTGATGCTATCGTAGTTTACAGATTTCGTGCAATAACATTTGCAGCCTCAGTTATTAAAATAATACCGTTTGGGCTTAAGAGGACTTTGGTTCTTCTGCCAGGCCCGTCGACGCCCGATCATAACGATTACGATTCATAAGAAGAAATCACAATAGAATAAAATTGAATTGAAGAAAAAGCATGTGCAGTGCCAACCCCATCCCATCCTAACTCAATAAACCAATAAAATTTACTCACACAATCAGCTGCTATCTATATGCGCACCCTCGCTGAGTCTGAATTGGGGTGGTTGTTGTAAATAAGGGTGTTAACCATGGCGGTGACTCAGCCCCCATTGGATGCGAAATTGCTTTTATGGTACGGTCGCTAGCCAATGGGTGTGTCTCTTTAGTCAATACGGAAAGTGACTGCATGGTATAAATGGTTTTATTGTTATGTAATGTTATACAATAATAAACGTATGCAGGTTTGTATGCGACAAAGATAATGTAAATTAAAATGTTTTCGGAGAAGTTAAATTAGTAGGTACCAATTTTAAAGGAAATGGTTTTATTGTTATGTAATTTTATACAATATTAAACATAGGCAGGTGTGTATATGACAAAGATGATGTAAATAAAAATATTTTTGGAGATGTTAAATTAGAAGGCACCTATTTTAAAGAATGTAGATATTGAATGTATGTCATGTTTGATTATTATTGACATTGATATTAACTCATCTACACATTTGGCCAGAAATGCTATCAGAAGAGAGAAATAAATGGGAAAGACTCTACTCACTTGCAAAACAGCGGAAATAAAAATGGTAACCTATTTTAAAAAATATGCCTATTTTAACTGCTCTATCCATAGGAACGTACGTGATACGTCCTCTATTATATCACCAGAACTCGCAAAGTATACAAAAAAAGGTCTCAATGGGTCTCATTATTGAGAAATCTATTGTTATGAGAATTGTTTAGTAGTGTTATTGTTAAGTATTGGTATTTAGAAAGTATTATTATTTTGAAATCTAATGGAAAAAAAATATTTTTAAAAAACATATAGGAACAAATGTTTCGAACATTCTCCCACAACAATGTTTCTAAGTATGTGATCCAGTCCCGCGTATCCCGCTGAAGTTCTTGGAAACTTGTTCCGCAATATTTTCGAGCGAATGCCCCCAGATGAATACGCCGATTTATAATGTATCTTCAATATAAATATGTATTGTAGTTAAGTGTACAGTAATTACATCCTCCTATGCCATAATGAATGTAAGTAGGTAGTGGAAGGGGTGGGGGGGGGGGGTCGGTTAATTCTGTACTGGGGACCATTTTTCTTAGTTACGACACTGGTGTGACTACAAAGGGAGAATCGAATGCACAGTTGCCAACATTCGTTATCGCGGAAGTGTGAAAATTCTCCAGAAATCTCTCTCAATTTAAAAGTCGAAGTGTGACGAGGCTTAAAATTAAGATTTCCATAGCGATTAGCCTACGCGGAACGCAAAATGCCCCTATTGTTGTCGCGCAGTTTGCATTGAGGAACAGTTGCGTTGGCGAACAGTATTTTTTGCGACTAGTCCAGGCCAGAGGCACACTGCCAAAAATAATAAACTATAATATTTTACCGTTAACCCTTTTGGGGATTTTCGGGCAGGAGCGGTGAATTTTTTGCCGCCTCGCCAAATATGCCAATCGGCAGTCCTTTCGGGTGGCACATGTCGCTTTCGAGTACCTACGGACGTTCATAAAATGGCAGGAAATAAATAGCTGTCGATATTTTCAATACACTACTTAACTAAATATTAAGTAATACTTATTCCTAAATGCAGCATTAAGCGACATACTTTCCAGCGCCTGTTTCTTACTAAGGCAAATACGGAAATTGATCAGAATTAAACACACCAAAAAAATATACTTTGCGTATACTTTGGCTTTAAAACCAAATACAGGCGTAATTCTTATTTTATAAGGGTATGCGAAACTTTCAACACCCTGAATGCTGACATTGATATTGACCCCTTTTTCACGAGTATAGATACCTACTATAAGGAAGCAGGTTGTAGGGCGATTTTGTGATGACCAGGCTTAGAATTTTCTTCTTTTATTACAGTTGTCAACATGTTCTCTACTGTATAATTTAGTATCTTCTTGTTTAATATCTTCTTTATGATTAATATCAGTTCTAAATTCACGTTATTATTATTGTCATTATCAGTGGTAACTTGTAAATGGCTCTAAGCTTCCTATTTTTGTTCACTACAAAATCATTGGCTGTAAGTTATCCTTAAGAAAAAAAAAAATCGAGTCAATTCGTTGTTATGGGATCCGTTCTGGTCACAGTGTACCGCAGTTTTAAAGCAACATATTTTCTCTCTCCAAAAACGAGCCATAAGCATTTTGATCAACCTTAACCATACTGAATCATGTCGAGGTCACTTCAAAAATCTCAGAATTTCCACGCTACCATCACTATATATTAGAATGGATAAAGTTAATATTTAAAAAATATAGGATAGTTGAAGACCCAAAAAGAAATTCTCCCTCATTTCACCAGAGGTAGGTACAATTCAACACTACCATGTCCATCTTTAAAATTATTCAAAAGGGATCCAAATTACGATAGAATGGTGTGTTACAATAAACTGCCTGAAAATATTACAATTATATGTAGAAACAGTAAAATAGTCCAGTTTAAATCGACATTAAAAGGCTACCTTATTGTGAGAGAATTGTATAATATCAAAGAATTATAATTAGATGACTGTCAATTTCCTTCTCGATTTTATTTATTTAACGTGACATGTTTACCATTTTATTGATTATTATATTATTATTATTATTATTATTTCAAATTGCCTTTGATAATCAACTGTATTTTTTATTTTTAGTACCATTTAATATTATATTGCATGACAACTCAAACTTTAGTTTTAAGTATTTAATACAACTATTATCAATTATGTGGTGAGTCTCTTATGGTATCCATTTTAAAGTTATTTTAACACTAAGCGGCTATATAAAGTATTGTGTCTAAACAACTATGTAAAAGTTTTAGAAGACAATAAATGCCATTTGATTTGATTTGTATATCGTTGATCTGTATATGATTTGGGGGTGAATGGTTTCGTGCAGCTTGGGCCACAAGATCCACTTTGTTCTCGGATCGGCTCAACTCACGATTCAGCTCCTATTCAGAAGCCTCCTCGTGTGAAAGGCTACCCCGGGCACTACTCTCGGTCTCAGGCCTCAAAAGCTGGAGGACCGGTTTCTCCCGGCGGGATTGCATCCCGGCGCCACTGGACGGTTTGCGCACCGGTCGGCGAAGCCGATCGGTTGTACATTCTGACTAATTGCTGAAGTGGTCTGCAGACTATGGAAATACACTGTCTCCTAAGCAGCGGGCGTGGATGTTGACCTGTTGTCATGCCACTCTTGAAATGACCTTGGGCCACTCGGTGCCGTGTGGCACTACGAGCAAAGAACGCCCAGGTCCGCGATAAATTCTAACTGAATTACCGCTGTAATAGGTACAACAGGTAGAGGTGGCGTAAGTGACTTCGGACCCGTAACCAGTCGGGAGGACAGAGATATCCTGAAGGTTAATTCCAGACGGAGATATCCTACCAAAACTGGTAGTTAGGGGGCGAGGCTGCCCGCTGTGTACCTTTCCCGGTAAGGCGTCGGTCTCTAACGGGCTGCTGGCGAGCTAGACAGTAGATTTGTCTTGACTCAAGTCTTCTACGCTCATCCCACAGCTGAAAGAATGATTATATATCCTGAGGTATCCTGAAGGTTAACTCCAGATGGAGATATCCTACCAAAACTGGTAGTTAGGGGGTGAGGCTGCCAGCTGATTACTTTTCCCGGTGCCTCGCCGTAAGGTGTTGGTCTCTAACGGGTTGCTGGCGAGGTAGACAGTAGATTGTCTTGTCTTTAAGTCTTCTACGCTCATCCCACGGCTGAAAGAACGATCACATATCGTTACACTAGCCTGGGGTGACGGGTTCGCCCGTTATAGTCGACACCGTCCAACTGTATGTCAGACCTCGTACGCGCCAAAAAATCGAATTTGCATTTTTCATTGGTATTGGTGTAAAATCAAGCTTTGGATCGTTCTGTCCATGTCCCGAGGGCTCAAAATGCTAAGTTTTATTGTAATTATTATTGCAGTGGCATCTCGTAAGCATGACTTGAAGATTTTAGCCGATCTTTTACGTCTTTAATTTGTGTGATTTTAGCCGATCTTTTACGTGTTCCTCGCAAGCAACTTAATTCTTTGACAGTTTTAATTGATGCCCAAAGTGTACAGTGAATATAGTACTGGTGCTAGAATAGTGCTTTGCCCATCTACAATGAGTAGAGTACCTACTATATAGAGAGAGAAATCGGTTAATTTGACATTAGAATCTGCGATTTAGAAGATAAGTGGCATTCAATGGCAAAAAGACGGCGAAAAAACGAGATATGAGAGTGTCGCGAATATGGGAGTTATATAGGTCCCATCAATCATTAGACTTCATTAGTTTAAAAAAAAAATACGTGTGGCACTCGGGGACTGCCGCGGTAAAGCTATTGCATAGCATTTTTAACAACTTATGCAATTATAATTATTTATTTATTTTATTTTTTCTGATATCAGATAATTGCGCTCTATCGGAAAACGTTGAAATTATTCCGAATCATTTGCGGCTGCGAAAGCAAATGATTCGGAATAATTTAAACGTTTTCCGATAGAGCGCCGCACACGAATTTTTTATTCGGTAAAGCAAAAAAAACAGATTATTCGAAAAAAGTCGTAGATAAAAAGATATATAATTAAATTATCTTTAAAATGGTGCAGGTTTCATAATAATACGCCAGATAGTATTTGCGTAGTAGACGTTTTTGTGTTCCGTTAGACCTAATTTCACAAATTAATTACACTATGTAATATAAACAAAATCTAAAATATTCAAAGCTATGAATATTAGGAAAATGTTCTTGTTTAAGATATATTTTTTTCGAATCGTAAGCAGTACTCGTTTAGACGTAATTATCAGTTTAAAATCATTAATTTTCGTTATGAAATTTCTTCATTCGGTCGCCGCGCTGGCCTAAGCCCGCGATAAAAGCTATGCAATAGCTTAATAACGTTTACGGAGAAAAAGTACTGATTAAGTATGAAATATTATAGGACATATAAATAATACCATGTCGTAAAATTATTAAAATGGCAATCTGTTCAGGAATCTGTAAGTAACAGCATGAACTTATAATTAGATACATAATTCTTTAAAAAAAACATGTTCTTATGCCGATTATAACTTACGCCGTTCGAAATTATTTGAAAAATATTTTACAAATTAAATTATGAAACAAAAAATACAATATATGCGTAAATATTTATTAAACAAATGACCGCAAAAGTTGTAGAGTTAACCGCAAACATATAAACTTATACAACATAAATTCAAAATAAGTAAATGGGAATACGTATATAAGTTATATTATATTTATACATACATATTACAAATCAATAATTACTGGCAGTTGTCGCTGCAGCTTCACGGGCGGTTCGTACTGCCGATTTGAAGCTAATTTTGTTTCTACTATAAATGTCAAGCCCTGTAAATTTATCATTATACGTATGTGGCAATCGGTTAAGCATTGAATTGCGCGTGTAGTTAGAATTTCTTCTCGGGGCTCGAATAACTGTTTAGATCGGGTTTTACGTTGCGGCACCTTCAGAGCGATGCTCGAAACTATGTAGGTATAGCCCATCCAGCGTCCCATTGACGATGTCATGTAGCACAGTCATATCCGCCGCAGTTCGCCGATCCTCAAGCGACCGGGATGTGTTTAGGAATATTTTGAGAAATACTTTTAAGACATTTTTATTTTTTAAACCTGGCGTAGATATCCCTTTCAGATTATTTTATAACGAGCTGTAATTTTATTAATAAAAATACAATTACATACACATTGGGCTCGATTGCGTTTCTTCGTGAACTAAAATCGGAAATTAGTTCGTGTGAACGAGACAGGGCAATAGGCTAGAGCGGAAGGTCAAATGAACGAATGTCACTTTTTTGTATTAAAACTGTCCACAAAAGATAAAGCATCTGAATGACCGCACGAAATGTATTCACAGTTATTCGGACGAGTATAAGTTTGAGAGGTAGTTTTTATCGACGATCTTTCGTTTCATATTCCGCTCTAATGTATTGCTCTATCTCGTTCACTTGAACTAATTTAAGTTTTAGTTCACAAAGAAACGCAATTGGGCCCATTATCGATCAATGACGAACTCAGACCATTTTATTTTATTTCATTTTATTTTATTCTAGAACCAAACAGAACTATATACAATGCAATAAAAACGTATTTAAAAGTAACAAAAATACATTAATGTGATTCCGAATATTAAGTAGACAAAATGAACGCAATATGATATTTTATATTGTTTGCGCTTGAGAATGGGGGGAATCAGGATGGGAAGTGAGGTGAAAGGAAGAGACAATATAGATAAAAAGACAAAATTATGTCCATGAAATAAAATATGGAAGCACATTTTTTTAAAATTTAATTCTGTCGACTTTCCATTAGATAAACCTGTTTAACAGCGAATATGTCGCCCAGGTATCTTTTTGGGTATAAGTTAAAGCAATCAATATTGTTTAGTACAGTTTCATTTCAAAAAAATATCATTTCTCTAAGTATGTAACAACCTTCTAGTGTACGTTCAGGCATCTATCTACTTTGAACCTTTACTTGGATTCATGAGTGAAATACTCTTGTCTACGTCTTTTTTGAAAAATTACAATATTATTCAGAGCTCGGGGCCAAAAATACGGATAAAACATTAAAATCCGGTCAAAATCCCGTCTGTCCAGTCAAAAACTGTACTTCTGGCAATTCTGCATGCAAATTAAAATGGCAATCTTACACGAAATTGAACGACAACATACGATAATCTTTAAATTTAGACTGCTTTTTAGCGCTAAAAGTAGGTACTTAACCCTTAACTACACTCGCGGTTTTGGCACACGTATGTCCACTAGTGGGGTTGTTTTGTACCCCATTTCTTTTTTAGGAAAATTTTAATATAAATGTGAAATTATACATATATTTCTTATTTTAGCATAGGAATAAAGCGCCATTTGAGAATCGAATGTCTTCAATATTATTCCAACTGGTAAAACATAACAAAACTTATATAAAATCTTAACAAAGACAACCGGAATTACTACCTTTTTCAAATAAAGTAAGTTAAGCTAAGAAAATATGTACTTTCACACAACCTTTAATAATGTTTAAATGTTTTCGCACTAGAAATAATAGTCTATTCATAAAATAAATGATAAAATTAGACCTAATTTTAGAAACACACTCTCTGGCGACACTGAGATTACATAGACGCGCAACACCGACACCCGCGCGACTACAGAATTAGAATGTGAAATAGATCTCGTGGGGTACGTTTATACCCCGTGAGTGTAGTCAAGTGTTAAACGTCATTAGTATGCCGAATCGAGAATACATGTTTAAATCGAGCGACTCATTTCCTTAATTATTTAAACATAAACTAGGTAATAAAATCGAAGACTATCGCAGTTGTTTGACATTATAAATAGGATAGAAAACGAATTTACCGCGTGAAATTTGTAGGACCCGACGTTTCGGTGACGTTGCAGCCGCCGTTGAACCCTCTTCTTAAAATGTTCCCGCCGCCGAACGCCGAACGCAAAGACGTAAAACAGGATACAGTGAGTGTTGTGTGCAAGACGGATTTTAAAAATGCCCGCGCTCCGAGCCCGGCCCCCACCACCGTTATAACCTACGCAGTGGCGGCAGCGGTTTGCGGCCTACCCGCAAAACAACGGACTGACAGCTCTTCAGTCTACCCTAGACAACGGCGGCTGCAACGTCACCGAAACGTCGGGTCCTACAAATTTCACGCGGTAAATTCGTATTCTATCCTATTTATAATATAAACTAGGTAAGTATATGTTTATTATTAAGGATAGCTATTATATTACTATTATTGTATTTTATTATTGGAACGAGTGTATCCCGGTTGGGCGGGATACATTCGTATCCAGACTTCAGTTTCGGAGGGGGGGGGGGGGGGCATTCACTGATACAACGCGCGGGTAGCGAATGGTTTCGTGCAGCTTGGGCCATAAGATCCATTTTGTTCTCGGATCGGCTCAAATCACGATTCAGCTTCTATTCAGAAGACTCCTCGTGCGGAAGGCTACTCCGGGTAAGACTCTCGCGTCTCAGGCCTCAAAGCTGGTGGACCGGCTTCTCCTGGCGGGATTGCATCCCCACGCTACTGGACGGTTTGCGCACTTGAAGGAGTCTGGAGACTATGGTAATATACTGCCTTCTAAGCAGCGGGGGTGGATGTTGACCTGTTGTCATGCCACTCTTGAAATGACCTTTGGCCACTCGATCCCGTGTGGCACTACGGGCAAAGAACGCCCAGGTCCGCGATAAATTCAAATTAAATTACCGCTGTAATACAACAGGTAGAGACCTCGTAAGCGACTTCGGACCCGTAGCCAGTCGTGAGGATGGAGGTATCCTGAAAATTAACTCCAGACGGAGATATCCAACCAAAACTGGTAGTTAGGGGGCTAGGCTGCCCGCTGTATACTTTTTCTGTTGCCACGCCGTAAGGCGTTGGTCTCTAACGGGTTGCTAGCGAGCTAGACAGTAGATTGCCTTGTCTCTAATAAAAGTCTTCTACGCTCATCCCACGACTGAAAGAACGATCACATATCGTTATACTGATACAACGCGCGCAGCACCCGCCAAACTTGAATTTGCCCGTCCAATGAAACGAAAATACGCCGGATTTCCGGCTCTTAAATACTATTTACCCCCCCCCCCCAACAGGCTACGTGCCTGATACTAGGTACATAAATCGCGAATTTTCGTACATAAATTTCGCATAATTCAAAATTTAAATTCTAAGCGAAAATTTTCTCAACAATAAATAATAATTAAATAATAAATTTAGTGAATATAGTGCAATTCGGCCGTTAAGTAACCCGACCAGGTTGCCACAAGCCTAGGAAATGGAAATATTTTCCTGAAAGTGTGGAGCTCGACAAGACGTGTGGCCGACGTGGCGGGTATCGGGCTAAATCTCTCCAATCATGATGAACAGTACAACCTTACCACGGCCCCCAGTCCCCAGCAGCCCCACTAGCCCGAGCCACGGCAGCGGTTACGGTAACGGCGGGGCAGCGGCAGGGGGTGCTAAGAATCTCTGGGTACGATCAGGCTGCCAAACCAAACTAACCGATTCGGATGGAGAGTGATTGGAGAGACGTATGCCCAACGGTGGGCGAATGCGCGCCGATGATGATGAAGAAGAAGAAATCGCGAATTCTCCCTGATTCACATTTTTTTCCCGACTTTATTTTTTACTCAAAAAAAATGGAGTAGGGAGGGGGGACGTCCCGTCCCCTTTGTCCCACTCCCTAGATACGTCCTTGCCCACAGGGTGAGCATTGGTGAGTACGAGCATACCTTGAATTTCATGAGCCGGGCCTTCTCAGATCACAGTAACATTTAGAAAAAGTGAAAACCATGTATAATATGATCAACAAAACTTAGGACATAGCAGGAACTGTTACTGTAAATCATGGCCTTATTTGCCAGATAAGATCAGTTCCACGTTGCAGGCTGTAAAGTAGTGAAGAGCGTATAAACTTGAATTTTATATAAGTGATTAAAAATGTTGAAACATAGGGTAAAATTAAGGACAATACAATTCTAGAATAGGAAAGAGATGTTTAGGTTTCTAAAGTATGTGAAAGAGGTTTTATTCATTGACCACTCTTGACTGAGCCGAAATGAAGGTTTAGCCAAGAAACAGTGAGCCTCATTTATGGACATAAAAAAATATGAACCTTTATGCAACAGCAGCTCACCCAGAGATTATTTGCAAGATATTCAGAGCTGTGAATGTTCTGCGAGTGAGCTCGCATGTATAAATCATCAGTATTTAGTGCATATTTTAATATATCTGTCTGAAATACACATTTTACAATTATTGTTAGGTACCTACAATGCAATATTTACTGTGATCGTTGGTGGTATAAAGTTTAAGATGTTATGATCGAACTCCCTGCAACGGTCAGTTTGGGTCTTTAAAGCGTTTTTTAAAGTGCTCCACGCAGAAGATAGGACTTTTCAAGTATTGTGACATATTACCAGCTAATGTTTTATTTATTTATAGATTGACAGTTCAATATTTCGAGACTGACGAGTTCCGAATTTATGTCCAACATAAACACAGCACTAGACAGATACAAAATGAACGGCTACTCGTCCCTCCTTTTCGCAACCTTTATGGCAAAAGAAGATTGAATTGGTTAATCCCTCATTTATTCAACAAAATTCCTCTAAATTTACAAACCTATAAAAAATGTACAAAAACACAAAAAAAAAAAGAATTAAAAATAGTTAGCTTTAAAATAAGTGAAAGTGAAACACAAGTGTAAATTTTAATGATACGAATAAGATTCATATTTTATTATTTTTTTAGCATTAACTATACGTTTATTTTTTTATGTAAATATTATTAAGGGGGTGGCTTTCTGTGCCGACTAATCCTTAGTAATGTAGCAGATAATGGAGCAGATATATCATAATATGCTCAAAAAGGACACTAAAGTTGCACTGAAAGTCACCCTATCATAATCCCCAGCAGGTAAGCCTTAGGCTTGGCTGGATTTTACACAAAGCTGTATTAAAAAAAATGGTTATTAAATAAAAAATAAAAAAAATAAAAAAAGAATCGATCTCCATAGTAAAATAAACGGTTACACTTGTTGGGAATCACTGTTTATTTTATGACATTGTATCGACACTTTTGTCAAATAGTATCTCGTAGACTATAAAAGGAGATGCTCGCATGTATTGCAAAGGAGACCGAGGAGAGATATAGATTGGTATAAAATAAGATATAAATAAAACAGGCCTACAAACATATTTTTTTTTGTGCCTAGGATTTTAGAAATGATTTTAGCTACATTTGGGGCGCTGAATCTAAATATGGAATCAGTGTTTCTCTATCAGCTCTACAGAACACCCATCCCCTAGGGAGAGGAGTGAAAGAGCAGGTGAAATCTCTGGTGGCGGACGGACATCAAAGCTCGTAAGGCGGGTTATTTGTGTTTAGGAAAAAGTTGTTATAAAATTATCCTAAAACGTGCTGTGTTATTTATTGTACAGAAATTAAACGACTTCAATTAGAAGAAGTTGTGTAAATCGTCTTGATGTGTTTTGCAACATATGCGAAGAAGAAAAATAAATAAATCTTCCGATGTGTTCAGTCACTGGTTATGTTTGTATACATTAATATTTGTACATTATAATAAAAACTCACTGTTTAGTTTTTTTTTGATCCATGTAACGTACATTTCAAGAAAATGTTATAAATGGTCTTTGAGCTCCTACGCAAAAACTAATGCCATATTTGAATTCAGGGCATACAATTCATGTGAAATAAGCTACAACTTTTGTACTCATACCCTGTCACCAAAACAGCTGTTCGCCTGTGTAATACATCTCATACTATAACACTCGATTACTTAAATCAAATGTGTAAATTATAGTAGTGGTAAATTTAAATAATAAATGGTCAAAAATATATAAAGTTTTTATATTGCCCTGCTTTAATCACAGCCTTTCCCTGGTTGGATACGACACTTCGAAGTTATATACCTTTGTTTATTTATTTATTTATTTAACAGGGAAAACATACAGCGCTTCAAAAATATTACAATTACAATAAATACAATATTTCTGGCCGATGACATGCTTTCAACAATAGTTTTATTTAGTTAAGGGCGACTTGCACCAAGCTCGGTTAAGATAGATAACCGTGTTTAAAGAGCCTAACCGCACTTAAATACTCGAAACTGCTTGCACCATGCTCTGTTAAACTAACTGCAGTTAAATTCACTAACCCAGCCCTGGTGCCGGGTTGGCGCGACTAACCAGCAGTTAGCGAGCTGTCAAACGCTAGTTGTCAATTTTGGAGCTTAGATTTGATAGCGTCGCCTGCGCCGCGGTTTTTACGCTTTTTTCGGTTATCGCACTTGTAAAACGTTTCCTATATGTCTCATGTTAATCAGGAAAGACGCGAAAGCGAGACATGAACAAAAGCGTGTGACAGTTTGACAGCTGATGAGCTGAGAACCTCCCGTCCGCCATTTTGAACTGTGCTGTGATTAGCTGAGGCGAGCAATCTCGATTTCAGTTGTGTCTATGGTTATGTTCAAACACTCAAAAATGTGTTTTGTGGACTCCGAACGGCGTTAGTTAACCGGGACGTCCAAATAGTTGGGTTCCATCCGTCATAATTTAACCGGCTGTTATTTTTTTTATTGTGGTTAGCTAACCACGGTTAGCAGAAGTTAACAGGCCGGTTGGTGCAAGTCACCCTAAGTCTCCAATACGCACAGTGCATACTGTTTTACCGATAGACGAGGCAAGCAATATTTGCAGAAGCTACGAGTGCATAATAATTTTACGATTTAATACTCCCGGTTAATATTTGCTACCTGGAAGGGTAGAGGAGACTCACTTAAGCCCTTTCAAATTTATGTAAAGTTTCGCGGAAGAAATATTGGCAAGAACCTTTCTACACCTAAATTGCGAAGAGATTACGAAACAACGGCGTACAATAACGATATACGCACACGCCCACTGATCGGCTAGGTTAGTAATGAGCCAACAATTATATTTTTACTATTGATTATAATATATGGTATTAGATTTCTCAACTCCATAGAACGATTTGGCAACCTTTCTGAATCGTCGCAATGCAGGTGGCGCTGATAGCATTGACGACCAAACTACTACCAATTTATTTGGACATCTGTTATCAGTGAATATTATTACAATACATCTATATAATATTGTATAGGATGTATTGTACGTGTAGTCGGAGCTAATGAGCCCTTGCTGCGTTGGCCACGAAGACCCATTCTGTTCAGGGTTGGTCACACTCACGGGTCAACACCCATCCGGCGGCCTCCACGCATGAAGTGCGAGCCCGGGCAGGACTCTGGCTTAGGGCTAGTTTCCCCTAGGAGTCAACATTCTGGCGCTCCTGGACGGTCAGCGCACCGTGCGGCGTAAGCCAATCGATTGTGCACTCTGACTAACAGTCGGGGGAGTCTGGATGCAGTACTGTTTCCTATAGAGCGGGGGTGGTTGCGGACCTTACGGCGACTGCTCTTGAAACGACCATCGTTCAACCCGATCCTGGGTGAACAGCCGGGCAAAAGATGCAGTGGTCCGCGATAGATTTGGTTTACACCGTTTCACCGCTTCGAAAGGGAGAGGACCGCGCAAGCGACCTCGAACTCGTAACCAATCGATAGCCCGGAGTAATCTGGTCGCAATTGGAAGTAAGGGCGTGAGTGTAAGCCCGCTGGGTAACATACCTGGTTATCTCGCGGATAAGGCGTTGGCCTCTTACGGGCATGTGGCGGAGCTTGACGGTGGACTGTTTTGTACAAGTCTTCTGCGCTCACTATATATTAATACAAATAATACAATTTATTTGGCCATCTATACCTATAGCATATAATAACATTGATAATGAATGTTTTTTTTATAAAATACTGATTAATGATGAAAACCCAATAATTTCACCAATGATAACAATAATTCAATCAATTATTAGTGCAATCTATCGCATTTTTACATCACAGAAATAATACTGAGGGATAGAAGGCCATGTACTTGTCTATATGAAGATTAAAGTGCGTAATTATTACGTGTATATAAACCTGTATAGTACCAAATTAAAAATTACATCTTTATGTAAATACTATTAAAAATAATAAAAGATACTTTATCAAAAAATAAAATTAAAAGATTTCAAAATTTGTTTATTATATTATTATTTTATACGGTATAGGCGTGTTTAGAGCGCCATCTACAGTGTGCCACGACACTGCTGCGCTACGAAAGCCGCCACATTCAACAAAAGATTCCATCACAACAGACGATTAATAAATTTTGGAACTATCTACACGTGTAGTTGGAGTGCCAACTACAAGTTGCGTTTTGTAGTAAAATCCTAGTTGCCAAATTGTAGTACGACGTTGAGCAATTTAATAAATATATTTGAGGCCACCAGATCCAGAGTGGCCCAAAGCAAAAATCATTTTTGTGGATATGGGCCAAAATAGTTAAAGGGGATTATGTGAAAATAGAAAAAAAAAGTATTATGGCATAGTTTTTATTATGATGATTTCTTGAATATATCAATTTGGGCGACTCTGGAATTGCAAATAATGATTTATACATGGATTTTTGCACTAAACTCAAAATCACAAAAACCTCCCTTGGGCCACTTTGTTTCTGATGGCCTCATATAATCCATGTTATACTCGTAGACACATGGGCGGCTGTAGGAACTTGAGCTTGAGAAGCACATATTGGTTATTTTTTATTGTAGCAGTGTATTTGTTACACGACTGCCCAATAAAAAAGGAGTGTAATGTATTCAGGGTTCATCTATGTATGTTTTCCGTTTCTTTATTCCACTATAACTGCTAAACGCTTGAACCGATTTAGAAGTCTGTGATATTGTTAGAATCGCTATGTCATCCCGAGTGACATACGATACCTTTAACTGTCCAAATATATCAAGCAAGTAGTTGTCTACGTGTCAATAAATTAACATAAATATATGGCGTTTAGTGTCAAATGAAAGGTCTGGTCCTAGTTCATTCCGGAAATATACATGTATCTATATGGATGTTCATGATGGTAATGCATAAACCAGTTCATTAAAAAAAACCTAATAAAAATAATTATAAATGAAATAGTTCACTTTATTTAACGGCAGTCGTGTTTTTAAATCTTTTTAATATAATTACTTGTCGGATACCATTTGAAAGCTTTTTATTGAATTAAACGGAACCGTAGTTTTGACCCTTTTCACTCGAGGCATTTTACGCATCTAAGAAAATACTACATCACATTGGAAAATACCATGTTAATACCACAAGAAATGCTTAAAAGAAAGTATGAAAATACTACTAAAATACCATAATAATCATAGAATGGGGATGACCCAACTGATTTTATCTAAACATCATGTTGAAAAATATGACGAACGAACAAAAATTACTACGAATATTCTAGTGGACGCAATCCGGGCGCCGCGTAGTGGCGCCGCTCGAGTGCAAAGGGTTAAAGTGTGGCCAGACCGTCTAGTAAAACTTGTCGTTATTGTTATCTTTTGTGAAGGTGTTATAGGCACTGTTCAAGGTTCCCTGACTAGTTCAAGTCTTGCAGCAATATTATTTTTTATTTTTTTATTTTAACCCTTTGCACTTGAGCGGCGCCGCTACGGCGCCCGGGAAGTTTATTGCGTCCACTAGTATTTTCGTAGTATTTTTTGTACTTTTTTGGTATTATTTTCCGTGGTATAAAATGGTATTTCTCAACATGCTGTTTAAAAAAAATCTCTTGGGTCATCCCTATTCCAATTTTTTAATGGAATTTTAGTAGTATTTTCATACTATGTTTTAAGTATTTTTGTGGTATTAAAATGGTATTTTTCCAATGTGATGTAGTATTTTCTTAGATGCGAAAAAGGCCTTGAGTGAAAAGGGTTAATAGATATCGAAACATTATTAGGCTTCTAAAAAATATATTTTGCTGCATATTTGTGCCATCTATATTTTTTAAATATCTATTTCTTTTATGGACTTTTAATGAAGATGAATAATTTAGTTAAACATGTAGTTCGTTATGACAGTCTAGGTCTCGTCGGATGTGCGATGTCGCTTTATCTACTACGGAATGCTCTTATAAATATATGGATAGCTATATTTTTCGCATACCTATTCTTATCATTTGTTTGTAACTATAGTACCGTGCGAATTAATTGGAACAGAGTATTTTTCTTCGAAAAGTGCTTTATTGGACATTAACATACAAAAACAGTACTGGTAGTTATAGATTGTTAGTTTTTATATAGAATGTGTTCTCCTTTTGCGTTGATAACACCTTTCACTCTTGTGGGCAAATAAATTATCAGGTTTTGGCAGCTTCTTTTCAGTTCATCATCGTGACACCAGACTTGAATTACTGCACTGATCATCTTGGTTTTTGTTGTACAATCCATCTTGGAGAGCTGTTTTTTGCAAGTGGCCCAGAGGATTTCGATCGGGTTGAGATGGGCCGGGAGGTTTCCGGGCCATTGAAGTACAGCAATTTGGTTCTGTGTGATCAAGTGTTTCACTTTTTTTGAAGAATGTCATGGGAGATCCTGTTGAAAAATTCCCTCCTTGGAAGGATAGACTTTGTGAAGCTCCCGTATCATATGGTTTGATAAGATGTCAATATATTGGTCCGAATTCATCATGATGACACATTCTATATTAAAACTAACAATCTATAACTACCAGTACTGTTTTTGTATGTCCAATAAAGCACTTTTCGAAAAATAAAATCCAATTAATTCGTACGGTACTGTACACATAGTACACACATAGTGTACAACAATCGGCATGTCCTGTTTTTTTCTATGCAATAAATACACTATTTTCTATCTAATAAATAAACATATAGTAAATAAATAAAACGCAAAAATATTTTTTAAAATACACACGCTAATAACTATACTTTATTTCAAAACTTACATAATATACAAAATAATATTCTATCCCCTACTACTTTGAGGTTGTCTAATAACGTGAGCAAGATCGTACTTTCCCCGGACACATTTCAGCTTCACGCCAGGAGTATCCTTCAACCTGAAATATATAAAAAAAAACTATATAAGTAACATTCTGACATTTAAAAGTATTTAAAAACATTCTGTGAATCGCAAACGTAATGAAAAATAAGTAAAATATGAGAGTACTACGAGGGTCATTTAAAAAGTTTCTGGCCTCGTTATCTTAAGGTAATTAATTTGGATCTTATTCGTTTTGAAAAATGTACCATAAAAAGATGAGGACTAAATATAGTATTATTAATTTAATAAGTTTTAGACTTATTTCATATAAAATATGTTATACGTTTAGGGAGGGGTGTGTATCTATTTAGGAAAATGAAATAAAAAATATTTTTTGATATGATCGTGGGAAATATCAAAATGAAGAGAATGGCGAGCAAATAAATATTGTTTTTTTTTTGAAAATACATATGCAATATAGAGGAGGGACGTGAAATAAAAAAAACGTATTTATTGAGGTTTTTAATTCTAATTCAAGATGGTGGTCGTTTTAACGGTTCTATAGGTACATGCTAGGATTATTGTTCACATAGGCTACTCTTTAAAACGAGGGGGGGGGGGGGTACTGCATTTTAATGACGTCAAAAGAAGTATTGTTGGAGAAAGTATTTCCCAATATTCAAACCAATAACAATCAGGGCCAATCATTAGAATTGTGCGGTTGAGATCGACACCCGGATTCCTGCTCACATGGACACGTATGTATATATTGCGGGTTCTAGAGTCGGCAAACCAGACAATCTCTATATCTGCGCATACAATGGAACAACAAAATATATTGTCCACAAGCTATTCCTTATTTTACATACTACCTTGAACAAAAAGTATCAGGAATCACCACCCTGTGGCGCTCCCAGTCTCCCGATTTCAATTCTCTTTTTTTGGTAAACTGGCATGTCTGGCCGTGACATCTGGTAACATATTTAGCTCGATAGCTTGACATTTGTAAAAATTACAGTGCCTATAGTGCATCTGCCTTTTAATGTCTCGGCGATTTTTTACGATGTTTAAAATGCATTAAATTGAGTTTGCATGAAATTTTGTCTAAAAAAAGGATTGAACCGTGCGAAGACCGTGGAAATATTGGAAAAGTGTTTCGACAGCAATACTCTATCGAAAACAAACGCTTATTTGTGGCACGAATGCTTCAGAACTGGTCGTGAGTCCGTCGAAGATGACGATCGCAGTGGCAGGCCGTCAACATCAAAAACTGAGAAAAACGACGAAAAATTGAAAGAAATCCTGACCGAAAACCGCAAATTGACCATCAGAGAGATGGCAGAGGAGTTGAACATTGCATATGGATCCGCTCAAGACATTGTGGTTAATGATTTGGGCCTCAGACGTGTCGCTGCAAAGCTGGTGCCGAAATACCTGAATTTCATGCAAAAAAGGGACCGCGTTGACGTCGCAAAAGAAATGATTTCCAAGGCTGAATCCGACCCAACATTCATCAAACGGATCATTACTGGAGACGAGACGTAGATTTATGAGTATCACACGCAATCCAGACAACAATCTACATGACTTCAGTAGCACGTGGGACTACCGAAATGGAAATTTTAACATCTTTTACGACTTATTAGATAAAATCGATTGGACAGTACTATACAATCTGACCAGTATAAACGAGAGTGTCGAGTGCTTTTACGCTTTAATTTACGATTGTCTGTTCAAAAGTGTCCCAATTAAAAAGGCTACAGCTGATACGAGCAGATACACATATCCGGTCTGGTTTACATCTGATATCATCAGAGATCTTAAATCAAAGTCCTGTTACCATAAACTTTGGAAAAAGTACAACCAGCGAATTTACTACAATGAGTTCAGCTCCCTCAGAGCAATACTCAAACGAAAACTTCAAGAAGCCCATATAAATTATATCAACACAATTCAAATGTCAATATTGAGAGACAGCACAAATTTCTGGTCCTATATCAGAAATCAGCGTAATAGTCAGGCTTTTCGGCAGACTATAACGTATGAAGGCACTTCTTACGACGGTAGCGATATGGCAAAAGCTTTCGCCAAATATTTTTCGTCCGTATATATAGATAAACCCCCCACCTTGGAAGTGTCTCAAGCCGAGGCCGGTATATCGGCTAAGAGTTGGAACGATAGCGTCGACATCCAGGAACTCAGTGTCGCGGATGTCGCTTGTGCCTTCAAAAAGTTAAAGCCGAAACAGTCTGTTGGTCCGGACGGTATTCCTCCATACATATTAAAGGCATGTCAATCTTTTTTGGTTGAACCCTTACGACACATTTTCAATTTAAGTATCTCTAGTGGGATCTATCCGTCAAGATGGAAAATTAGCCGCGTCATCCCAATACATAAGTCGGGGGCGAAATCTGACGTAGAGAACTACAGACCAGTGGCTATCCTTTCATCTGCGGCCAAATTGTTTGAGACTATTATCCACAAATATCTGTATAGGCAGGTAAGTGGCAAGTTATCAGACGCTCAGCATGGTTTTCGGCCAGGACGTTCCACCACTACAAACCTCTCAGTGTTCACTGAATACGTAGCGGAACAATTTGACTCCCAGAGAGGTTGTCAGGTGGACGTAGCCTATTTTGACTTTCGAAAAGCATTCGACCGGGTCGATAATGACATATTGCTCAGGGAACTGGCAACAGTGGGGTGCTCACATACACTCCTGCAGTTCTTCGCCAGTTACCTGAGAGACCGCCAGCAATTCGTTAAATATGGGAGATCAACATCAGATTTGTACTTTACACACTCTGGGGTGAGCCAGGGATCAAATCTGGGCCCATTACTGTTTAATTTGCTCGTGAATACATTGCCAGACGTAGTTACAAAAACCAACTGCCTGATTTTCGCGGATGACCTAAAATTATTCACAAGAACGGGCAGTAATGAATCCTGTACATTACTGCAGGATGACATAGACGCCGTGTATCTTTGGAGCATAAACCACAAGCTATACTTCAATACCGGCAAATGTTCTATCATGACGTACTCGCGAGGTGACGCCCCGCTTGTACATAGTTATGACATTGATGGCAAGGCACTATCACGAGTAAATCACACAACATATACAGACAGCACATCTACACCCTACAGACATACAGACAGCACATCTACACCCTAGTTGATAATTCTTATAAATTGTTAGGTTTTGTAATGAGAAGCATGAGGCAGTTCAACAACACATTTGTCATGCGCCTCCTATTCAATTCCCTAATTCGGAGCAGATTAGAAGTCAACGCGGCAATATGGAGTCCTTACGAAAATAGCTACATATCCAGGCTAGAGAGTATACAGAAACGCTTTCTGAGGTTCCTATACTTTAAACAGCATGGATATTATCCCTTTCTATATCCTAAGGCATTTATTCTGGGGATGGTTGGGTACAACTCACTAAGTGTAAGAAGAGATTGGCTGTCAATCTGCCACATATATAAACTGCTTAGGGGGTTCGTTGATAATCCGACCATCCTTAGAAGAATCGGTCTATTCGTACCCACCAATTACTACCGTGCTCGGACTCATGTATTGTTCGCGTTACCGCGAGCTAGAACTAACATCGTTCAACACTGATTCACAGTGCGGACGCTTCGTACCCTAAATGCACTATGTTCGACTGAGCCAGAATTGGATATTTGGACGGTGAACTTAGCACAACTGAAAAGTATGGTAATGGCATTTCTTAGCAATCAAATAATTAGATAAATATGTAGTATTAAAATTGTTAAAAAGGAATAACTAGTATAATAAAAAAGGTTAGATAAACATTAGATATACATATGTAAATATAATCGTTTAATATTACGCTCTATCGGATGTCTCCGTTTCGTTTGCTATAGTCTAGAATAATGATTTATATATTAGAATAATAATGATAGTAATAGTAATGGAGTACAGTAATAATAATATTATTAACAGTAGAATTAAAATAATAGTATATAGTAGAATAATAGTTATAATCTAGAATAATAGCCTAGAAAAATAATTAACGATTTGGAATCATCTGTAAGGTTAATTATGTTTTGGGAAATAAATAAAATAAAATAAAATAAAAAAAAAACAAGCGAGTGAATGGCGTGCACCGAATGAGCCGCGACCGAATAAACCACGTCCTGTTCAGTCGAAAATGAAGGCAATGCTCACAGTTTTCATGAATTACAAGGGTGGTGTGTATCATGAATTCCTTCCAGAAGGCCAGACGGTCAACAAGGAGTATTATTTGGGCGTTATGAGACGTTTGTGTAAAGCAATTCGCAAAAAAGTCCGATAACGCACCGTTGCACAATGCGATCATTATCCGTGACTTTTTGGCCAAAGACAACACAAATACCATCCAACGGTCACCGAATTCGCCTGATTTGGCTCCCTGCGACTTTTTCCTATTTAATCGACTCAAGAAACCGCTCCGCGGAACGCGTTACAGTACCCGAGATGAGGTCATGAAAAAATCGCTGACCGCTCTGATGGCTATACCGAAAATCGAGTCCCAGACAAGTTTCGAGGATTGGAACTGGCATAAGTGCGTTGCAGTCGATGGGGAGTACTTTGACGGGGACAATGTCAATTTATATGAATAAATTTGTATTTTCGGTTTCCTAAATAAATTCCTGATACTTTTTGATCAAGGTAACTAGACTAAGCCACAGCCACGCGAGGCCAGGTACAACTAGTACTTAAGTAAAATGACGCCATAAAGGATTGTCAGGTATACCTACCGAACATAGTGAGCATTATATAATGTAATATTATAATGTAATATTATAATGTAATACTCCTGAAACAAAAACTTAATCGAAAGGCGACGCTGGAACCATTCTACATTGCAAAGGTATGTATATCAGGTACTCACCTTCCAACTCTGACGAGGACGATATTATGTTCTTGAAGATTATGGCCGACTCCAGGCACGTAGGCCACCATTTCTTTCCCATTCGACAATCTGACCAGTACGCATTTTCTGTTAGCCGAGTTTGGTTTCTTGGGTTTCTTTATCAGTGTCTTCAGAACTACCCCCTGCAAGAAATCACGATGCCTTCAATAGGAGCCGTAAAGAAACATCAAAATTGAACTCTTTTCCAATTGATGAAACGTTTTCAATGCGTGATAAGAAATACGAAATATAAAATAGCGTATTTGTCATTACGACTTCAAGAACTTTTTGCTATTGCTATGGGAAGTAAATGCTATTTTTCTGTAAAGTCCAATATATATTTTTAAAAATTGTAACATTGTGTATGCAGGTTAGTTATTACGAGTATACATATACATAATATTAGTATAAGTATACATAACATATGAAGTTGCCGTTCTATAAAGAAACATTAAATTGAAAATTTTATATGAAAAATATATATTTAATAAATGGATATATTGACCCTTATTACTATGCAGTTTTGTTATTTTAATTGGAGTTGTTTAATGCCTCCGCTGTAGGAGGATTCGTGGACTGAAATCAATTAATGCCTCTTTTAAGTTTTTTTTTCGTGTAAAAAGTTATTCAAATTTCGGAAAAGTGGCAGTCTGTTGGAGCAAGATCTGGACGTGGACGTAGACGTTGGGTGACGAAGAGTCTCCAGTCATAAATCCTACATCTGTAAAGCGTTAATTTTTGGTCGTTCGTTAACAATAGCCGAGTGAATCGGGGTCTACCCAAAAATATGTCTTCCGGGGGTCCTTCCTCATCCGACTGTCGAACTGTGTGTAGCTTATTCGCCGATTATTTTAGTTTGGTTCACAAAGCGGTTCCTTCAGCGAGCGGGGCAAGGGTGAGGGGTCGGCGCAGGGGCTGCGGCGTCGCTTTCCGTCGTCGCTTCTCCCCCCGCACCTGACGACAATCTATGTGCTGTTCTATCGGTGGTGAACGGTTTCGTGCAGCTTGGGCCACAAAATCCATTTTGTTCTCGGATCGGCTTAAATCACGATTCAGCTCCTATTCAGAAGCCTCCTCAAGTGGAAGGCTACCCCGGGTAAGACTCCCGTGTTTTAGGGCTCAGAGCTGGTGGACCGGTTCTCCCGGCGGGATTGCATCCCGGCGCCACTGGACGAATTGCGCACCGGTCGGCGAAGCCAATCGGTTGTGCATTCTGACTAATTGCTGAAGGGGTCTGGAGACTATGGAAATACACTGTTTTCTAAGCAGCGGAGATGGATGTTTCACCTGATTTCATGTCACTCTTGAAATGGCCTTGATCCACTCGATCCTGTGTGGCACTACGGGCAAAGAACGCCCAGGTCCGCGATAAATTCAAACTGAATTACCGCTGTAATACAACAGGTAGAGGTTGCGTAAGCGACTTCGGACTCGTAACCAGTCGAGAGGACGGAGGCATATCCTAAAGGTTAATTCCAGACGGAGATATCCTGCCTAAACTGGTAGTTAGGGGTTGAGGCTGCCGCTGTTTACCTTCCCCGGTGCCTTGCCGTAAGCCGTTGGACTCTAACGGGTTGCTGGTGAACTAGACAGTAGATTGTCTTGTCCCTAAATCTTCTACGCGCGACCCACGGCTGAAAGAACGATCTATATCGTTATACCAGCCTGGGGTGACGGGTTCGTCCGTTGTAGTTGACACCGCCATCCTGCTGTTCTATCGCTCACTTAGAAATTACATTTGCGGATATAAAAAAATAAATTGATCGCTTCGACGTCCGTAAAGCAAAAGGTCCGGAAGGGCTACCGTCGCTCTTTACTAAACGGTGCGTTCCGGAAATTACTCCGCAGTTATTCCGACAAATAGAAAGCGGCCCCCGTACCCCCAATTTATAAATTGCGAGATAAAAGCGAAGTTAAAAACTATCGACCCTTATCGAAACTGAGCATATTTGGTAAGTTAGTACAAAATCTCCTGTGTCGTGCGTTTCGTCCGCATATAAAAATATCATAATATAGTTAGGGAGCCAGCGACAAAAAAAGAGAGTCTTGTAAAAGCTGATACTTTCAGATCAGACAGTATTTTGGCCTAAGCATGCCGGGGTAGTCAGCAGGCCAGATTCTGGGACACCTGGTGCCGGCGTAATAGGAAAGTTGTAATTAGTACCCCAAAGTGTTTTCGAAAAGCTGAAAATTCATCAGTCATCAGTGGATGCAATAAAGGACTCGAAACAAATGGTCAGACTGCTTAACAATATAACGCGTGGCGCCAGAATTACCCCATACATGTCACAACAATGAAGTCATTGCAAATACGCCGGTACGTATTTGACGGTAATTGTGCCGCGCAATATAATGGACTTCATTTTTTGTGACATGTATGGAGTAATGCTGACGCCAAACATTACATTTTAAGCAGTCTGACCATTTGTTTCAGGGTCTGTATTGCATCCACTGCATACTGATAATTTTTCAGCTTTTCCAAAACACTGTGGGGGTTCTTATTGAAATTACACCTTTCCTAGTACGCCAGCGCCAGGTGTCCCGGAGTATAGCCTGCTGACTACCTCAGCATTCTATGGCCAAAATACTGTCTGATCTGAAAGTATCAGATTTTACAAAACTCATCCACTTTTTTGTCGCTGCCTCTTGGTCGAATACATACAACAGCAGCAGGGTTTCGTTGCCGGTCGGACCTATTACAATACACAAATTAAATATTCAAATTCAAAATTCCTTATTAATCTATAATATTACATATATTTTTAAAATTCAAAGCCATCCCAAATAGGCCTTGCCAGTACTAAGGTAGGCTTAATATAAAAGAAGGTAGAGTGGTTTTCATAACTTGCTGTATTATCTTTGAATATTATTATGTTACGTTTAAGAAGATAGATATGTCTCCAAAATAATAAAGCGTAATAATATTAAATTTAGGTATATACATATAAACATACACATATATACATAAATAAATATATACTTTATAGATAAATATAAAATATTACTATATATATATATATATATATATATATATATATATATATATATATATATATATATATATATATATATATATATATATATATATATATATATATATATATATATATATATATATATATATATATATATATATATGTATATGTATATATATATATATATATATATATATATATATATATATATATATATATATATATATATATATATATATATATATATATATATATATATATATATATATACATACATATATATATATATATATATATATATATATATATATATATATATATATATATATATATATATATCTATATATATATATATACATATATCTCACAAACCGTGCTCTATTTTAATATATATATGTTATTAATGTCTCCGTTTCTTGTCGACCCATAGTCAAAAGTGACTTAGTTAGGTTTTTCTTTACGCCGTGACTAGTCCTAGATTTCAGTCCTGCAGGAAAAATACTATTCATTTTGTTGAACAGTCGAGGAGCAATGTAAGAAAAGTGTTTTTGCGCAAAACTTGTTCTCTTTTTTTGGATTAAATGCTGTCTGGTAGTTGTTACTCGTGTTCCTTTATGGTGTGTTGAATACAGATGATAATTCTCATGATTATATTAGTAGAGTAGGACTACCTTAGCGTATATTTGACGAACGTCAAGGACTTTAGATAACTTGCACAAGCTCTCAGAAGAATACCGGAAGGGTTTTTTGAGTATTATTCTTAGTAGCGACTTTTGGGCCTTAATAAGAGGATCAAGTGCTTGCAGCCAACTCTCTGGACACTTGTAAGCAAGTAGACGCCGTATTTACAGACTTTTCAAAGGCGTTCGACAAAGTAAATGCCTCCTTGCTCTTGCAGAAGTTACATCGTTTAGGTATACACGGTTCAATGTTACGCTGGATGGTATCGTACTTATCGAATCGATCCCAATTAGTTCAAATAAACGGATGTTTGTCGAAAGTCACCGACGTCACCTCCGGTGAAATCCCGTCTATGAGAGCCGACGAGCGCTAGGTCACAGTATACCGACTGTGGTTATGTGGAGGACGTGCCAAATGATAAGCGAATATATCAACTGTACTGAAGGCGATGGCCAAAGGCTGGTATTAAAAAAAATAATAACCTTCCTAGCAAAAGCATGAGCTTTGCCTTTTTATTTATGCTATCTATCTCTATACTCACTTTTGCAAATGGCATTCCATCGAGCGGCCTTTTGGGATTTCTCGGTGTGATATGAGGACCTCTGCGATGCATTTGATACAGTGTGGTTTTTAACCTTTCGAAGAGACTGTCACCACCAATAAGGGGAAACTGCGGAGCGAAGTTTTTCCCCAATACTGCAAAGAAAAAAGATTAGTTGATCCACTGACCTATGCATACGAAAAATTCCGTGAAATCAAATATATAAATATGTGTCAAATTCAAAAGTCTATTAGTGGTGTACAGTTAATTTATTACTATTCAACTATATATAGCTAAAATTGCGATTAAATTTTTTATTTGCTAAAAAAAAACGTTTTTTGACCTAAGTGTTTTTATTTAAATATAGGCACTCAAGAATTTAAAGAATATATGGAAGTTAAAAAAAAAAGATATATTTTTTGTTAAATGAAACGATTTTGATATGGGCATATTTTGCATATTTCTATCTCGGTCAGTTATGACACGACGTAAGAGAATATTTTAAGTATTCGAAAAGGTTGTAATGACTATACCGCATATGAGAGCGGGAATGTATGAAAAGAAAACCATGTAGATATGTACATAAATTGTAAATTAATTATACAACATTAAATTCGAGTTAAAAAATACAACAAATAACAGAATTTTTAAACGTAACTTCCCAGCGCCAGCGATTACCAACACCGAAGCTAACTTCGCCTAGTTAAATATAACCCAATATAATTACCATATTATTCCATATACCATATAATTCCATATGACAAATAAAAATAATAATAAAAAGCAATATTTGATTTTTTGACTATTTATTATAATTCCTTTTTCCATCCATAATTATTTCACTATTTATTGCAATTCCTATTTATTATTTTCCTTTTTCGTGGTATTGAAATTAATTTTATTATGTTTTATGGTAGGTATTTTAGAAATATTATTTGCACTGCTGTCAGTGCAAATAATATTTGTAAAATACCTATACCTGACAGACGCATTGACATATCAATGACCTAGTTTTTAGAGTAATAATTAATTTGTACATACATTGTTTATTGCCTTAAGTTAATTCCTAATATTATTAGATACTATTTTTTTCTCTTTTAACATATCATGTAGTTTGAAGTATGCAAAAGCCACTACTTTCTTGGTACGCTTGCCTCAGTACGGGCTTAGGCGGCGTTGATCTAAAGAAGGACTGGGCTGCGGTTCTCTCTCTTTTGCTACTATTTACAACGGAGACTCTAATGATATTATGTAATGTACTATAGTTTAAAAAATGCACATTTCTTAAAATAAATAAAATATACACATTAAGAACCTCCTTACTTATTATTTTTTACTTATAATATATCCTTACTCATTATAATATATATTAATGATCATGTCCTCCTCATTGTGATCCGACGACGGCGACCTCTTGGTTGACAGGACTTCTTAGAAGATGCGCGTCTTCCACATGAGGTGCCTCCGAAATATCCTGAGAATGACATGGGAAGACCGTGTGTCAAACGCGGAAGTGTTACGACGGACAAAAATGCAAAAAAGGCTATGCTCATGAAAGCTCAGTCGAGGTGGCGTGGGCATGCAGTGAGTATGAAAGACGACCGCCTCCCGAAAGTCGTGATTTATGCCCAACTCTCAAAAGGCGCACGTAAAGTCGGCGGACAGCATCTACGCTATAAAAATGCCCTGAAAAGGCACCTAACCGCCAGTGGTATTCCACCTTAGAGCTGGGAGAGGGCTGCTCACAAACGCAGCGAGTGGCGCTCCACGGTGACCAATAAAGTTAAAGAGTTTGAGGAAGCCCGGCTTGAAAATTATATATTTTTTGTAATTTGTTTGTATTAAATGTAGTTTAAACAAAAAAAAACGTTTTCTGAAAACCCAATGTTGAAAAGAATATTGAACATTTTGCACCACGTCGGGCGTCAATTTTGTCATTTGTATCGGACATTTGTCACAGTAACCGAAATTTACTTTAACAGTGAAAATACATAGCAGTAATGTCGACATTTTGGGCGCCAATATTGTAGGTATATGATGGAAGCTTCTTAGAGAATTCGAAGATCTTGCATATTAGAACAAGCTATACCTATAAATAATATAAAATGTTCGCACAATGCAAAATAGCCATGTCGGAGTCACTTTTGTAATTTACCATTTTTTCCCTAAAAAAGCCAATGATATATTAGGTTTAACCGAGTATCCAGTTTAAAAAAAACAGTAAACCTAAAAACAGTAAACAGTAAAGTATCTAGTATGATTTAAACCCATTGAGGTATTATTGTTCAATAACAATTTGATATATGTAAATTATAATTGTTTAGTTGGACAATCTCTAAAATAAATGTTGTATTTTGTTAAAGAGGCCGTAAATTCGAAGAAACCGGAATAAGTCATTTGGATTTAATTACACACGTCGCGTCGGTGGCAAGCACTGTCTTTAATTTCAATTTCCGCAACCGATGTAATGTGGTGCAATTGTTAATTATGGTTACTACAATTAACATTTTGCAATTTGTGAAAATGCAATACGCAATGCACACTTTGTGTAAGATTTCGATATGATACCTTAAGAGCCTTATTGCAAAATAGCGTAGGTATTCTTTTAAAATGAGTTGAAAAAATGAACGCATTTTTTTTTGGATGTAACTATAAAAGATAGGATAAATAAATAAATAAATAAATAAATAACTATTCAACCCTGGGAGAAAACCGCGGCACTGAGCGCTCTTCTCTTGCGCAAGCAAATATATACACAATTTCTAATTGTTTTTTGCAGTGTTTTCTCCTTTCTAATGACAATAATTTATATTATGTCGTATTGCTAAAAGAGTGAACTTTAATATAGTATAAGTATTATATAAGAATCTTATTTTATTTCTGAGAAAATTAGAATGATACAGGAAGATTTTTTTTTAATTTTGTGTAATTGTAAGTAATGTATACCTTGGATATGTGGTCAAAAAACGAAAAAATAAAGCCGTAGTGTACATCAAGAATACATGACGGACATAAAAAAAAATAGTATACGGTTTTCGTTGTAGTGATATTACTGTATTAAGGAGCTCAAAGTTTGCCTTCCGAGCGTTTTACGAATAACGACTTTCGGAAAATGGGCTGAATAAGTAAATAATATTCGTTATATCTAAAATTAAAGGCCGCTATGGTCAACATCAAGAAATGGTCCAGGTAATTTAGTAATTAAAGTTTGTAGAAATCTCTTCATTTCTTGGAATTAGAACGCCAAAAATCCACTTTTCTTGCCTTTCTGGAAAAAATATGTGATAGGGCTCTTAACCACGGATGATAAAATACTCGTATAGTATATTATTATCTAATCACATAGATGATAAAATACTCGTATAGTATATCTAATTACATACTGTTTTTACACAACTGCTCAACAAAAAACGAGTTTAATGTGTTAAGGGTTCATCTATGTATGTTTTCCGTTTCTTTATTCCACCATAATTTCTAAACGCTTGAACCGATGTTGTATTGTTAGAATCGTTATATCATCCCGAGTGCCATAGAGTACATTATCTGTCCAAATATCAAGTAAGAAGTTGTCTAAATATCCAATTGTCAATAAATTAACATAGATATATCGTGTTCAGAGTCAAATGAAAGGTCTGATTGAGTACATTCCGGAAATATACATCTATGGGGCCATCCACATATTACGTATACACGTTTTTGGGATTTTAGACCGACCCCCCCCCTCTCCCCTATGTCAACAGACGTAATCAGCGGCCTGACCTTTCCCCCCCCCTCCCAAGATTACGTAATCAACTGAATTTTCGGAAAATGTGAAGAATCGTGAACTCAGCGTTTGTAAAGTGTTTGTAGACTCTTCATCAATGGGGCATATCTCCGGATCCTTCGTGCACTTTTTGTATTTCTTTTTAAACTTCCCCCACTCCTTGTCGGCCCGCCGTTGTGCCTCCGGTCGCGAGAGGAGTGAAAAAGCTTTGGCGTATGTACTGAGAAACTCCATTTGTAAATCCGCCATAGTTGACGCGCCACACGAACACGTTAATCTTTCCGCGATGGAGTTGGGGCACGCAGCGGCGCGCTAGTCCAGAGTTGCAGCCGTGCCGCCGCCACGCAGAGCAGCCACCGGCTTGCCAGCGCGCGCAGGAACAGGCCCGGGCGACTCAATCGCAGACGAGCGCGCGTACTATCTATGCACATCGTGCGAAGGGGTATCTTCGTAGCGGCACTGCGCTATTTCCGTGCAGGTTTAGACCAAAAAAAATGCGATGCAGTGACCAAAGTTGATTGCGTAATAGAGATGGGTACCCCCCTCCCCCCCCGTATTCAAGCGCAAGCCTCAGCTCCAACCCCCCTCTCCCTCGGTGATTACGTAATATGTGGACGGCCCCAATCTATATTGATAAATACATAAACCACAAATGTTTCATAAAAAAAAACAGTAATAAAAATAATTATAAATACAATAGGTCACTTTCTGTAACGGCAGTCTTGTTTTTTATTCATTTTAATATATTTTCTAGTATTACAAATTGTTTGGATCTACTTATAAGATTTTGATATACGGTTATGTTACCTATATATGATTTTATTGTTGGATTTTTCTTTTAAATGTACATGAAAAGAAATGCTATTAATTTGTCAGAGGGTGATTCCCCCGTTGGACAGTATATATTGCTGACGTCATCGTTCGTGTACATGTCGTCGTTACCCCTTTCATATGTGGTAAATAAATCATTGTCATATACATACATAATGTATAATCATAAATATTGGTTAGGCAAACCCACCCACATGTACGAAGGAAAAAGGGTGCAAGGCAGCGGTTAGGGATAGTAAACCTTTCCACAAATAATATACTGCGATATATAAATATAGATGATTTATTTACTGTTATAAGTTGCTAGTTTTTATTTAGAATCTGATCTGGGCAAGGGCACCGTTTTTGCAGGTTAGTGGTAAACTTATTTAACGAAGGATATAAAATTAAACATGCTAAATTTAAAGGGGGACCTGAAAGCTACATATACCTACATATTTTATTTTATTTATTATTTCACAATTCTTTGACTTTTTTATTACTATTACTTATTCATTAATTTTGATGACTATTGTTTAATATTATTTGACATTTTATTTTATTTAACACGATTATTTATTTTCTGTATTCTATTTCACATATTTCCTGTTGTGATCATATTGCCGAATATATAAAACTAGATAGCTCGATGCCTCGAAACAAGTCCTGGCACTTAGTTGGGCAGCAGCGGTACATATATGCTAAAGCTCATATCGGCCGTGTTAATTTTTTTTAAAATAATATAAATACTTGTTTATTTATATAAATAGTAGTGATACATATGTACTGGAAATGCGTTAATAAATTAAATAAATAAAAAATAATAAAAAACATAAAAAATCATAGATTTGCAACGATAATAAAAATAATAAAGTGCAAACAACATTACAAATACATACTATTTTTACTATTTTTAATGCACTCATACGGAAGCGTGAGGGGAAAAGGAAGGAGATAGTTAAATTTAATTGTAATGCATGTTCAATACCATGTACGTTAGGTGGTTTTATTTATTTTTTCTTGACCGAACGGAGAAAGGTTTTTCTGTCTTCAGAAAACAAGTCGATGTTATTAAATCTGCATAGCGATTGCTAACGCCACATCGGCGTTTTTTCACGCGCTGCGTTACAGCGTGAAAAAACGCGGCGTTACAGCGTGAAAAAACGCGGCAAAAGTAGGCAGGCTGGAGGAGCACGTGGCTGGTCGTTTTTTTATATACCTGTTCAATGATATGAAAACGCAAACATTAAAAATAACTACTGCAATTATCCGCGAATTTGTAAGAAAAAATAGGAAAATCGCCTGCGTTTTTAGTAGCAAGCGATTATTGCATAGCAGGCAAAGGTTTACGTCCCCTCACCTATCGATCTATTCGTGTGCCTATATATATCTATCCGTCAATGTGAATGTGGGAACGCCAGCTTCCTGCACAATGCCGAAAAGGAACCCTCGCAATTACAATGGCGGACCATTGCATCTTAAACTGACCACAAGCGTTAATACTTTTCTCGTTGATGAAGGGCAGTGTCACCGGACATTTCGAATTATTTGCGAAAATGGAAAGGGTGGACATTCTGCGATGGGCACATTTAGATTCTCTGCGGCTCCTAGCTCTTTAGCAAAGCAGATTTCCAAGTTTTTAGTTGTTTCATATAAGACATTGTATATGAGATTTATATATAATTAACACGTAGACATATTTTTAGTTTTTTTGACAATATGCGTACCGCTGCAGCCTAACACAAAGACATTATGAACTTTGAAACGATTATATCCGACGTCGAAAACCTCTTCATTTGTTTAATATAGAAAAATATCGTAATAAAATAGTTGATTTCCATCATTTTTCCATTTACTATAAGATCTCTCTAAAATTAAAATTATGATAGAAAATGCAATACACCGCGATCCTATTCTCAACTTTAACGATCACATCCGACCTCGAACAACTCTTCATTTGTTCAATATAGAAAAATATCGTAACAGAATAGTAAATTTCAAGCGTTTTCCCATTTCCTAAGACCTCTCTAAAATTAAATTTTGATATAAAATACAATAGCGATCCCATTTTGGCCCATTGCGCGTAACATTTTGAAGGTAATATACATACATACCTACACAGTACTAGAGAAAACCATAGGCGTGTATAATATCATATAAGGAAAAATAAACCGTGAATAGTATGATCAATGAAACCCAGGAAAGAGCGGTTACTGTAGGACTTGGCCTTATTTATAAGATAAAATCGCTTGATTTCATCACATGCAATAGTTTACATACTACAACAGTAACACCACTACGCAGACAGTAAAGTAGTGTAAAGCATGTAAACATGTACATCAATACAGTGACAGAAAAGGTTAAAACATGACCTCATCCTTTAGGAAGTATGTAATACCTTAACCATCAGGTAAACATTTGGAACCTTGATGCTAAAAAGCTGACCTAAAGACCATTTATGTACAAGATATTCAGGGCTCTGTATGATAGTGTGCTCGTATCTGACATATTGCAAATGAGACTGAAAGGAGATGTGATTAGCTTAAAGCAAGATCTAAATAATACATCTCATTATATAATACTTATAGCATCTTGAATGTGTAGCAAATTCACTCTATTACTTATAGCAAACTCGTGCGGTTCTTGTAACCTGTTGCTCTTTTAGATCATGTGTTTTCCAATATGATACATGTAAACCTAAAACTCTTATGAAGCCCCCCTCCCCCTCCACCCCTTCCAAACAAATAGAGAACCCACCTTATTTCCAAATCCAGGGCGGACCTTGGACATGACTTATTCCTACAATATGATTTGAAAATGGATTTTTCCATTTTGAAGGATGGACGTCTCTGAAGCGCATAATGGCATACAATCTACAATCGTGCCACAGCCGTGGGAATAACGTTGGAATGGTTGTGTAGAGTACTGGAATGGTTGTGTAGGGTACTAAAATTTTGCTCGTAACTTAATTTGCTTGTGTTTTATTGACAAATACCCAGAACTTAATTGCCACACTTCGTATAAGATGTAGGTACTCGTATATAGCATATACGAGTACCATATTGGTATATTTTATTGTCCTAAGATCACTTTCTTTGTCAGTTGACGGAAAACTATTTTTTGGCAAGGAGAAGATTACGGATAAGCATGATAAAATTAAAGGCCAGCAAAAGCATCAACATTACTGCTTCAGTTCTAAACCAGAATACAAAATCCCAGAAGAAAGAAGACATTTGAATTTAAAAGAATAACTACCAGTGACCAGAATAATGATATTTACCTATATATAAATCCAATGAAAATTGGACAGCATTTGTTGAGGTGTTAGCGGATGAGTATACCAAAGATTAGACAATCAGGCTTTGTATTTTATAGATATGGAGTAAGGAGAAGATTCAATAAACATGCATTGCAAATTGTATGATAATAGAAGACGCAGACGAGCTCGAGACGCGGTGGCTAATATCGTGGGAACGCAATTACAACCATAACCCGGAAGAAAGCGTAAACAGGAAGCAGGCATCGTCTTATTTAATAGGATGGGAGAAAAAGAGACCTTTCTCTGACCCACTGGTCTTCTGCGATCAATTAATAGGCCGTAATCATACAGCGATACAGTTGAAAAATGACCAAATTGAGTTATAAATTTCATTCTGTACAATTTTAAGGGACTATATCTTGGCCTAAAAGTGGTTTTACAAAACAAAACAATTTACATACTATCATCATTGGTAAACTGTATGTTTTCAGAAATGATACATTATTAAAATGAGTATTAACAAAGGGATACATATATTTTTTTAAATGCTGCCGGCGATGACTTACAATACCAGACGGAATTAAGCTGACAAGAAACCGTTTCTTTAGTATCTAACCTTTCTGTGCAATTTTGTAATGATTCGGTTGAAGTATTTTTCTAATTTTTTCCACTTTTATTTTAGCTTTTAGTCGTATCGGTTTGTGAAAACCCTAGAATTTAGGTTTTTTTTCTTACACTTCTTTTTTTGGAAACACCATTTTTTTGTGTTAATTGGTTAGAATTTAGAAACAGGATAAACGTTAAAAAATGTTTTGCCAGAAATTATCTTTTGATAATGTATCACTTTGTGAAAATGGTCCCCAATTTTAAAACGCAAGTGTTGAAATAAAATGAAAAATATCTTTATTGCACAATAAATAGTAGTACATTTAATCTACAGCGGCAGTCTTAATGTTGGTTAAACAATATCTTCCTGTTGACCGACATGTTGATGAAGAGTAGGTAATGTTAAAAAGAGCAGGCAAAATTAGAGTTACTAAAAGATACGACAAAAATTCAAAGGAGATTTTAAATTATAAGGAATGTTATGCGTACCGCTGCAGCCTAACACAAAGACATTATGAACTTTGAAACGATTATATCCGACGTCGAAAACCTCTTCATTTGTTTAATATAGAAAAATATCGTAATAAAATAGTTGATTTCCATCATTTTTCCATTTACTATAAGATCTCTCTAAAATTAAAATTATGATAGAAAATGCAATACACCGCGATCCTATTCTCAACTTTAACGATCACATCCGACCTCGAACAACTCTTCATTTGTTCAATATAGAAAAATATCGTAACAGAATAGTAAATTTCAAGCGTTTTCCCATTTCCTAAGACCTCTCTAAAATTAAATTTTGATATAAAATACAATAGCGATCCCATTTTGGCCCATTGCGCGTAACATTTTGAAGGTAATATACATACATACCTACACAGTACTAGAGAAAACCATAGGCGTGTATAATATCATATAAGGAAAAATAAACCGTGAATAGTATGATCAATGAAACCCAGGAAAGAGCGGTTACTGTAGGACTTGGCCTTATTTATAAGATAAAATCGCTTGATTTCATCACATGCAATAGTTTACATACTACAACAGTAACACCACTACGCAGACAGTAAAGTAGTGTAAAGCATGTAAACATGTACATCAATACAGTGACAGAAAAGGTTAAAACATGACCTCATCCTTTAGGAAGTATGTAATACCTTAACCATCAGGTAAACATTTGGAACCTTGATGCTAAAAAGCTGACCTAAAGACCATTTACAAGATATTCAGGGCTCTGTATGATAGTGTGCTCGTATCTGACATATTGCAAATGAGACTGAAAGGAGATGTGATTAGCTTAAAGCAAGATCTAAATAATACATCTCATTATATAATACTTATAGCATCTTGAATGTGTAGCAAATTCACTCTATTACTTATAGCAAACTCGTGCGGTTCTTGTAACCTGTTGCTCTTTTAGATCATGTGTTTTCCAATATGATACATGTAAACCTAAAACTCTTATGAAGCCCCCCTCCCCCTCCACCCCTTCCAAACAAATAGAGAACCCACCTTATTTCCAAATCCAGGGCGGACCTTGGACATGACTTATTCCTACAATATGATTTGAAAATGGATTTTTCCATTTTGAAGGATGGACGTCTCTGAAGCGCATAATGGCATACAATCTACAATCGTGCCACAGCCGTGGGAATAACGTTGGAATGGTTGTGTAGAGTACTGGAATGGTTGTGTAGAGTACTAAAATTTTGCTCGTAACTTAATTTGCTTGTGTTTTATTGACAAATACCCAGAACTTAATTGCCACACTTCGTATAAGATGTAGGTACTCGTATATAGCATATACGAGTACCATATTGGTATATTTTATTGTCCTAAGATCACTTTCTTTGTCAGTTGACGGAAAACTATTTTTTGGCAAGGAGAAGATTACGGATAAGCATGATAAAATTAAAGGCCAGCAAAAGCTTCAACATTACTGCTTCAGTTCTAAACCAGAATTAGTGATGGGCGTGATTCTCAATTTTAAATCACGCAACAATCACGTTACTGGTATTTTTTCACGCGTGATAATAACTGCTACTCGTGATTTTCGTGATTGTACTGAAATGTACTGTGAAACGTTAAGTAACAAAGTTTCGTCAATGTGATAACTGATAACAGAAACGCGCATTATATTTGCTTAATATTTATTAGTAATTAGAAGAATTAGCGTTCAGAAAGATTATCTCTCTTGCTCTTTTGGTGCTAAGCCGAGTTCGTCTTTCTGAAATAATGTTATTTTATTGCTTTAACAAATCATGAGCAAACTCATTTACACGAACGATTACGACACGAGCGATAACAGTGTCCAAATTCATGCGACAACAATGTCCAAATTCACGTTACGTACGAAATGAACGCGCCACTCATCAGTCATCGTCCAGCCGGCGCGGGCGTTCGCCCAGAACGAACGGCAAATCACTGATCCACTGATCGCCGATCACATCAAGAATGAACGAAACCAAATGAACGGTTCAATTAGGCGCTCACCGATCATCGTTCAGTAGCGCGCCGCGCGGTCGTTCGACGGCGATCAGTGAGAACGGCCAATCACTGATCATATAATCACGCGTGATCGGTCGCGTCGTAGCGGCGCCGAGTGATGGCAACGCGGTGCTGTTCGTAGCCGTGATTCAAATAGCATGTTCTTTCAAATTCTCGTAACGCGTTCTTCGTGATTGCAAATATCACACGTTATTGTTATTGCTATTCGTGATCACACCCATCACTAACCAGAATACAAAATCCCAGAAGAAAGAAGACATTTGAATTTAAAAGAATAACTACCAGTGACCAGAATAATGATATTTACCTATATATAAATCCAATGAAAATTGGACAGCATTTGTTGAGGTGTTAGCGGATGAGTATACCAAAGATTAGACAATCAGGCTTTGTATTTTATAGATATGGAGTAAGGAGAAGATTCAATAAACATGCATTGCAAATTGTATGATAATAGAAGACGCAGACGAGCTCGAGACGCGGTGGCTAATATCGTGGGAACGCAATTACAACCATAACCCGGAAGAAAGCGTAAACAGGAAGCAGGCATCGTCTTATTTAATAGGATGGGAGAAAAAGAGACCTTTCTCTGACCCACTGGTCTTCTGCGATCAATTAATAGGCCGTAATCATACAGCGATACAGTTGAAAAATGACCAAATTGAGTTATAAATTTCATTCTGTACAATTTTAAGGGACTATATCTTGGCCTAAAAGTGGTTTTACAAAACAAAACAATTTACATACTATCATCATTGGTAAACTGTATGTTTTCAGAAATGATACATTATTAAAATGAGTATTAACAAAGGGATACATATATTTTTTTAAATGCTGCCGGCGATGACTTACAATACCAGACGGAATTAAGCTGACAAGAAACCGTTTCTTTAGTATCTAACCTTTCTGTGCAATTTTGTAATGATTCGGTTGAAGTATTTTTCTAATTTTTTTCCACTTTTATTTTAGCTTTTAGTCGTATCGGTTTGTGAAAACCCTAGAATTTAGGTTTTTTTTCTTACACTTCTTTTTTTGGAAACACCATTTTTTTGTGTTAATTGGTTAGAATTTAGAAACAGGATAAACGTTAAAAAATGTTTTGCCAGAAATTATCTTTTGATAATGTATCACTTTGTGAAAATGGTCCCCAATTTTAAAACGCAAGTGTTGAAATAAAATGAAAAATATCTTTATTGCACAATAAATAGTAGTACATTTAATCTACAGCGGCAGTCTTAATGTTGGTTAAACAATATCTTCCTGTTGACCGACATGTTGATGAAGAGTAGGTAATGTTAAAAAGAGCAGGCAAAATTAGAGTTACTAAAAGATACGACAAAAATTCAAAGGAGATTTTAAATTATAAGGAATGTTATGCTTTTACGAATACGTATCTAAAGCAAAAGTAAATAAGTAAATTCTTATTCGAATAGGACATAAAAATATACATATATACCTATATAAATGAATACATTGCTAAAATAAAGTAAGGAAAGGGAAGAAATAAGAATAAGGTTAGAATATGTGTTTTTTTTATTGCATAAAGAAGTGCTTTTTCTATGATTGCTTAAAGGCGCGAAGCGAGCTAGCGCCCTCAATAGCTGGAGGAAGCTGATTGCATAGTCGAGCTGCATGTACGGAGGAGTAGTACAAAAATGTGGTTTTGTGATACGTATCGTAAAATGGGATACGTAGAGTATAATTCTGATTTGAACGAAGTGGGAGATCAATACTTCCTAATACGGTAAAAGCCTCGTTGAGATAGGAGGAAGATGTAGGATTGTGTAGGACATTGTATAGTAGTAAAAGGTTCTGCAAATTTCTCCGGTCCCGTATCCGGAGGCATTGCAATTTTGCTCGGTACTCCAAAACATGGTCATATTTCCGCAGATTAAATATGTATCTTATGCAAACGTTCTGTAGGCGCTCGAGCTTATCAATATTGGTGTCAGTGAGGTCCAGATATGCGACATCGGCATAATCTAGCAACGGCAGTAGCAGACTTTGAGCTATGGCCTGCTTAGGTCTTACAGAGAGGAGTCTCTGCAACCGCCGAAGGCTACGAAAGCCATTATATATTCGCCTGCTTATTTCATTGACTTGTGCTTGCCAAGAAAGAGTCTCGTCCACGAGTATGCCCGAATTCGTAGAGTTCGTTGTTAGACATGCTGACGCTTAAAAAGAATAACATACAAATGCCAGAATACAATAATTTTACGTACCTAAGCGTTTTAGCTTTTTTTGGAGTATATAGGTAAGTATTTTTGGAGTATATAGGCTCAGTATCAGTATAGTAGTAGTGTTTGCCCTATGGTTTCCTTTCATCAAGGGTTGGATTTTTTTATCAAATGTAGTTATCTGTAGTAGATACAAGCTGCTAGCAGGAAGAGCCACATAATATTATGAATTATTTAAATCTGAATGACGTTCTCGATCAGCTTTGATGACTTGTTGGAGGCTTTTTGGCTACCGATCTATTTGATTCTTGCCTTGCAGTTTTAATGATTTCGGGTCCCGAAATTGGCTTAAATCATATCGAACCGAAATCACACAGACTCTCTAAATGACCTGTATATTACAACCCAGTTGGGTAACCTATTTATATGTACCGACGATACCAGTTTCGTTGTTGATAAGACCAATGGAAATATATGTACTTTCCCATTGACGCAAAAATATCTCCAAGCGGTCGCAGCTAACAGACTTCTTGTTATTTATTTATTTTATAAACAAATCAACATTACAGTCATGACAATTATGTTGAGATGTAATATAAACATAACCATGCATGGGAAGAAACATTAACGTTATTAAAAGTACATATAAAATAAGTAATAAATAAGCATTAAATATGCAAGTACATAACACCTTGAAGAGATGTGGGCTAACTTGTAGCATATTTTTCTATTTATCTAAGCATTGTTTTTGAGGAGTATAGAATGCATTAATTACTGTTTATAGATTATATAGGTTGTTCGTGACAGGCCGACATTCCTTTCAACAGGTAACTCTGTAAGGATTTTTTTGAGATATTTTTTTCTGGTTGACCGATTTCAAGCACAACTTTTTCAACTTTCGACTTGACCAAATGATACCTGTATGCTAAATTTCCGCTCAATAGGATTAAGCGTTTGGGCGCTATCGTGGAGGAATATAAAAAGACACAGCCAGGCTTCCGTCTGGAAATGGTCGTAAGTGTCTCTGGGGGGCTCCATTTTGAGCCCCTCAGAGGTACATTCCCGTCTACATCGCGAAAAAAAATTGCGCCTTCACAATACTTTTCCTACTTGTTGGTTGATGGGCAAGTATAGTAAAAGAGTTTTAACTGTAAATAGGACGCAACCCGATGGTAACTATTATTTTACTTTGTAGTGGTCAGTGGATATCACTGTTATGGTAGCCACTTTCTTTGAATTATTGAGACTTTTATGTGCACATAAAGAGGAATTCTATATTGTTGAAAATCGCTCGATTATATTTAAGAATGGACGAGTGACGTGCGCCCGTGTGGTCCGGCCAGGCGAAATTTGGACATATCAATTGTGCTAGTAATCGAGTTCCGACAAAATAATCGAATGCGACGTCCGCTTCCGATAAAGGGATGTTTGTTCTGTGCACTATCTATACGGCCGAGGGTACACCCGCCACTTTCGATGCTAAGCGAGTTGCATCAAAAACAAAAATATTTAAAAAAAAACGAGGTTCCGTTAAAACTGCATACAATTGAATAAATACTTTATCTACATTTTTTGAATCAACTATAATCAATAGGGTTGCAACCGATTACGAATATTTAAGAAACAGAATACAGATAAAAATCAAATTCTCAGACATGCTGATAAATAGGAAATTCTCAAGTTAACCGCTATAAGGCGATGGCATCTTGAGTACTTGCGAAAAAACTACTTTAGCGGCAGAGGATCAGCAACCTTTGTCCAATATTGGAGGGAACATTCCTCATGACTAAGTAGAGTCTAATGTACGCGAAACTATGACCCACGACAATATTGGCGCAATAATATCCATCACTCAATTCTTAAGAAAATTGGTCAAAAATATCTCTCACTGCAATAATTAAATATGCATCTGAGACACTATTCTTAACAGCTGGACTTATGCAGTAATTTATAAAATAAACCGGAACCTGTAAACTTACGAAAAAAACGTATTTTTAACATTAAGTACATGTCTTAACGATAAAACCAGTACCTAATAAAATGTTAATAAACAAAACATTTGCATTTCAAAAAGTTGTAGTAGACAAAGGTACATATGATTAGATTCCTTATGTAGGTATGAATGTAACGACAACGAAGCTATCTACTGTGCAACAGTCATATTTTACAGTTTATCCATGATGATTGATACACATTAGAACTGGGATATTAATCGGAATCGGTATCATAATCGGCGATTCTTTTTCGAAATAATCGAATCCATCCAGAAGCGATACGTCAGGCCTTTAAACTGTTGTGAGAAAGATGAAACTTTGCACATATATAGGTATTTAGTTCCGATTGCAATACCAATATGATATACTGCAAAAGCAAGCTCTCAGGACGATATTTGGGTTAAAAAGAGACGACCACTGTGCTCCGATCTTTAAAAATTAAAAAATATTAACATTTCAATCTGAATTTATATATCAGTGCATAATTTATGCGAAAGCAAATTTGAAAAACGAGGAAAAGCATTCGAGTCTGCATGAACATAACACTCGCAATAAAAATAATGTAGTAATCCCCAAAGTGCGGCTTTCTTTATACCAGAGATCATATTTATATTTGGGGTTTAAATTTTTCAACTCATTGCCAGCAGAAATTAAAATACTTCAAGAGGTTGCATTTAAGAAATGCATAAAAAGAAACTTAGCCATGCATGCTCTCTATAATTTTGATGAATTTGACAAGGCCGTCTTAGTTTTCAAAAAAATAAATTAGCTTTTATCAAATTTGTTCTGTATTTTGTCACCGTAGTTTTGATTTTATTGTAAAACTTGTTGTTTATTAACTGATTATTTTAAAATTTCTTGATTGACTATTTTTAAAACGTATTGATAGATTATTTTAAAATGTTGTTTACATTTTTTTTTTGTTATTTGAGTCTGTAAGATTGAATTTTTATAATTGATCCGATGGTGTCTTGCTTTTACATATAAAAAGTATATGTACACGTAATGAAGTTGTAATAACTTCTAGAAAATGTAAAATGACGTATTCCACAGTATGTACTTTTTGGAATTAATAAAATATGACTATGACTATGACTAAACTAGAAATATAACACATCAAGAACATCCCAATACAGGTACGATTTATGAAAGGGGTTAATTTTCTTCAACTCGGTAACTGTAACGCAAAATTTTGGAACATACAGTTTTAAAAGTTAATAGACGCCGTTGATTTATAAACCTAAAAAATATTAGAGTAATAGGTTGGGCATGAAAAATTTATTTGTATATACATATTTTTATGTGTTTCGGCATAGAATTCGATAATGTATGTTCCCGTATTTGGAGCCCTGAAAAAAATGGCGGCGGCGCCTATTCGAGTTTTCTACATTGCTTTTTTTTGTAATATGGTGATTTTGAGTTAGTATAATAATTTAAATCAACTCGTTATTAAACATAGCATTATTAATTATTGTCCAGTGTGTTTACAGCTCTCAATGTGCCTCCAGTGACGGCGCGTTGCGGTGTATTGTGAGGCTCGCCTACGCAAACTGAGTGCACAATGACAGCAACGCCGTAATCCCTCGATAATGGACCGGGGCCAAAATTCATGGGCGGCGGAATATCACATATTTTCTTATCGAACCGAAACGTTTTTCATTAACTAGTTAAGAGGCTGTGCCAGCCGTGACGGCCAAAAGCTATATGAAGCATAATTTTGTGGCCTGGTTGTGAGAACACGAAAAAGAATTTTAATACAATTATGACGGATTTTAAAAACCCGGTCCTTAAGATATCATTTCGCCAAAACGAAATTGGTAAATTATTTCCATATTAATTGTAAATTATCTTTATTCTGTTACTGTTTTCCAAAAAAATAAAAACGAGCGAGATTTGTCTTCAGTTTTTGAAAAACCTAGAGATGATATTAAAAAATATTAAAAAATACTATATACCTACACCAGCGTACGGTCTATTTGCATAGTGCCACGACAGTTTTTGGAACTTCCATACAAAAAATATAAGAAAAAAATGTTTGAAATTAATTTCCAGAAATGTTATGGTGAAACATTTTTTTTTCTATTTATTAAAGATACTTTTGAGTGATATAAAAATAACAAAGTGATCTTAAGATATTTTATTTTTGTAATCTACTTTTTACTTTATAAAAAACTGTTCATTTGATAATTTATTATATCATAATTGAAAAGCCAAATCGACTATATTAGACGACGCGCGAAGCCGAAATCGTCATTCGTAATTGGCCACTACCAACGGTGGGACGTATTCCCTTGTCGCCGCGGTATACCTATATATCTTTATGTATATATCGAAAGCGCGCGGGTGCGTGGCATTGCAAAAATATCTAAATTTTTAGTCGCTTCAACTCGGAAGGGAGCCTTAACGACAAATTTAAATTCAAATAATTATAGTTAAATACAACACGCGACCATAGTAATGCATATTCATCAGTACGGCTCGCGCCTATAACACTAGCCAACAGTGAAAATGCAACAAAAACAAAGTCCGTTGTTCTGTATTTAATCTACCACGCTGATCACGAAAACGTCCATGAAAATCCACGATTATCTGTACTTTTCGATATAGGGGGGGGGGGGGGGGGGGTAGGGCGCGTATCGTAATGATGAGCATTTACAAAGAGAGAAGAAACACTTACTATAGGCATTACTACAGAGAGAAGGGTTGGCCTCTGTTTCAATCAGTTAAACCTGGAACATTCTTTACACCGTCCGCCACATTTCCTCTGAGCAATGACAATAAAATGCCATTTTCAACCTATTTATTCAAAGTTTATTTAAACACAGGTTAAATTTGAATGTTTATAAACCTGCTAACATAAAATATAAAGTGCCTATTTTAATGATCCTCCATTGTATACAACTTGCAATTACATCAGGAGGAGAACGAAGAGATTATGCAAGTTCCTGTTTTCTTGGCTATTGATTATTGATTAATAGAAATATTGATATATTCGATTAATATAAATATTAACCTCTATTATCTATGCAGATTTGTCATTTTAATGGGAGTTGCTTAATTTCTCTGATGAAAAACTCTCGTGGACAGGAACCAATGAATTTCATATTTGAAAATAATGCAATTTCTTTGCCACGGTTGCATAAACAAAAATATTTGAGCAAAAACAAACGACAGACAGACAACAGCGGGTTTTTAAACAAGAATAACATGGTCATGAATTCAAATTTATTTGAATTTAAAATTTCAACTCAAACCTAAGTTATACAACTTGGGTTGTCGACTACAGCGGGCGAGCCCGTCACCTCAGGAAGTTTTAACGATTAGTCGTTCTATCTCCCTGGAAGTGATCGCAGAAGAATTGGGGACAAAACAATCCACCGTCAAGCTACGCCACGAGCCCGTAAGAGACCAACGCCTTAACCGCGAGATAGCCAGGAATGTTACCCAGCGGGCCGACACTCGCGCCCTTACTTCCAATTGTGACTAGATTACTCCGATCTCTCGATTGGTTACGAGTTCGAGGTCGCTTGCGCGGTCCTCTCCCTCACGAAGCGGTGAAACGGTGTTTACCGAATCTATCGCGGACCACAGCGTCCTTTGCCCGGCTGTTCACCCAGGATCGGATGGCCGATGGTCATTTCAAGAGCAGTCGCCGTAAGGTCCGCAACCACCCCCGCTCTATAGAAAACAGTACTGCTTCCAGACTCCCCTGACTGTTAGTCAGAGTTTCGGGAGCTAATGGGCCCTTGCTGAGTTGGCCACGAAGACCCATTCTGTTTCAGGGTCGGTCACACTCACGGGTCAACACCCATCCGATGGCCTCCACGCATGGGGTGCGAGCCTGGGTAGGACACTGGGTCAACCAGTCTCCCCTGGGAACAATCCTCTGGCGCTCCTGGACGGTCTGCGCACCGAGCGGCGCAAGCCAATCGATTGTGCTCTCCGACTAACAATCGGGGGAGTCTGGGAACTGTATTGTTTCCTATAGAGCGGGGGTGGTTGCCTACCTTACGGCGACTGCTCTTGAAATGACCAATGGCCATCCGATCCCGGTTCAGAGTCGGGCAAAGGACGCCTTGGTCCGCGATAGATTCGGTGCACACCGTTTCACCGCTTCGTAAGGGAGAGGACCGCGCAAGCGACCTCGAACTCGGAACCAATCGAGAGACCGGAGAAATCTGGTCACAATTGGAAGCAAGGGCGCGAGTGTCGCCCGCCAGGTAACATACTGGCTATCTCGCGGTAAAGGCGTTGGCTTCTTGCGGGTTGTGACGTAGCTGGACGTTGGATTGTTCTGTCCAAGTCTTCTACGTTCACTGCAGGGCGACAGAACGAGAAAATCGTTAAAACGTCCTGTGGTGACGGGCTCGCCCGTCGTAGTTGACACCGTAAGTTGTTAGTCAGAGTGCACAGTCGATTGGGTTACGCCGCACGGTGCGCAGACCGTCCAGGAGCGCCAGAAGGTTGATTCCTAGAGGAAACTGACCATAAGGCCAGAGTCCTACCCAGGCTCGCACTTCATGCGTGGAGGCCGTCGGATAAGTGTTGACCCGTGAGTGTGACCAACCCTGAACAGAATGGGTCTTCGTGCCCAACTCAGCAAGGGCTTATTAACTCCCAGTTCAGTTCAAAATGGCCAGTGTGAAAGAACAGCAATTACATAGGTAACGACCCAATATTACGACGATACAATAATAACAATTACGGACGCCTATGTCTCTCCGCGAATCTTTCTCACAAATATTAAATGGTCCGTCCAAAGAAAGGCTTACGCTTGACCGACGCGACTGCAGTTCGGCGGAAAAAAGTTGCAAAAGCCGTTGCTCGGTTATGAAAAATATAATTTCGCCAACAGTGGACGTTTCTTTGTGACGTCTCTATTTTAAGCTAACGTTCAAAGGAGGCCTCAAAGGCGAGCATCCTCTTTGTTGGCATTGGACTGGGAAAGGACGACACTTACGTGGCGTTTGCCTGCTTTCCTTTCAGCACAAAAGAAATGAGATTGCGAGGATAATGATTATTGCTTAGTAATGATGACGTTGTGGTCTGATATCGAAGAGGATCCAGAGATTGTCATCTTTGTGAGATCCAAAGTAACGGTTAGAAATTTGGAACTGGACTTCGCGATGAATCATGGAGCTCACCCAAGGCACAGTAACTGTGCCCAAGGTTTGAACTGTGGATGTATGTTTTCACAAGAGGATGCATTAGATGGTAATACCTTTAATTTAAAACCAAGGCAGCGCTAATAGATATTATGTATAATACAAAAATTTAACAAAAAAAACCGACCTAAATTTGATTTAGTACGTATACAAAATTTCGTGTCCGTGCTGTTGACCGTTGAAGAGTTCTCTCGTTATAAGCCAACCCTGGGGGGCGCAGTCCTGTCTTGGTAAAACTTAGAACGGGCTGTCGTAATTGAATGCATATACAAAATTTTGTGTCTGTGCTGTTGACCGTTGAGGAGTCCCCTCGTCGGGAACCAACCCTGGGTAGTAATAGTAAACCTTAGAGCGGGCTATGACAACTGAATGCGTAGACAAAATTTCGTGACTGTGCTGTTTACAGTTGAGGAGTCCCCTCGTCGGGAGCTAACCCTGGGTGAAGAATCAGGTCATGCTTACCATAAAAAATGCATTGTCATCGGAACTGAACCAACATGTAAATTTTCTACTTCATATGATAATATTTGAGGAGTTCCCTTAATTCCTCATGGATACCATCATTAGAACAGGATTTTGATCAAAATGGGATTAATCTGGAAGTATATCCTTTCAAATACAACAATAATCGTCGAAATCGGTTCATAAATGACGGAGTTCTGAGGTAACAAACATTGAAAAAAAAAAAGATACAACTGAATTGATAACCTCCCCCTTTTTTTAAGTCGGTTAAAAAGCTCTCCCTTACGAAGCGGTGAAACGGTGTAAACCGAATCTATCGGGGACCACGGATCAATGGCCCGGCTGTTCTAGCCGATGGTCGTTTCAAGAGCAGTCGCCGTAAGGTCCGCAACCACCCTCGCTCTATAGGAAATAGTACTGCTTCCAGACTCCCCCGACTGTTAGTCAGAGTGCACAATCGATTGGCTTACGCCGCACGGTGCGCTGACCGTCCAGGAGCGCCAGAAGGTTGACTCCTAGGGAAAACTAGCCCTAAGGCCAGAGTCCTGCCCGGGTTCGCACTTCATGCGTGGAGGCCGCCGGATGGGTGTTGACCCGTGAGTTTGACCAACCCTGCATAGAATGGGTCTTCGTGGCCAACTCAACAAGGGTCCATTAGCTCCCTATCATCAATATTATCATCACTACTGGTGTTGTATGACCGGCAGGCTCGAGAGATTGGATTGTGAAAAGGTTGATCGGCGGGTGAGTATCTCGTCGTTAAGGAGTTTGTGTAGAAACATTAGGCTTTCGCACTCTCTCCTATTCTTACGAGTAAAATCCTAAATTAATTTAAACGCCCTTCATAAGAGCAGAGAGTATGGTTTAGATCGGTTTTATCAGGTAGCATCCGAGTATATCTCCTCTGCATAGATTATCAGTTCCGAATAAACTGAGGACCGTTTTGTCCAAATTGAGGATCGTTTTGTCTAAATCAAACATCAGCAAAAATCTTGTTTTACAGGATGGACAGTTTATTCGTAAAACGATTTCTAAGAATTACATTTAAATTCAATAGATAAGTGGAACTTCTCAAGTCAGGCATACAATAAATCTTAACGCATCATGATAATTATAAATACAAATCTTCTTTAATATCTTAGTCATAAAAAAACGTTTTTTCTTGCACTAAACGATACTTCTTGCACTAGATATATCGCAATGTTAAAATCTTCCATGGCAATTTCAACATTGACAATCTGTTCGAACACTTAAACCTCGAGAACGGCTGGAGCGATTTTCATGGTTTTTGATGTGTTGTACTTGTCTCCGTCCCGAATAGCATAATAACTATTAAAAACAAAAATTGGAAAATTGACGAAAAAAAAAGAAAAATAACCCATACAAAATGTTAATCCGTGTTTTTCTCATGGTCAGTTGTACGTGGCATGTTCACGTGTCGGCAAATCATACGCTTTATCACAAGGTGCTTCAATGAAGAGAATTAAACCGAGTGCATCCCACGCTGCACAATATGTAAATAGTTTAATTCAATCATGTCTAGCTGACACTCGATTGATATACTTATTTTTTTTCACTTTTATATTTCTTTTTGTGTTATTATCTTAATAAAGTAGTGAACTTAATATTTATTTTGTATCACTATTGTAATCGTAAATTAAGTTCAGCTAATCTGTAACACGACATTCATTGACTATTAGGCGGTACGAAGTTCGCCGGGTCAGCTAGTTTTATAATAATTGGTTCCTCGACTCTTATACAGGACTTCAGTACTTGGTAGGCTATCTATATTATTATCTCCTAATACGTCTATATATTATAACATATTTTCTAATGTCATAAAAAAACTCTCAAGACGGAATCTAAGATTATCTATGGATGATGTATCACTTTTAAAAACTCACATTTTGATCCTGCTAAATAAAGCTTTTTCTATCGTTTCCTACAACTTTTTTTTTATCGATGTCTCCGGCTCCGAGAGAAGTACGTGAAACCGATAGAAACTCATTTTTAAAAACTAACCTGATGTATCACTTTGAGAAAACGGTGCTAAGCTAAGGAACCAAATGTCAGTTAGTTGGCTGCGTAATAGAAGTTATAGAGCAAGTTCACTAACTTAATGTTTCACCATTGGTTATCGTTCTTATATCTAATGTAGCGATGAAAATAATTTCCCTTCACTATTAAATATTTAAAATAAAATAAGGTAATTTATTACAAGAGTCTTAACATTTTATATTACTTGTTTTTTTTTGTCGAAAATATCATAATGGTGGCAAATACTTACGGGGGAAGGGGGGGGGGGGGGGATGGCAGGAAGTATTGACCATATTTAAGGCGACATGATATCTGGGATCGACCATATCTGAAGAATTTTAGTTTTATGAGTTTTTTGAAAAACATAGGCATTAATTAAAAAAAGTGTCTAAGTGAATCGCTCGATAAGGAACCAATTTAAAATTTAGACTCAAAAAAGTTGCTCATCGCCTCGGACATTAAGGCTTTAAACTGACGGCGTGACGAACGGCGTGACACTCAGCAGGAGTGTGTTTTATCATAATTTTATAATATTGACTGGTTAATGCTCTAGGGCGGCCCTAAATAAATTACAATTAATTAAAACGTGAGAGCGCTCTGAGAGTTACGCTAAATATGCTTTGCCATTAACACCCTTATACCACCACTGCGCAAATTTAGTTCTGTGCTAGCGCTGTGATAGAGCATTTAGTATGCGCATAGTAGCCGGTACGAGCGGACGTAGAATCTGCGCTTGATGCTTCGTCAACGCTGGATTTTTATTGGTCAAACCCTACAAATTTGACCCCGCCTATTTTTTCGCGTGTACGCCCATTTCGGATATTTTTCTGAGGTCTCATGTCGCCTTAATATTTTGTCTATATTGCTGACCAATACTCCATTGAAGATGATGCCGCCCCGCTCTTCCGCCAAAGTCTATCAATAAGTACCAGCTGCATCTGCTCCGTCACAAACTATGACCGACAGAATCGCAACATTGAGAGGAGGCAACGAAGCCTAAGTGGGAGACGAGCCCGCGTCCGCAGACAAACTGACCAACCCTTTCATTAGGCGAATGCCTTTCATTGTGGCGGCGCGGCCATTTTCCACAAATGACGGCGACAATCGTCCCACCGATTCCCCCGGGCTTTATGTCCGGTTATTATTCCCGCAAATATGATTCCTTTTCACCGTTCGAGTTGCCCATTGTACGACCATTCTGCGGTGACGCTATTGTATCAATTGTATGTAGAGGTTGAGGCTGCACCTGTCTGGATTAACGGTGCGACCTATTTGTCCAAGATTTTCAGATCTTTCTAATCAAGGATTTTCCTGATATGTACTGCATCAATATGCGATATATCGTTAATATGTGTTCGTTATATGCAAACAATATATCGTTAAGGCTCCCTTGCGAGTTAGCGCGACTAAAAATTTAGGTATTTTTGCATTGCCACGCGCCCGCGCGCTTTCGATCAATACATAAAGATGTATAGGTATACCGCGGCGACAAGGGAATTCGTCCCACCGTTGGCAGTAGAGAATTACGAATGAAGACTTCGGCTTCGCGCGTTGTCGTCGAATATAATAAATTATTAAATGCATAGTTTTTTATAAAGTAAAAAGTAGATTAAAATAATAAAATAACTTAAGATTACTGTGTTATTTTTTATATCACTCAAAGGTATCTTTAATAAATAGAAAAAAATAATGTTTAACCATAACATTTCTGGAAATTACGTAATTTCAAACATTTTTTCTTATATTTTTTGTACGGAAGTTCTAAAAACTGTCTTGGTACTATGCAAATAGACCATACGCTGGTGTAAATAGTATTTTTTAATATTGAGAATCATCCCCAGGTTTTTCAAACACTGAAGGCAAATCACGCTCGTTTTTTTTTTGAAAACAGTAATAGAATAAAGATAATTTACAATTAATATGGAAATAATTTATCAATTTCGTTTTGGCGAAATGATAGCTTAAGGACCGGGTTTTTAAAATCCGACAAAATTGTATTAAAATTCGTTTTCGTGTTCTCACAACCAGGCCACAAAAATATGCTTCATAGATCTTTTGGCCGCCACGGCCGGCACGGCCTCTTAAATTTAACTTAATTAAAACTTAGGATATCAAATGGTCGAATATATAGCTATAGTGATAAACCTATAATAATAATTCATGTACATTATAAGTATTTGTCTATAAATTGTTTTTTAAGCCAGTCAAATATTCGAATGTTATTTTTAGGACAATAAAACCGAATCTATTCTAGAACTCGATTGTTGATTAAATTTTCATTTTAAATTTCTTTATTTGTTTGTTAGTAAAGGTTCGTTTAGAAATAAAACCATAATCATCACTCGTTTAATTCACTATTTCCACCAGTCGGCGATCATGGACTCGGTAACATATACCAACATACTTTTTTCTTAGAAATATAAACATTAAACAGAATAAACATTTAAACATATTTGGAAATATGTATTTTCCAAAATTTGACAATATTGAAAAATTCTAAAGTGGTATAGCAATATGGACGTCTAGGTTTATTGTGGTCATTAAATATATAAGATATTAGAGATAACGTAATGCCATAGTACGTTTTAGCAACCAAATATTGATTAATCTTTTACTTTAAATATGGCGGTGTTCGTGATATAGCAACGTGGTGGCACACTATATATGGCACCCTAAATACGACTATACGGTATACTATCTCCATATAAAATAATAATATAATGACAAACGAATTTTATATCATAGCTCTTATTAATTAAATGTTAATAAAATAAATATATAAATTTTCAATTTGGTATACAGTCTTTTTATTTCGGTATACAGGCAAAATTTTAATTCGGTATACCGCAACAAATTACCTACCGCAGTTTAACGAGTTCAGTTAGACTAATATGTGGCAATTCTATCTCTCCGTATTATTTATGTGAGGTAATCAGCCTATATGAAAATGACATTAATAATTGAATGTTATTGTTGTTAACATTGGTATTTTTTTGTTTTTTTTTTTTATCATCAATCAGTTTTTTATAAAAAAAACATTAATTATCAGTGTACTATATAATAGGTGACTAATAAGTTCCTATCAGCGCCACCTGCATGTCGCCGGCGTAGAAGGTTTGCCAAAACGTTTATGGCATTGAGCAATCTAATACCCTATATTGCCTATATAATCAACGATATGGACATTTTGTTTGAAAGCTCAGTTTGTGATTTGAGTAGTGGTTCATTATTTTATATGATTTATCGTTCGCAAAATACCCTATCGACCCTAAAGTGAGTGGAATTCACACAAGGTGAGTTTTTAATTATTTTTTTTAACAATTAATTTTTCGACATCTTTCAGTTATTGCATAGAGATACACTTATATACACTCAATTACCTAGAAAAAGGATATTTGCATTTTATAAATTTCATAATTATTGTTAAATAATCTTGTTTCATTTTCTCTCCTGTAAAACTACACTTTCGCAATTTAGGCTCGGATATGTACTTGTATTAGGGGCCGTTGCCAATAGTAAGAGACTAAGTTTGCATCTTCGGAAGATTTTGCTTAATATATCCCAAGGTATACGACAGAAAAAATATATTTTTCCTTTTTTAAGATGATTAAATTTACTACAATTTAAGCCTACATCGCGCACCATTCCAAAGTTCAAGATATAGGTCTTCGATAATTGGCAATATTTTGCCAATTATCAAAACAACTAACAAACAAAAAACAGATTATTTAAAATTTCCAGGAGCTACTCGGCGATCTGATCATTTTTGAATAGCTGTATCTAGGAAACTTCTGGACACACGGTGGTCGGATTAGGCATAAATTGTAGCAAATTTAATTTACTTAAAAAAAAAAACAAAACCTTTTTCTGTAGAACGCTTACTTTAGAAGATCGCAACAAGTTCAACAATTCGCCGTTTTTTGGGCATTGTGCAGTTTGCAGAGGTCTTTCGAAGCTGCATACTGGGTCGCTTACAATTAGCACAGATCCCAACAACATATCAAAAATTTACAACGAAATAAACCTTTTGCAAGATCGGATGTATACATTGAATTGGATATTAGAAGATTTGCGAATTAAGCCATCGGAATGGTTGCTTTGCATGCTTGTGCATATGAGAAATAAACACGCTTATTGTAACATCTTGCGCACCCGCCCATCAATATTGCACGCGCCAAAGGGCGTGCGCAAACCATTCAACCATGATCGCGCAAGCAACGGTACATTGTGGATCGCGCCCGACCATCCGACACATGTTGTTTTCGCCGAACAGGAAGATCAACGCGAGCAGATAATTTTGCATCGAATAATGGATGACGGAAGCCGAACTCGACCGATGCATACGACGAACTCTTTCCCGGAGGGATTTGACCGAGATACAGAGCCGGAGTGGTGTACACTTTAAAACGTTTATGAAAAATTAGATTGCACATCTTATCATGTGGCTTGAATCACAGACCAGATTTGTCTGTGGATCCCACATACTAGATTTGTCAGTGGTTCATTAGATTAGCATGGGGTTTATTAAACCATAAATTTAGACTGGTGACAAGAACAGGCCTCCGGTGCGAATTTTTCTAAAAATAAAGGAATGCTAGGTAAATTTAAAACACAAATGCATATTTAAAAAACCCTACCTTTTGTTATAATAGGTACTACAATTGATTATATAGGATGTTAATTGCTCAATGCCGTACTACGCTTTGGCAACTATAATTTTACTACGAAACGTAATGTGTAGATGGCACTTTAAGTTCCAAACATTGATTATTCTTCGCTATGTTCAGTAGCCTGATAGATGGTGTTCTAAACACGCTGTTACGGTATTCTATTTCAAAATAAAAAAAAATATAATAACAAACGTTTTTTTAAAATCATAGCTTTTATTAGTTTAATCTTATTTACATAAAGACGTAAATTTTTTATTTGGTACCTATACATGTACCACGTAATACGTAATACGTAATAATTACGCGCTTTAAATTTCAAATTTCTAATATGTAGACAGCATACTAATATCTCCCTATTATTTCTGTTATGTAATAAGCCTGTATACAAATACGATAGATGGCACTAATATGTAAGTTATTATTGATATCATTAATAAAATAATGAGTTTTTATAATCAATGTTATTATAGATAGCCCAATAAATTGTTATTAGTTTCGCCAGAAAATGCTATCGGCGTCACCTGCATGCCGCCGGCGCAGAAGCGTTGCCAACACGTACTATGGCATTGAGCAATCTACTACCCTACATATTCAATGGTACCACGTTCAAACTATTTAGTTCCTATTTTGATAAAGGTAAAATTTCACCATTTTTAGGGTACAACTACCAACCAAGCAAAAAGCGTTCCTTAATAAATCGCTCTATATATATATTTTATGTCCGTCTGTCTGTCCGTTGGGTGAATAAATCTCAGTGTCTTCAGTGTCTACTGAACCCGAAGTCAATGAAAATAACGTAAAAAAATTACCCGCGCCGACAAAAACGTTTTTATGAAAAACTAAAATTTAAAACAGCGAGTGTAAATACGTACGTAAATCAAAATATGAAAATATTTAAAAACTGCGTTTTAGGACCTTTTTCAAGTTTCATAACCCGGATTTTGAATGTTATCTTTCTTGAAATTAGTCACTTGTTTTGAATAGAGATTTATTTGAAATACTGAAAAAATGTGTATTGGGAAAACCATCAAACTAGTAAAACGGGAGGAGACGGCAATGTGTCCCACGGGTATGTAAAGCGTGCCTATTCCCCCCCCCCCCACATAGGGCTCGCGGACTCGTCAACATAATAAAAACATTGCTCTTTTATATATTTTCTCTAAGTTTTTGGTTAGAAATGAAACGAGGTACGTGAAACTAACCCCTTAAAATCTTTGCACTTCAAATCCGATTGGAAGTATCAGGAGGTGTTACATGAGGCGGTATCGATCCGATATTTTTTGGGCCTTTCTAGGACCAATCTGCGGATAATAGTGGGCATGTTCACTGGTCATTGCAGTCTCAACAGCCATCAGCACATTCTGGGCATTGGAGATGAAGCAACTTGTCGGGGCTGTGGAATGGAGGTGGCAACAGTGCATGCCCAGTATTATTTATTTATTTATTTATTTTTAGGAAAACCAACAGCTAATTATAATTGAACAAAAAGCCGGAGTAACATAACAGAGAGCCAATTAAAGGTTTTCACGTTTAAATAACGTTGTAGAAACATATGTGATCTTTCAATTAAAGCTATCGATTAAAAATGCATCAAAAATTATTCAACAATTAATGCTAAAGAATTCACTGTTCAGCCGCTGCCTAGCTGAGTTAATACTCGTACAGAATAGATCAAAGTCAAAGCGTTTAATCATGTCATTGAAATTGTCACTTGTTCGCCACAGAAATTATTCACAATAAGAGAGAAGATAAAAGCAAATTACACCGTAGATATGGCGAAAATATAAGAGACCCGACCTTCGTGGATTCTGATTGGACCCGTAAGCAAGAAAGTTGACATTGAGAAAAAATATGTACGTGGGCTCCTCAAATAACGATCTCTCAAACTGCAATAATGATCAAACAATGTCTTCATTTCATAAATTTCGGCTTCAACCTAATAGACTTAAAAACACGTAGGACTATAACTGATATAATGTGTCTCCATAAGCTTTTGCACAATCGACTAGACAGCCCAGCTAGTCTAGAAAAAGTTCAATTTCGTGTGCCACCGCGACTAACGAGGAGCTCTCAAACATTTTCGGTTATCACTTGCAATAACAAGATCGGGTCGAATAGACCTCTTACCAGAATGTGTCGCGTTTTTGATAAATCGTGTAAAGGATTAGATGTATTTTATGGCTCCATTAATATGATAAAAGATTCGATTATACCTAGCCTATCTCCTCCTTCTTAAGATTTCACTAACTGCCATCCTAATGTACTGTATTATATGATTATTATATTGTAACATACTATTATATTATATCATATTATGTGTAATAAATATTATTATCCAATTACTTATACTTCTATTTTGCTCTATCCAAATAACCGTATTAACAACTTATTTAATTACTACTTTTCTTACCCTTATATTATTATTAGCTTTAATTTTATTATTCGACTTTCATGTTATTTCTATGTTAATTTGTAATGCAAGTATTGCAAACTATTCATAGGATAGTAAATTTGTTTCGTTTGAATATGTTTTTAAAATACTAGTATCATATATTTACTATCTGTAAGTTTGCTACAAAACAAAATAATTAAATAAATAAATAAAAACGTTTAACTTGATACTGTATGTATAATGATGAGTAAGACCATTGCCGGCATGTCATACGTCCTTGCCGAATTTGCCTTCCTGGAAGTTTTATAATATACTGCATGTCTGGTGCAGTCTGACTGCCAAAACGTCAAAAGCCGTCAGTTGTCTTGACAGAATGTAGCATTGTTCTTATCGATTATATGTGGCGTCATCGACCATTATGTATGTGTGTACTGTCTGGCCTATCCATATAGCATTTCGATGAGAAGCACTTACAATACAAAGTCTTTCTGAACGACTCGGGCATTTAACCTTGCAGTGGCACCATTAATTAGTATTAACGGTGGCATTAGTATTAATGTGGAAACACTAGAGTATTTCCACATTATAATGCATTGGGATTCAGTGCAATGGTGTTAGTGTTTTAACATTGTGTAATGGCGTTACATCTAATCTAAAATTTGGCAATACGAGGCTTTCTTATATAAAAATGGTATAATACAGATTCACGTTAGCACAATTAGTCCAACAATTTCCGTTTCACTATTACGACGTGAAAAAATATTTTTCTCAGTGTACGTACAGTGTACACGGGTTGACCTAAAAGGTTCAATGATCATGGTCATTGTCTTTGCATTCACCTTTTTGTATTTATTTCTATATTGTATTCATAAAATTATTTTTTTTGTGATATTCAAACAAAACAAAGATGGAGCAGTTTATTTGCCGACTTAAGAGTCATAATGGCGACTTGCGATATCACAGTCATAATGGCGGTCGCGAAGCGACTGCACTCAACTTGGAAATTTAAAAACATAAAAATAAAATATATGTTTCTGGTCTTCTGGATTTTTCTCGTCGATTTTCAGTGCTTCAAGAGTGCATCCTGCCCTGTTCCAGCCGGGCATCCAAATCGCGTTCTGTCAAAAATGTTATTGCAGCCTGGAGTGTTTGCGGAGATAAAAATCGCGCGCGTGCGACGAATCGCTTCATTGTAAACTAATTCCTGTGGCTCGGCTATTTTTTCTGGACATTTCGGTGCGTGCCAGATTGGTAGCGAGGGCGCTTCCCGGAATATGTGTCAATCATCTATGTCCAAAGTGCCACATGGAACCGGGCAAAATCTATTCAACTTTCGAGGTTTTGCGGCTGATTTAGTTAAGATCTTGACCAACTGTTCGGATAAGAGGGAGAGAGAGGGAGAGAGAGAGAGAGAGAGAGAGAGAGAGAGGGAGAGAGAGAGAGAGAGAGAGAGAGAGAGAGAGAGAGAGAGAGAGAGAGAGAGAGAGAGAGAGAGAGAGAGAGAGAGAGAGAGAGAGAGAGAGAGAGAGAGAGAGAGTGGATGCGGAATGGAGCAATTATCAAGTTTGAGTTAGTTTATTTGGCAAATATTTCTAGTAATATTACAACCGTATGATATGACAAGTATATACATTAATTATAAAGACATTACTCTTTTATTGCGCCGAGATTTTACAATCTGATCAATATGGAAATAAAAATGAATTTGACATTTAGGGAATTCAAAAATAAATTAAAGAAATGGTTATCGAATCATGACAGACT